>LPNX011109838.1:313255-383114 GCA_001517045.1 Pseudotsuga menziesii
AGGAATCTTCAAACAAGTGTGTGGCCATCAGTGTAATGAGTGTTTATATGTGTATTAAAGATTTCGATGGTTTTCAATATTTAGTAATTAGTATTTATAGTAAGTGGGTGAAATATCATTTCTATCATCAACATCATCATCATAACCATCATCATAGACATAGTCATTGTGATCATCATCATCATCATCATCATCACCATCATTGTTGATCATCATCGTCATCGTGATCATCATCATAATCATCATCATCATCATCATCATTGTCATCATCCTCATCATAATCATTGTCATCCTCCTCCTCCTCAACATCATCATTGTTCATCATCACCATTCCATTGCAAATGCTTGAAAATAAAATCAAAGCAAAGTTTCAACTAAACCTATCATCATTGTTCCTGATCATCATCATCGTCATCATCATCCTCATCCTCATCCTCATCCTCATCCTCATCATCATCACCATCATTGTTCATCAGCTTCGTCATTGTCATCATCATCATCATCATCATCATCATCATCATCCTCATCATCATCATCATAACCGTCATCCACATCATCGCCATTGTCATCATCGTCCTCCTCATCATCACCATCATTGTTCATCATCATCATCATCGTCATCATCATCCTCATCATCATGGTCATCATCATCAACATCATCATCATCATCACCCTCATCCTCATCATCATCATCATAGTCATCATCCTCTTGCTCCTCATCATCACCATCATTGTTCATCATCATCGTCATCATCATCATCATCATCATAATCATCCTCATCATCCTCATCATCATCATCATCATCACCACCCTCATCCTCATCATCATCATCATTGTCATCATCATCATCATCATCATCACCCTCATCCTCATCATCATAGTCATCATCCTCCTCCTCCTCATCATCACCATCATTGTTCATCATCATCATCGTTGTCATCCTCCTCCTCCTCCTCCTCCTCCTCCTCCTCATCACCCTCATCCTCATCATCAGTGTTCATCATCATCATCGTCATCATCATCATCATCATCCTCATCATCAGTGTTCATCATCATCATCGTCATCATCATCATCATCATCCTCATCGTCACCATCATCATCATCATCATCACCACCATCATCATCCTCATCCTCATCCTCATCCTCATCATCATCACCCTCATCCTCCTCCTCATCATCATCATGGTCATCACCACCACCATCATCCTCATCATCATCATGGTCATCATCATCAACATCATCATCATCATCATCACCCTCATCCTCATCCTCATCATCATCATAGTCATCCTCCTCCTCCTCCTCATCACCATCATCATCATCATCATCATCATCATCATCATCATCATCCTCATCATCACCATCATTGTTCATCATCATCGTCGTCATCATCCTCATCCTCATCATCATCATCATCATCACCACCATCCTCCTCCTCCTCCTCCTCCTCCTCATCGTCATCATCATCATCATCATCACCATCGTTGTTAATCATCATCGTCATCCTCCTCCTCCTCCTCCTTCTCCTCCTCATCACACTCATCCTCATCATCACCATCATTGTTCATCATCATCGTCATAAAGATACAATTAGACAATTTCAAAAAATTAAAAACGTACATGTTGAATCATTAAAATCACAATTAAAAGAAAGAGATACATAAACGTACCTGCTGGCTTGTCATAGGTGGGTCATCAATCTGGTGCTCTTCAAGCACCGTTGCCTCAATAGAAGCCTGCATAAAATAACATATGTCAAATTCAGATAATAAAAAGAATCATAGACATATATACTACATGGATGGAAAATCATGTTTTCAAAGAAAGCGAAACATACATGTACCTGGTGGGGGGAAAGAGGTGGGTTGACAACAACCTTGCTTTGGTGCTCTTCAAGCACCAATGGCTCAATGGATGCCTGCATAATGTAACATATGTCAATGTCAGATAATACAAAGAAAACGAAACATATACATGATGGACGAAAAATGATTTTTCCAAAGAAAGCGAAACATAATTAAAAGCATATTTAAAATAATACCTCTGTCTGGGAATCTACCTCTGCATGAGAGCGACTAGGCAGAGATTCAATGTACTCATCCTAATCACCTTGTATAAAACATGTTGTATCGAAATTAGGATGTATTGAATGTTACAATCTCTACTATAAATATGTAAATAAAGTTGACAAATTAACAAGTATAGTTCTTACTGCTAATGGTGAAGAACCAAACCCATATGCAATATTAACAGCAACATCAATGTTCTCAACATTGATCGGCAGACTATGCGACTTTGGTGTGCCATGGGACACCAGCTTTATATTTGTTCACATAATTTTTTAGATAATTAAATAGAAATAAATTACAAAACAATTGAAAATTGTGATATGAAACAAAATATAATATGAAAATAATGAGTTTTACTTACAAATTGAAGTAATCCATCGTCTTGGAAGTTTGAAGCAAGGCCATAGAATATGCCTCCACATGATGTGCAAGGGTGTGGAGTAACACGACGCTCTGAACGCTCTACGTATTCTGTGCGATCTGTAGATGGGTCGGCCCTCGAAGTGCCAACCCCTTGGCCTACATTGTCTTCGGCATCAGTCCCATGCTGAAGCAATGTATCTGCCAAGTCAAATAAGACCTCCTATGTATCTTCAATAACAAGACCCGCAAGAGGCTATAGCCAAGGGGGTTTTGGTGTGCATGGAGGGCATTGCACATGGTTAGGATCCATCCTGGCACCTTCCCTATCTTAGGGCATCCCATAACCAACACCCTGGAAGCCTAAGATATTGAAATAGTTAACATGTTTCTCTAGGATGAATTCTACATACAACTTCCTAAGGAAATAAAATGGGATGTCCCTATTTCCATGAGGGTCTTCATCGAAGACCATATACCAACGATCCATCCAATTGGCCTTTATATTTGGTTCCATGCACCAGTCTACAGAAATGTGTGCTCGACTAGTGGATGGAACCAATCCGGTGCAAGGGTCCCAGAATAATGAAAATAATTGGTCTTTTGTAATCTTTAGGTATTTGATGTATTTATAACTCAATCCATCGGAGTAGTATTGCCTCCTGGATTCTCTGTACGAGCTAATGTTGTACAGAGCTCCTTAGGCATTTGAAATTGTGTTTGTTATTATGTCCAATGCATCGGCTAAAGACTATCTCAAATGATCCCCACCTCTAATAGATGAGCTAAGGTGCCTCAATGACGCCAAACGCGCCAGAATATGTGAGTTTCGATCTTCTTCCCCCATCAAGCTTGAGTTTGGGTTCATGTTTGGGTTAGGTTCTGGGTTATTAGTGGGTTCGTTTTCCACATTAGCTTGCTCATTTCTGTTATCTGTTAAGATTTAAACAAAAAATACAAATTGTTTTAATTTATCATTCTTTTATTTAATTCAATTTTTTTTATTAAATTTGTTTTAAACAATTATGTATCATTCTTATTATCCAATCATGTCAAATACAAAAATATGATTTATCATTCTTTGATTTAATTTATCATTCTTTGATTTAATTCAATTTTTTTTATTAAATTTTATAACTCTATATTGTATCCAATCATGTCAAATACAAAAATATGTGTTTTGAGATGGTAATCAGTCATTTGGAGTTTCCAAATTTTCACATTGATTTCCACATTTCAACATGCCCCCATTAGCTTCCATAATTTGGAAATTGTATTTAGAGAAAATATAGTAATGTGTTTCTTCATCCATTTATTGGTGAATGAAATTATGGATGTTGGGCCACTGTCAACTAATACACTGAATTTCTATTCTTTGATATATCCAATCAATTTCTATATGTGAGGCGTGGAGAAACTAGATAAGGAATGGAGTGAGATTTGAAGAGTTACTTCTCTTGCATTGGCATATTAGGAGAATTTTTTAAAGGGGGCATAGTATCCTCCACATTAGGTTCTAGCAAAGCCTTCAAGGTGGTTTCCTCAAGGAGATCATGTGGTGATGCCTCAGTTTGAAATAACATTTGTTTTGTGAATTTATGCCCTCATAGATATTTTTCATCATAGTTGTATAAGAGGACAAAGCACTAACACTCATCCATGGCCTCTAAGTTAAAACTGTGGATTCGTAATGGTGAGGTGCCCGAGTTTTTGGGTGTAGAAGCCATGGCAGACACTGTGCACATGGGGAATAAAGGTAACTTGGTTTGGACATTGATCACTAGTTCAAATTTCCGAGCTCTATCATAGTCTTCCAAACAAGTTGAGGGACACTACATAAGCAAATGTACATGAATTTTCTTCTTGAGGCCACTGATGAAACATTCCCTAAAAAAATAACTAGAGAGGCTTTCTATGTGGATTGAAAATTGTTAAAAAATATGTAATATAATCTAAAATAAAATCAATCTGGTGAAATTTGGTCAACCTACGTAAGTAGTGAGTGTCATGGAAAAAAATCAGGTCAAAGGATATTAAAAAAAAAGGCTCAAATGGACATAATAGTGATAATAGTTTTGATACCATCGCCACCATTGTGATCTGCTAGAATCAAAATATAAAACCCAAATATTTAACTGATGTAGGTCATCCTTAATTCCATAGAGCAAATAATAGTGTTTCATTTGGTTAACCCAACCTAGCATATATAAACAATCAAATTTTCACATGTCAATCTTTGGAAAGCATTTCCATGCAGATTTATCCTCAAAAGAGTGAGGGTGTGTTTTTGGAAAAAGAGTGTGAGCACCTTGTTCTTCAGTGTCAACATATTCATAGGTGGTATCTTTGTGTTTCAAATAAAATCAAACATTTGGAGCTATAATAGAAGTCATTATATTGTCGTTCACCGTGTTGTTGTTGATATTGTCCACTAAATACTACAATGAATTAAGCATGGAATACATGGATTATGTTGGTACCAATTCATGTCTTTAAATAAAACCAAACCAGAATGCACACTAATTATCAATTCAGAAATGTAAAAATTTCAAGGATACATGCACAATATATGTAGATACAAATTATTTTTCAATACTGTAAAAATATCTACATGCAAATGCAACTAATGAGACAAAATAACACACAATCCCTTCATTCCAAGAAACATTTGAGATCTACAGAATTCCAATCTTCCACAATTCTGCTAAAATAGAGAACCACACCCTACTTCTAAGAATAATCAATCCAGAGAAATATTTTGTTGAAAATAAATCAGTAACACTACCTATCCTATGGGATGATGCATAATCATGGACACCTTTAAAGACATGTTAGATGCCACATAATACTGGAAAAACCTGGAAACTCTGACTTTAGGTGACAATTAGGGGTACTTCCCTAACCTATTTGAATATGAAGTAAAAAGAGAAAAGATAGGTAATTGAATCATTTTTCATAATATATAGCATTTATGCAGACAAAATGTGTGTAAATGATTATAAAATTAGTTTTTGTGAAATTGGGTTTTCAAATCTTTAGCACATCTTAACATATATGTTTGTGCGGGTGCAGCAATATATGAGGGAAATGATGTCAATTTGGGATAAAATTTTGTAGACATATAAAGGACATATGGGCCTAGTGCAACACTATTTATTCATATTTTTTCATGTTTTTTTATTATTATTATTAATTATTGAAGTCACAAAATCTTGAAATGAGAACGTTATGTGTAGGTGCAACACTTTAGGGGCAAAAATTAATGAAACCCTTGATTTCTATATATAAGATTGTAGAGCTTGATCTCGCCTAGTGCACCATATAGTTTTCTTGGGAAATGGTGATGGAAATCAAAAGTTATATAAAAAACAATCGATGTATCTATTTTCGAAAAATGACGCGTGTCATTTAGAAAAATATTTATAAATAAATAAAACATAGTTGTGAAGGAAAAAATTACATATTCAGAATTGTAAGATCGTACTCTACAATATTCTAAATTTTCATAAAAAAATATTGTTTCTGTCATAGCGAAGCACGCCATCTAAACTGAGCATATTGATAGAGTTCTAAAAGACAAGCAATAGCCTCGGTTTATTTGTCCTAGCCAATAGGTTCGGTAGTCTGAAGCTATTTCTGAACATAATGCCAAACCTTATTCCTACCGATTTTTTTAATTAAAAAAAAACACACATGCGTTATAGCTTATTCATAACGCATACACGATATGAATAAGCTATAACGCATATGTGTTTTTGCTTAACTAATTTGGTACAAGAGTAAAAAAGAGTAATGGCATCCTTATCCCATTATAATACCATTTAGACTCCCAATATTCCATCCAGACGGTCTATGTGGTGGCTCATGGCCCAACATTATATTGGTTAAGAAGGGGGGGAGTCAAAGGAGGGAGAGGAAGGTGTAGATGGAATCATGGGAGGGAGGGATGGGTAGGGGACATATATGGGGGGAATGAAGGGAGGAGAAATATAAGGGGAAGTGAGGGATGGTTATGGGAGATATATGAGGGGGGGGGGCATAAGAGAGATATAAGGGGTGGATGGTTGTTCATCGATGTCTGCAAATGTACAGTCCATATAATAGAAAAGATCCTCTGGTACCAGGAATCTTCAAACAAGTGTGTGGCCATCAGTGTAATGAGTGTTTATATGTGTATTAAATATTTCGATGGTTTTCAATATTTAGTAATTAGTATTTATAGTAAGTGGGTGAAATCTCATTTCTATCATCGACATCATCATCATAACCATCATCATAGCCATAGTCATTGTGATCATCATCATCATAATCATCATCGTGATCATCATCATCATCATCACCACCATCATTGTTGATCATCATCATCATCGTGATCATCATCATCATCATCATCATCATCATCATAGTCATCATCCTCATCATAATCTTTGTCATCATCCTCCTCCTCAACATCATCATTGTTCATCATCACCATTCCATTGCAAATGCTTGAAAATAAAATCAAAGCAAGTTTCAACTAAACCTATCATCATTTTTCCTGATCATCGTCATCGCAATCATCATCCTCATCCTCATCCTCATCCTCATCCTCATCATCATCACCATCATTGTTCATCAGCTTCGTCATTGTCATTATCATCATCATCATCATCATCATCCTCATCCTCCTCCTCCTCATCATCATAACCATCATCCACATCATCATCATTGTCATCATCATCCTCCTCCTCATCACCATCATTGTTCATCATCATCATCATCGTCATCATCATCATCATCATCCTCATCATCATGGTCATCATCATCAACATCATCATCATCATCACCCTCATCCTCATCATCATCATCATAGTCATCATCCTCTTCATTGTCATCATCATCATCATCATCATCACCACCACCCTCATCCTCATCATCATCATCATTGTCATCATCATCATCATCATCACCCTCATCCTCATCATCATAGTCATCATCCTCCTCATCCTCATCATCACCATCATTGTTCATCATCATCATTGTTGTCATCCTCCTCCTCCTCCTCCTCCTCCTCCTCATCATCACCCTCATCCTCATCATCAGTGTTCATCATCATCGTCGTCATCATCATCATCATCATCATCATCATCATCATCCTCGTCATCATCATCATCATCATCATCATCATCACCATCATCATCCTCATCCTCATCCTCATCCTCATCATCATCACCCTCATCCTCATCATCATCATCATCATGGTCATCACCACCACCATCATCCTCATCATCATCATGGTCATCATCATCAACATCATCATCATCATCATCAACATCATCATCATCATCATCACCCTCATCCTCATCCTCATCATCATCATAGTCATCCTCCTCCTCCTCCTCCTCCTCATCACCATCATTGTTCATCATCATCATCATCATCATAATCATCCTCATGATGATGATGATCACCATCATCATCCTCATCATCCTCATCATCACCATCATTGTTCATCATCATCGTCGTCATCATCATCATCATCATCCTCATCATCATCATCGTCATCACCACCATCCTCCTCCTCCTCCTCCTCATCATCGTCGCCATCATCACCATCATCACCATCATTGTTAATCATCATCGTCATCCTCCTCCTCCTCCTCCTCCTCCTCCTCCTCCTCATCACGCTCATCCTCATCATCACCATCATTGTTCATCATCATCGTCATAAATATACAATTAGACAATTTCAAAAAATTAAAAAAGTACATGTTGAATCATTAAAATCAGAATTAAAAGAAAGCGATACATAAACGTACCTACTGGCTCGTCATAGGTGGGTCATCAATCTGGTGCTCTTCAAGCACCGTTGCCTCAATAGAAGCCTACATAAATTAACATATGTCAAATTCAGATAATAAAAAGAATCATAGACATATATACTACATGGATGGAAAATCATGTTTTCAAAGAAAGCGAAACATACATGTACCTGGTGGAGGGAAAGAGGTGGGTTGACAACAACCTTGCTTTGGTGCTCTTCAAGCACCAATGGCTCAATGGATGCCTGCATAACGTAACATATGTCAATGTCAGATAATACAAAGAAAACGATACATATACATGATGGACGAAAAATGATTTTTCCAAAGAAAGTGAAACATAATTAAAAGCATATTTAAAATAATACCTCTGTCTGGGAATCTACCTCTGCATGAGAGGGACTAGGCTGAGATTCAATGTACTCATCCTGATCACCTTGTATAAAACATGTTGTATCGAAATTAGGATGTATTGAATGTTACAATCTCTACTATAAATATGTAAATAAAGTTGACAAATTAACAAGTATAGTTCTTACCGCTAATGGTGAAGAACCAAACCCATATGCAATATTAACAGCAGCATCAATGTTCTCAACATTGATCGGCAGACCATGTGACTCTGGTGTGCCATGGGACACCAGTTGTATATTTGTTCACATAATTTGTTAGATCATTAAATAGAAATAAATTGCAAAACAATTGAAAATTGTGATATGAAACAAAATATAATATGAAAATAATGAGTTTTACTTACAAATTGAAGTAATCCATCGTCTTGGAAGTCTAAAGCAAGGCCATAGAATATGCCTCCACATGATGTGCAAGGGTGTGGAGTAACACAACGCTCTGAACGCTTTACGTATTCTGTGTGATCTGTAGATGGGACGGCCGTCGAAGTGCCAATCCCTTGGCCTACATTGCCTTCGGCATCAATCCAATGCTGAAGCAATGTATCTGCCAAGTCAAATAAGACCTCCTATGTATCCTCAATCACAAGACCCGCAAGAGGCTATAGCCAAGGGGGTTTTGGTGTGCATGGAGGGCATTGCACATGGTTAGGATCCATCCTGGCACCTTCCCTATCTTAGGGCATCCCATAACCAACACCCTGGAAGCCTAAGATATTGAAATAGTTAACATGTTTCCCTAGGATGAATTCTACATACAACTTCCTAAGGAAATAAAATGGGATGTCCCTATTTCCATGAGGGTCTTCATCGAAGACCATATACCAACGATCCATCCAATTGGCCTTTATATTTGGTTCCATGCACCAGTCTATGGAAATGTGTGCTCGACTGGTGGATGGAACCAATCCGATGCTAGGGTCCCAGAATAATGAAAATAATTGGTCTTTTGTCATCTTTAGGTATTTGATGTATTTATAACTCAATCCATCGGAGTAGTATTGCCTCTTGGATTCTCTGTACGAGCTAATGTTGTACAGAGCTCCTTAGGCATTGGAAATTGTGTTTGTTATGTCCAATGCATCGGCTAAAGACTGTCTCAAATGATCCCCACCTCTAATAGATGAGCTAAGGCGCCTTAATGACGCCAAACACGCCAGAATATGTGAGTTTCGATCTTCTTGCCCCATCAGGCTTGAGTTTGGGTTCATGTTTGGGTTAGGTTCTGGGTTATTAGTGGGTTCGTTTTCCACATTAGCTTGCTCATTTCTATTATCTGTTAAGATTTAAACAAAAAATAAAAATTGTTTTAATTTATCATTCTTTGATTTAATTCAATTTTTTTTATTAAATTTGTTTTAAACAATTATAAAAACTATGAAATTAAGAAAAACAATAAATAATTGAAAATGAATTGTAATGGATATGAGAAGTTACTTGCCATTGGAGCCAAGCCACCTCCAAATCGACCTCCAAATGGTGAAACGAAAATCACCTGTGCGGTTTGTCGCCTATGCGGTTTATCGCTCTCTCGAAACTTCATTGTGCAAATGAAAAATGAGGCCCGTGACCTCTTTTTTTTTTTTTTTTTAGTTTTCCATATTGCATATGTGATATTTCACACTTGAGACATATATCGCATATGCGATATTTAACTTTTACAGAATGCATATGTGATATATCGCATATGCGATACTTCCTTACTAACCTTAGCCTTGTGTTTGGGCTTGGGTTATTCCGAATGTACCATAAATAAAACATATGCATTCTCGATTTACACTTCAGAAGTGCGTTTCTAATTTCTTAAGTGGCACTAAAAAGTGGAACCAACTTTGTGCGAGTGCCCCTACACTCATCCACACAATTCATTAAAAACTTCACTGAATCCAATACCAACTTCTATTAAAAAAATGCTATGATGCGCGTTGAAATAAAATCTAATCGCATATCTTGCAAGTAACATGAATATCTAAGGAAAAGTAACATCTAGAATTAAATCCCGATCATTAAACTATCAATCCATTCATTATGGTAATCATTCGATTCAAAACAATTATAACCCTCAATCAAGTAATAGCAATCGTAATATAATATTTTAATGACTTTAACCAATTCAACTATTTCCACAATCGTATAACAAAAATTATAAACAAATCACATCGTCAATAAAGCTTAATGAAACACACTGCAATCCAACTATAAAATCAACAAACCATAAAAGGAAGGTCTTGGTTAGTTAAGGGGGGCCTTCCTTCTCTAACCACAGATGCAACATGCAATTGAAAGACTCAAAGGATCATAAGTAAAATTTTATTATCAAAATAAATGTAATTTAAAACAGTGTGTAAATCAAAACACTCTTTTATCTCTAATTCTTATCTCTTTCTCTCCCATCCATCCCTTAACCATTAGAGTACATCCCCTTTTGTAACCTTTTGAGTAACAACTTTCCTTGGAATAGTTGAACGCCTTGAGAATTGGATATTCTCTAGTTTGTTCAGAAACTTTTACATGTTATATCTATTACTCGATCAATTGTTGTTACAACCTTGTTTACAAATATTTACAAAATAAGAATCTATTCAAAAATATCCTAAAATGATGACACTTCTGAAACTTAAAAAAAAAAATCGATTCCCTGCCGACATCTTTGAAGATCTACACTTAAGCATTGGTTGAATCCCAAATAGTTAAGTTCCAAAAGAGGGAAAATTGATGGTGACATAAACATCAACAACATATTTTAGACCAATGAAGAAGTAACATAATCCATGACCATGCTTCCTTCATCATGTCTGTGCAAGATCCTAAACAACGCGATTACCAGGTTAAATACAAGCACAAAACCATATTAAATTCGTAAATCATCACTTAAAACAATGCATTATTTAAAAATGTATACCTTGGTTCTATGGATTGACTCATGGATAAAAGGATATAAAAAAGGAACTAGGATAAACTCAAATAAACCCAAAATAGGATAAATAGGTGGTTAAAATGGTGGCATTTCCTAAGCCCAATATCTCCCCCCAAATTATCCAGATACATGTCCTCATGCATCTAGATTGATGTCTCGATTGACATGGGAAAAGGATGCATGTAGAGAGATGATCCTATATTCTTTATGTGTACCTTCTCCATCAAATCTAAATCATGTTGATATCATCACCTCACTTCCCCACTATAGTTCTAATGGAGTTAGGTTGTACATGGGTCTATATTTTTCTATGGGAATCCATATAAGAGGGTAATGTAACCAGAAACCAATTCATATTGTTCCCCTCTATTGGATACACTAAATATATCCGTTCAATCCCTCCATTGATTTGTTAAATTTGGAAATCCAAAATGCTCCCCGACTCTTACTTCCATAGAGGACAACCGCCACCTTCTTCTGCTACCTCTCAAATATTTTGAAGAAATGATTAATGAATTGCACACACTGAGATAAAACATGTCCATGAATAAAAATGACCCTTTGAACTGCTTCAAGGGATCTATAAAATGGCAATTGGACTCTAATAAAGTCTGTGCATTATAAGGTTCTTCCTAGATGGTTATTTCACATTTAGCTTGATTCATTCTGAGGGCATCCTAAGATTCCTTCCATCTAATTTAATTCACCATATAGGATAAGAAATCCCTCAGCTGAAGGTCCCCAATAAAAGGTGCAGGATTAAAATCCATATCTGTGGGTAAAATAAAATTGTGTAAATAGAATTTGCACAAGGAATGTTGTGTGAGCTCATCCACTTGAAAGAAAACCATCCAAAATTTATTTATCATTCAAAATCCAAGGACTTCTACCTTCAACCAATAAAACTAATTGAAAAAAGAAGAAATTGCTCTTTTAAGAATAAAGCATATATGGTAGAGAGTGCCCTGCATCCTATCAACTCATATGTAAGAATTTCCATACTCATCTTTTCCTCCTACTGCTTTTCAATCAGTTCCTCGGATGACTTAAATTTTCTCTTGTCTACCTTCCACTCTCTTTCCTTTTATACATAAAAGGAAATATCCTCCCATTTCATTCTCTTTGAATCATACATAACCTATTTATGTTCTACCAAATACACTACATTTTCTTGAAATGACTCAGCCACTGTCCTCCATTGATCACTTTCAGCTTGTAAAAGCAAAGGGGTAGGTAGGTTTGATTGAGTACATTGCTCCCTGCTTATAACTTCATACCCTACCTACATTAGAGTCTCTTCCACTTCTAAGGACTATACTATTTCCCATTTCTTTCTCTTCATCCACCTTCACCCTAGGGTAGGTTTTCTTTCCAAATCCTGAGCTACCGATGCAAGTATTTCTAAACCTGGATATTCCATCAATATCTTGATCTGGTTTTCTAATTCTTGCATCTTTTGTCTCAGTCTATTATTTTCCTTGGTTAATTGTGTAGCTTTATCTTTGTCAGGTTCTTGTGGAGCTGTCATTATATTTTCCTTAAATTTAGATGGGATCACAAGCCCCTTCCTTCATACTTTCTTCCCTTGCCACCGTTTCCTCAATAACTATACTAGGGTTTGCATCCAATGGAGTTTCTTCCTTAAATGATGCCATATCTATTTTAGTCCTAATGCTAAATTATGGTTCTTGTGGAGTAGCCATTGTACCATCCATGGCTGCTTCTTCTACTATTTCCTGTGTGGTCGCCGTTACTTATTCCCCTTTTGAATTCATAGGTGGGTCTTGTGTAGAAGCCACATGCTTAATAATTGGAGTATCTACAATCACCTATTCTAAACCCATTGATCTCGTCCTTCATCTTGGAAAGAATGCTACAAAATATACAATCATTTTATTCTCTTGTCGCGGATTCGGTGGTTTCTGGAATTGCTCCCCCTAAATAATGCAAGGGAAGAACATATTCCCTCTGAGGACTTTGTTCAATAATTTCTATTTCATTTTCATTTTGAAGGTCATTATCTTGGTATACCCAATCAATCTCATTTCCTTCCCTTTCCTCAATTTCCTCTGTCGGTTGAGCTTCTTCCACCACTTCTTCCATCTTATCTTCTCCTTGTCCCAATTCTATGTCTTGATGATCCTATATTTATTCTCATTTAAATTGTCTTATCCTCCATTCTCATCCTGCTGCTCATCCCTTGGAAGGACAAAAAAATTACCCCAAGAGAGTTGGGAATCCTTCAAGGAATCGAGGATCAAAAGTTTGAACATCCCATGATGTTTTATTACTGCAAAGGGGTGTTTTTCACCCCTTGCAGGTCTTGCCATTAAGTTTAATGATCCCAACAAAAAATAGGGATTGTTTAAATGTAAATCATGCCTTATACGAGTAAGCAACTTGAGATGATATGCGAAAATTACTTGATATCTTCCCTCACAAGTAAAATATTTATTGATCTATAGGGACACCTCCTTCTAAACACTAGGAAATGAGCTTATGGCATAGCGCTTCTCTTACTGTTGCAATACTTCAACTACTCTACCAAATTCCTTCTCCCCCAATAACAAGGTTTTTTTCCTAATGAACGATCATTCTCCAACTGGGGGTATGTCAGTTACTCTTGCTATAAATTATTCTATAACCAAAATCACTCTTCCTTTTACCATGGATTTCATCTCTTCCAAATTATGGGCTTACTCTAACATTGTTTCTTCCTCAAACCCCTGGAGATTCACAAATTATGAAACACATCCTACTTTCTAGAATAACTGATATGATTCTCCTTGTCGTTGTAGTTGCTCCATATTTTTTGGTTTGTGGTATACTCGGAACCCCCCAATTCCCCTATTCACAAGTTTATTACTAATTTGAGAGTTTCAACAAGCTGTTACTGCAAGAAGGTCTCATATTGTATGCAAAGAAAAGGTGGTACAGTTTTGGTTCAAATTTGGAAAGTTTCATTTTTGAAGGTCATGGTCCATTTAGAAAATTAATTACCTGATATGGTCTATCAATCCAAAGAATGGTACTCATCGACCCCAAAATTAATGGTGTTGGGAGTCCATGTCCAATTAGAATATAAGGTTTTGTCCATCGTTATAAGACATTGATTTAAGAAATAATTAAATATTTAAGTTATTTGCACCTGCATTAACTTGCCAATCGTTATGGCCATTGGAACGTGTGGGGATATAATGTTCTATAATGACCGCAACAGGTGTGGACACATACAGAGGGAATGAAAACATACGAGTAAATAAAACACATAAGGAATTAACGTCACTTAAATAAGTAACAACATCAAAGATTTAGTTCTAAAATTGAATCTTTTTTGGATATTTCTTTGGGGTTGAAGTTTTTTTTTCAAATACCAGCTGCTAGAAACTAGTTTCAACTGATACTTGTCTAGCTGCACCAAAAATCGAGTTTTCATAGATTATATATATATATATATATATATCATGTGTATGGAGAGGAAGGTTCATCATTCAACAATACATGCAATTTTGGATTAGAAGAAATTTGTTGAACAAAAGAGTGCCTTGAAGATGGCTTATGATAGGATTGTAAGCGATGTCCATTTGCAATCATAGGAGTATGGTATTCATCTATAGTAACTAGCTTAACAATTCCATTACTGAATATTGTGTCAAGTTCATAAGGCCTTATCCATTTGGTACAGAGTTTACCTTTAAAATTTTTGAATCGGGAATTAGATAATAAGGCCTAATATCCAGGATGAAACAATTTTTTCTTGATAAGTTTGTCATGCCATTTAACATGTTGTTGTTGGATGATATCTATATGTTTTAATGTTTCCACCTTCATCTCAAAAAACTCATTAAGTTGATCCATCTTGTGCTTTTGAGACTCTAATAATTCCAATCCAACTTCCTGAGCAGTTCTTAGTGTTTTGACTTCAAATTGAATTGTAAAAACCATAAACTTACCATAGACTAATTCAAATGGAGAGAAACGTATAGTGCTGTGCCAAGTTGTCTTGTATGGCCACAATTATTCTAGTAATATTTTAGCCCAATATTTGAAATGACTAGCCACCATTTTTGTTAAAATATTCTCCAGTACCTTGTTTGTGATTTCCACTTGCACAATGGATTGTGGATTATATGGTGAAGTGACATGGTGTTGGATATTATACTTCGAAAGAATCCCCTTGATTCTATTTCTTGTGAATTTTTTTCCCCAAATTAGTGACAACTTCCCTAGGAATTCCATAACTAACAAAAAATTCTTCAAATAAAAACCATGACTAATTGTTTTGTTGCTTTTAGCATAGCCCTTGACTCCACTCATTTAGTTACATAATTGGTACATACCAGGATGCAATATTTTTGTTTGGATGGGGGGTTAATTGGGCCCGTGAATTCTAGAGCTCATTTCTCAAAGGGCTCAACGACTACTTGAACCTATAATGACATCTCATCTGTTTGATTTGGCTAACCCATTTTGTGAAAACTATCACACTGTTGAACATATTGTTTTGCATATCGGAATATTGTAGGACAATAATATCCCATATGCAATCCTTTGTTCCTTGTTCTACTATTAGAAAAATGTCACTGCAGGGTTCATTATGACAAGCCTTCAATATATTAGGGATTTCATCTTCCCTAGCACCGATTTAGATAATCTGATCAAGTGCAGTGTAGAATACACAACCCTCTACCCAGTAGTACCTTGCACTTTGTTGAATAATCTTTTGTTTTTATCTTGGCAAGAGATGACGAGGTAACTTCCCTACAACAAGAAAATTAGAAAAATTTACGTACCAAGGTGTATAAGCATAAATAGAAAATAAATGTTCATTGGGGAATTCATCCTTCAGAGGTGAATCATCCCTAATTGTGACAAACCTTGATAAAAAATATGCTACTACATTTTCTTTTCCTAGTTTATCAACAATCTTTATGTCAAAATATTGTAGGAGTAACAACCATCTAGTAACTAGTGCATTAGTAATGGGTTTATTAGTGAGATACCTGGTTGCATAATGGCCTATGTCAATGATAGTTGGGTAACCTTCAATGTAGTTCCCAAACTTGTTGAGCAAGAAAACCATTTCCAAGAATTCCTTTTTTGTAACTGTATAATTTTGTTCTATATGAGTAAAGTTTTTACTAGCATAATAAATGGCATATGGTTTCTTGTCCTCTTCTTGGACCAAGAATTCTCCTTTCGCTATATCAAATGCATCTGAATAAATATGAAGTGGTAATTTTGAATTTGGTTTGCATAGAATGGGAACTGTGGAAAGCAATTCCTTAAATTTTCCAAACTTTGTGTCACATTTATCAATCCAAGAAAAATTCACATCTTTCATTAATAAATCGTAAACAAGAGAAGAAATTATTGAGTAATTTTCCATAAATTGACAATAATGCCCAATTTTACCCAAAAAATGCGTACCTCTTTATGTGTCTTGGGTGGTGGCATGTCAAATATAACCTTTACCTTTGATGGATCAACTTAGATACCTGCAACATAGAAAAAGCGATCCAAAGGAATCCCTTTTGTCATCATGATATTGCACGTTTCTCTACTTAATGAAAGATTTACCTGGCTACAACACTTAATTACTTTTTGAATATTGAACAAATATTCCTCATAAGAAGCAGCATGTGGTGTAAAATCATCCATAAAAATTTCTACACTGTCATTTACTAAATCCAAGAAAATGCCCAAAAATTCCTGTTGAAAGATAATAGCTGCATTCCAAAGTCTAAAAGGAAGGACTCTATGTACAAATGTGCCCCTGGGGCATGTGAAAGTAGTTTTGTCTTGGTATCCATGGTCCATTTATATTTGGTTATAACCGTTGAAACTATTGAAAAAAGAAAAAACTTGCATCCCTGATAGGGTGTCAAGTACTTGATCAATTAAGGGTAATGAAAATTGGTTTTTTGGCGTGGCTTTATGCAATTCCCTATAATCTACACAGATGCACTACTTACCATTTTTATTTGGGACAATGAAAAGGGTGAAACCCATTCACTGTTATATATAGGATAAGTGAAATTAACATACAACAATTTCATAGGCTCCTCATTGTCAGTATCATGTAATGCAGAGTTATCCTTTGTTATGGTTTCCTACTTGGAATGTAGTCTTTCTTTTATGTAAATGTGATGTGTACAGATATCTATGTGGATACCCTTCATATCCATATAATCGCACACAAAAGTAGTCTTTTCAGATCTCAAAATTTGTAATAATTGATCTTTTTGCAAAGGTGACATATTTGGATTTATATTTAATGTTTTTCTAGATTCAATTTCAATAGGAATGCTCCCACTCCCATGGAATACTATGGTTGTATTTCCTTCTTCATATTCTAATTCATGTTTTAGGATTATCTTCTATGTTCTCATTTGATTGCATTTTCTAATATTTGATATGTACGGTGGGAAACAAAGGTCGGGTTACTAATGATGTTAGCAATGACATCATCCTTTGTTTCATTCTTAAAATTCAAATCTTTACTAATGGTGAGGATAAGCTGGACATATTCATTTTACATCTCAAAGTCAACCCATATAGTTTATTCACTAGTTTCAGTAGGATTTTCTGAAGGATAGAGGATCAAATTTGTATTCAAGTCTCCATGGGAAACAATCATATCTCATGTTCTATAGCAGATATAAGCATTGATTGTAGCTAACTATGGTATTCCCAAAATTAAGGGATGACCTTTAAATTGAGATTTTGTCTGTAGAATAAGATATTCTGTTGGATATTCCTAAGAGTCTACTAAAATGATAACATCCTCCAATGTGCCCTCTAGTTTAATGGTTGATATGTCTTCTAGTTCCCAAAAAAAGGGGTAGGTGTCAAATATGCAAGATCTAATATTTCACGGCCATCCTTTGTCGTAATATTAATAGTTGCACTAAGGTCTACTAAGGTATTAAGGAAGTTTTTTTCTTGGATTTTAACAAATAAAGTTGGATTTTCATGATCCTTATACTTAATAGGTGTATTCTCTCATAGTAGCATATTAGACAACTTTCCTAAAACATGAATGGTTGGGGAATCCTTGGGTTTCTGTTGTTCAGGAATAAACACCTTAGAACCGAAGGTCTGGGGTTACCAACATACTCTTAAAACTTGTAGACAATCAGCTTTAAAGTACAGAAAGGAAATAGGAAGATAGGATGGACTCACTCGATTCACGACGGTTGATCCAAGTTTTGTCTTCTCCCACTCTACTTCTCCTCCAAAGCTTTCAGGGATGTTTCTCCTTCACCTGTAAAGAGAAAATCCTCCAAATGCAAACTTATACATGTATATTTGACAAGTTAGATAAACAATATATAGAGTGCTTAATCATAATTATTCATCAAACCATGATACATGAAAGATATTCAAAACACATTTGGAATAAGGATTCTCTTTATTAACAATAATGAATGAGTTAAGGTTGCAACCCAATGCCTGAAACAAGGACTCCTCTGCAACCAAAGGATTCTGAGTTTTACTGCTCCAAAAACTTCTGAATAGATACCGCCAGCATAACTTTTCTCTCAAAGTATGATTGATTAATTTTGCATGTACAATTGATAATTGTTGTGAGTGTAATTGTTCTATCACTGGGTTCAATTTCCACAACAAGTTTTACCTCGTCTTCTAACACCTACATAGCAGATAAAGTCTCACCCGAGATGTTTGAGGGAGAATTGTCGAAACCAAATTTCCTCAGTATGAAGGAGGACCGTGCATCTACTTATCAACTCAGTGCAACATTACTCAATAGATCCAATAGTTCATATTATGGATGAATAGAATCATGTCATCATTCACTATATCAAATCAACATACCTAGATTGCAGTAGATACATCGAAGCATAAATAGATCTAAAGTATATCCTCATTCATAGCAGAGAATCATTGCATCATTCATAGATACACATTGCATTCACATTTAGCTCATATAAAATAGGAAAATAGAAATATAGAAAAAGACACAATGGTTCTACTCAATCTCCGTCATGTCATATTAACCTTCGCAGCAAAAACAAATTCTCCAAAAAAGTTCCTTAGTTCACATACATAGATATAAAAATCCTAAGCACTTTGCAATAGTTTACAAGTAGCCAAGATCTCTCGAATCTCCTTAGAAGAGGATCCTTAACACTTGCAATTCTACATCTATTTATAGGCTTGCACCTTTACATTGGTGGTCCACTTAAGCCAAATTTCTAACTACTTATTAACAAAATCTACAAAATAATGACCACAATCCACATTATGCGGTCCAAATCTACAAAATATGACCAAAATATATATAAAATATAGTTTATCTGCCTTGCATGCCGTTTTCCACCTTGCGCAACATCTTTGACATTGGGCAACATCCGCGATTCTATGCAGCTAACTTACCCCAAAACTATCTTTCAAGAGTAGTGTAGCTTGGAAAAGTTGGTCTTAGTTGGGACATGAGGATAAACACCATGAATGATGCACAAGATCACTATGAGCTTGAGGAATATTCCATGGGGGATAATTCACAGGTTGAGAATGCTGATACATAATCGAATGGAAGAGGATATCAAGGGACTCCCTCAGATATTGTAGCCACCATGAGAAGCCTAAGGGTGGGATTGCAAAGTTGCAGAGAAGACAATGAGAGGATGATTAAAGCTTAGGAAGAGAAAAATCAGTTGAATGCATCCATGCTACAGAGTTTGATAGACATCCAAAGGTAGATAAAATCTGGGCATCATACAACAAATCTAGAAAGCTGTGGGAATAGTGCAAGAAGAAATCCCCGCAAGAGGTCCATAATCTCTAGAAAAAGGTCTTCTAGTGGATCTTATGACTTTGAAGAATCCATTGGGGGTAAAATCTCTTCATCTCATAGGAATAAGGGAAAGAGGCGTTACCATAACAATTCACATGGGGATTTTAAGAAGAAAAATCCTCCTACATTTGATGGTGAGGTAAAGTCTGGTTAAGAAGTTGAGGTTTGGCTTCTTGGGATGAGAAAGTATTTCCAAGTCCAAAACTATTCTGGAAATATGAAGGCAGGAGTAGCCATCTTCAACTTAGGTGGAAGAGCATCCATATGGTGGGAGCACCATAGGCAGGTGAAGAAGATCAATGAAAGAAAGATTATGTGGAAGTAGTTCAAAGTGTTTCAAGTAGAAGTACCTCTCTGATAGGTACTATGATGACAAGATTAAAGAGTTCCATGTGCTGAATTTGGGACAATTGACCATGGAAGAATATCCAAACAAATTCTTGGAACTATAGACGTATGTCAGGTATATCCGAGATGATAAAGCAAAAATTCAGCATTTTCTAAGTGGGTTACCCCAATCATATAAAGATAGGATTGAGTTTGATGAACCTTGAACTCTGGAAGAGGCAATAAGGGAGGCCAAGTATTGATATGACTAGAACAAAAACATAACTGATATCCGTAAGGCATGGAAGAACAAAAATAATGAGAAGTTTTACCAAAGGAAGAAAGGTTTCAAACCCTCTCACTTCTGAAATTAAAAAGGGCAGCCATCACAAACTATGACTAAGCCAAGCAGAACGATGGGACACAAGCCAAGAGACCCAAAGAAACTATGAGAACCACTTAAATGTTGGGGATGTGGAGGAGACCATATGCTTAGGAACTGTTCGCATTAGAATGAGAATGTAAGTCAAGTTCACAACATCCAAGGGGTTGAAACTGTGGGTAAAGTGGTAAGGACCATCCATAGAATCTATGTAGCACTAGAGGACCACTAGGAAGATCACCAATCAACTATGATTGAAGTTGAAGGTAAAATTGCTGAGCAATCTGTTTCTGTTTTAATTGACCCTGGATCTACTCACATTTATATCACTTCTAAAATTGTTGAGATTTGTGATTTTAAGAAATTAAAGCATAGCAAATCATGGTTAGTTAAACTATCCATTGGAACCAAGACGAAAGTTAGTGAAGTGGTAGATAAATGTCCATTAGTCATGGATGGGCTATACACTATGTAAACCTGAATATTCTGCCACTTGGTTCCTATGATATTCTCATTGGAATGGACTGGTTAGAAGCACACAGAGTTACACTCGACTATTACAGCAAGACTTTTGAATGCAAGGATGAAGAAAGAAACCCAAAGGTTGTAAGAGACATTCCAAAGGTGATTTTAGTTTAGAATATTTCAACAATGTAGATAAAGAAGTTCTGTAGGAAAGGTTGTACATTGTATGCAGTCCATGTTTTGGGGGCAACGAAAAATAAAACCCCTAAGTTAGAGGACTATCCTGTATTGCTAGAATTCAGGGATTTTTTTCTTGATGAGGTTCCGGGACTTCCTCCAAAGAGAGACATTGATTTTATAATTGACCTTGTTCTTGGAGAAGCACCAGTGTCCAAGACACCCTACAGGAGGAGCACCCCAAAATTGCTAGTGCTGAAAATGTAGTTACAAGAGTTGTTGGAAAAGAAGTATATCAAGATGAGCGTGTCCCCGCGGGGAGAACTAGTTCTATTCATTTAAAATAAAGATGGCACACTCAGGTTATGTATTGAATACATGCAGCTGAACAAAGTTACTATAAAGAATAAATACCCATTACCTCGAACTGATGACCTTTTCAATCAAATGAGGGGAGAAAAAGTATTTTCAAAGATTGACTTGAGATCTAGTTACCATCAAGTAAGAATCAAAGAGGAATATGTTCATAAGACAACCTTTAGAACAAGGTATGGGAACTATGAGTTTGCAGTGGTGCCATTCGATCTCACAAATGCACCAACTACATTCATGTGTCTCATGAATAGTGTTTTCAGCAAGTATCTGGACAAGTTTGTTCTTGTCTTCCTAGATGACATTCGTATCTATTCTAAGAATGAAGAAGAGCATGTAGAACATATGCGAATGACATTGAAATTTCCAAGGGAGAATAAGTTGTATGCAAAGTTGAGCAAATGTGACTTTTACAAAGATAAAATTCATTATTTGGGTCACATTATCTCAAACGAAAAATTATCCGTGGATCCTGAGAAGATTGAAGTCATTATGAATTGGCCAACACCAAGAAATGTGACATATGTGATATCTTTTATGGGACTTACAGGGTACTGCAGGAGGTTCATTGAAGGATTCTCCAAGGCTGCAAATTCAATCACTTCCCTACAAAGGAAGGGGATAAAGTTTGAATGGACACCAAGATGTGAGGAGAGCTTCCAACAGTTGAAGAATATTCTCACAAGTGCACCAATTTCAAAAATTGCAGACCCAAAAAAGGACTTTGTGGTATGTACTAATGCATGCAATCAAGGACTTCAAGGAGTTCTTATGCAATACAATTATGTGGTATTCTATGAGTCAATAAATTTGAAGGAACATGAGAAAAAAAATGCTACTCATGATTTAGAAATTTCAGCCATAGTGCATGGTCTCAATATGTGGAGGCATTACTTAATGGGAAGGAAATTTGAGCTAAGGATAGACCATTGTGGTTTGAAATAATTGTTTGATTAGACAACTTTAAATGCTAGACAAGCTAGATGGTTGGAATTTTTATGTGAATTTGATTTTGAAAGCAAACACATAAAGGGAAAAGAAAACAAGGTGGTTAATACACTTAGCAGGAAGGTACATGAAATGCATGTGGCATCTCTTAGTGTTTTCCAACTAGATTTGAGGCAGTATATTATTAACCATATTGTTGAGGATAGAATGTATGTACAGACCAGCGTAGATCCAAATCCTAGGCTCTATCAAGCACCGAGAGGGATCAAATCTCTTCTTAGGTATCCATTGATATCTTTTTAGTTAAGGTCCACATATATTATTATTATTATTATTATTATTATTATTATTATTATTTAATATTATTTATGGCCAACATATAGTATTTATTATTATTTTTTATTTTGTTAAAAACAAACATTACAACATTTCCCCATGGTTTTAAAACCATATGCAAGGCCTTGCACATGGTCTTAAAACCATTTGTAAGGCCCTCCTAAACCATGTACAATAAAACCATGGGTTGTTTAGGAGGCCTTGCACATGGTTTTAAAACCATCTAGAAGGCCCTCCTAAACCATGTACAATAAAACCATGGGTTGTTTAGAAGGCCTTGCAAATGGTTTTGTGGACATGGTTTTAAAACCATGCACATAGTTTTAAAACCATGTACATAGTTTTAAAACAATGCACATGGTTTTAAAACCATGTGCAAGGACAACATTTTTTTGGATAATTCAATTTTTTATTTTTTATTATTTTGTTAGGTAGGAACATTACAACATCTCCCCCATATTGTGTTTTTTTCGTGATCCACATTTTTTTTACAGTTAATTAAATTTTTACTTTTTTATTGTTTTGTTAGGTAGGAATATTACAACATCTTCCATTTTTTTTACTGATAATTAAATTTTTACTTTTTATTGTTTTGTTAGGTAGGAATATTACAACATCTTCCCCATATTAGGTGGTTTTTCTGGCCGACATTTATTTTAGCCTATAATTAAAAAAATTATTTGTTATTAATAAAAATAACGTTACGTAATGTTACATAATGTTACGTAACGTTACATAACGTTACGTAACGCTACAAGATCTCTCCCATACTGGGTTGTAGAGCACCTCTCAGTGCAATAAAATACAAGTTATAGCAGCAAAGCCTTGAAAGGAAGTACAAGGAATATAAATTCAAATAAGATGAACTTCTTACTTATAAGAACAAAATTTATATTCCAAATATGGAAGACTTGAGGATAATTGTGATAGATGAGGTCCATCAAAATCCATATTCTGGTCACCCAGGATACCAGAAAACAATTGCTACAGCCAGAAAGCAGTATTTTTGGCTAGGAATGAAAAAGGACATTGCTGAGTATATTGTAAGTGCATGAAATGTCAGTAGGTGAAGGTTGAGCATCAACACACCACATGATTATTGCAACCTTTACCAGTCCCATAATGGAAATGGGAAGTAATTTCCATTGATTTTATTACAGGATTGCCAATGAATATGAGACAACATGTTTCCATCATGGTTATTAACAAAGGCATCACATTTTATACTGGTCAAGTCCACATATAAAGTTGATGCCATTGCAAAAAATTTCATCAAGGAAATTTTCATATTTCATGGATTGCCAAAGGTAATAATATCTGACAGATATACCAAGTTTACTTCCATTTTTTGGAAGGGTTTGTTTTCATATTTGGGTACAAAGATGAACTTTAGCACTGCCTACCATCCTCAAACCAATTGGCAAAAAGGGAAAGTGAATCGGGTACTTGAAGACATGCTTCACATGTATGTAATGGACAAACCAACCAAGTGGGAGGATTATTTACACTTGGTAGAATTTGCATATAATAATGGACAACAAACATCATTGGAAATGAGTCCTTATGAGGCCTTGTATGGAATAAGGTGTAGGACACCGGTGACTTGGGATAATCCAGTGAACAGGATTGTGCTTGGGCCAGAATTTCTTAAGGAAATGGAACAAGAGGTTGCAAAGATCAGGAAGAACCTGAAAGCAGCCCAAGATAGATAGAAGCGCTATGCAGATAAGCATAGAGTGCACAGGGAGTTCAGTATTGAGGATCACGTCTATCTTAGATTGAGGCAAAAGAAGAGTTCCTTGAAACTTGGGATTTGTGCCAAACTGTCACCAAGATACTGTGGGTCATTTGAAGCACTTGAAAGAATAGGCCATTTTCATTATATAGACTTGCATTTCTTGCTAGAACTAGAGCTCATAATTTTTTTCATATTTCATTTCTTAAGAAATATGTACATGATCATAACCATGTGATTAATTGGTATGTGATCCAGGTGGAACCCAAGAGAGAGTTCCAAACCGATTCATTATGCATCCTCAACAAGAAGTTCACAGTGCTCTAGAATCGAGCCCTTGGATAGGTAAAGGTGCAGTGGAAGCACTACAATCCTGATGAGGCTTCATGGGAGCTGGAGGATGCCATGAAAGTGGCACATCCATTTTTGTTCAGTTTTGAAGAGAACTGAGGAAAGTGCTGAATTAAGGGGGAGGGGAATGTAACACCCTGTTTTGAACCCATGGTATTAAAATTGTACATGATGTAAATATTGTTATTAAAACATGGTGTGGACCTCAAGGCCAAGGCCCTGCCATCGATTTGGTGTTTCATGTTTCATCGATCAAGATCATTGTCAATGGTTATAGTGCTAGTCAGACACAATACATTTCAAGATATCATGTAAATATGCAATTTAATAAAACACCCACAACTAGCTATGCATTGCAATGAAAGAGATGGGGGCATGATTTCACAAGGAACAGGGAGGGGTGTTGTTCAAACCCTTGAGCCAATAGGTTAAGCCAGATGTTGAGGGGAGAACCCTCAAGTTCTCAATTGCCCTTTTTGTCCTCTGCACTCAATCATTCAATTCTCCTAGAATTTGGCTGGGTTAGTTAATGCCTTGGGCAGAACAAGAGGCATGGCAATTGATTTCATGTCTGAGAAAACCTACAGCCTGGGGGAACATATATTCTTGCTTATGGGGCAAGAAAACACTAGAAAGGCGTGTTCATTCCACTATCCTCATGCACACAGAACATTTGCAGGATCATTAATTCATTTTTTCGATCCCTACCCTCACACAGAGAGTTATAATTCTGAAGCCACAGCAAGATCTAGAAAATCCATTAGTTTCTCATTTAGCAGTGTATCTCTTCATCTATCCTTGGTGGGAACCTTGTTTCTCTATATTACAGAGTGGTTGGGAACCCTTGTTGTTTTTTAAAGAATGGAACCCTGTTTTTTTATGTCACCTGGTGGTTTGTTGTTATGTGTACCCTAGTTTGAGTTTGGGATGTATGTGAGACTTAGGAGTGGAAGAGGCCCAGAATTGGCTTGATAAACCTAGTGAAGAGAGGAACCTCACAAAAATTTAAGAGTGGCTGGTTAATATTCTATGCACACCCTGAAGAGCACTGGAAAGGAAGGTATGGATCGAGGGACTGTGTAGCAGAGAAGGGGATACTTCCTTGTGTTGGGTGTGTAGGTATTGTGGATTCCAGGCTAGATAGATCTTGTGGAGGTTTCCCTACCCCTATGAATTAAATCACCAGCTTATCAATTCTTCTTTTCCACTGCCTTAGCAGTTTGATAAACCCAATCGTAGTTGGCTTGGCTAGACCTTAATGTGAATAATTGGCTATGTGTGAGTCACTGCCTTAGCAGTTTGATAAACCCAATATTAGTTGGATTGGATGGACCTTAATGTGAATAATTGGATATGCGTGAGTCACTTCCTTAACAGTCTAATAAACACAATCATATTTGGCTTGGATGGACCTTAATGCGAATAATTGGCTATGTGTGAGTCATAGCCTTAGTAGTGTGATAAACCCAAATGTAGGTTGGCTTAGTTCTGTTCTGATATATTCTAGCTATGTGTGAACCTGTTGTTCCTTACTTCCTTGTGGAAATCATGCCCATCTTGGGGGTTGTAGTTGTGTTGAGGGATTGATGAGCACAATTGGCCTATGGTTGGGTGGAACGTTGTAGTGACATAGCTAGTTGCGGGACAGCTTCATCTTCAAGATAAGTATTCTTTGGTTATTTTTAATTCTGCAATGTAATTGCTTAGGAATTGTTATGAATGTGTTGAATTCTTGCTAAAGATTCAATTAGAGTTTATTACTGTTACACTTTCCTGCATTTTACATCTCCACATGCTTCTTGGTTTTCCATGCATTTTTCTTAAGTTCATGGAGGCTAGAAGCTTGGTTATAGAGTCAGAATGCATCTAAATTAAGCGTCCTCGCGTCCCACAACCCGCATCAGAATGTGGAAGGTAGAAGGTGGAAATCGGTGAGCCAAAGGATAAAGATAAGTAATTTGGAATTTCTACACCCAGATTCCACCCGCAGAATGTAGAAGGTGCAAATCAGAAATCCAAATGTCAAGGTAATGTATTTTAAGGTTCCTACTACCCAGAGCCCTCCCATAGAATGCGGAAGGTGGAAAGCAGAAACACAAAAAATAAACCAATGACTGCATCATAATTTGAGTTCTGCTTGTGGAAAGTGGAAGGCAGAAAGAGGGAAGGTAAGATGAATAATGGGAAATTTACGGAGTTTCTCTTGCCACAAGCTGCATTGAAGAATGTAGAAGGAGGAAGGCGGAGGTTGGAAAGGTCTTGTGAGGGGCATAAATGACTCTTCGAGCTATAGATAGAATAAATTAAGGGTGGAACGACTGCTACAGAATCATATAAGCTTCAAAATGAATGACTTACAATGTTACATGACCCATGACTATGTTTACAGAAGAAGAAATAACTTCCTTGTGTATGGGTACATGACAATGTTTGTCTCTACTTTTCACTCCGTGAGACTGACTACTCCTAATTGGTGAATGCCATCCCTTCATGCCTTCATGAAGTCTCTAATCCAAAAGAAAGACAATATGTTACAAATGGGATCTCTCAGAGGCTCTACAAATCAATATCTCTTAGCTAGTGAGACAAGGAATGCACAAGCAAGAAGGAAGAAGAAATGTAAAGAGAATTTGAACCAAAAGATGAATTTGATCCAACTCTTGAAGCCTCAGGCTCTATGAAGGACAAACATCAGAAGGGAAAATCCTCTTACAGTAAGAAAGGTAACCATACAGAGAAGTGTTGAATGAAGAATACCATTGATCAAATGGAAAAAATCCTTTTGCAACACAATATTAACCTCCCTAAAGGTGTAAGGAATACTGAATATGGAGAAATGACTAAATATCATGATGAGAGATTCCATGCGCTGAAGGCTAGTTGTTCAAAATCACATGCATCCATCATTGATTCAAGAGCCTCCAATCATATGGTTGTATCCAGGGAATCATTATTTTCATTACAAAAGACTGATGGTCCGATTATTCACATGGGTGATGACACCCAAATTCGAGTTGAAGGAAAGGGTTCTTTCAAGTTAAAACATGGAATGTTCAAAGATGTACAACATGTTCCCTCCTTAGCTACAAATTTGTTATCTTTATACCAGGTTACACATACTGTCCTACAAAAGCGAGTGGTATTTGGTCCTGACTCAATCGATATCTCAGATATCTAAACTAGGAATATTATAATGAAGGGTGTTGCAAGACATGCCTCCAAGGCATATGAATTCTCACACTTTCTTCCATACTCATATCCAGTACAGTCTCAACTGTCATTCGAAAAGGGAGGTAAAACGATTATATCTACTCCTTTTACATATGATAATGTTTACATTAGTGTTTTAGATTTAGAATTAGAAGTAGAGGAATCACTTGAATCAGTCAATGAAATTAAAGATGAAGTTCACAGTGATCCAGATCAAAATCTAGTCCCTACTCCCAATCCTTGTCCTAAATGGGAACATAAGGTTATTGAGGAATATGGGAACATGAATAGAGATCCATATGGCATGAGGATAACAAGATCCTAGTTTCATACAGAGAACCTTGTGCTATGTCAAGCAAGTTCACTTCCTTCAGAGAGGTGGAACAAGCTTCCACTGAGATTATACATGATGGTAAGGACTGATCACCAACCCTGCTCATAGAAGAAAAAAGTGGATCATGTCACTCTTCCTCCAAAAAGAAGAGATAAAGGCATCATTTCTTCTCCCATCTATCATCGAAATGGAAGAAGATGGAAAATTTTACATGCACATTCCCAAGATATTAGTGCACACAAGAACCAACATTCTACATTACTGGCCTGGAAATATTCATATTGTAACAATTTTTCACAAGTGTTTGCTCAAGAAGAAATTTTTCCTCTTAAGTATGGAAGCATGTTTCCTGGTTTACTTGCTTATTTTGAGAGGGATTTTCCCATGAGTTTTCCCCACTTCCTTAGTTTTATTAAGCAATTATTATTATTTTTGCATTTTGAATGTATGGGTGACCTTTAGTCTTATTTTCTAGGGCTGAGGTTGTCCAAAGTCAATATTAAAGGGGGGAATTGGGATTAATAATCCACCCTTTGACCACATAGTTTATTTCTCTATTTTTCCTATCTTAGGATGTCATTATCACTTTACTAGAGTATGGGGGAACATGCCCAGGAGTCATCTACACTTTTGAGTTTTGGTTCCAACATGAGTTTTGCTGCGATTGGTGCAATTGGTGGCAATCCATACATTTTAGGAAACCTCTTTGAGTGCCACCAACAGTTACCTTCATTTTTGTGTGGTAGGTAGTCAGTCATGTCCAGTTATGCTATGATTGCCACTAGTTAGTTCAATGCCAGTCACCCTAGCACTAGTTTACATGATTCAAGGGAGTGTGGCACCTTTTTTTCGCCTACCTCATCAGTTAACTGATTGTGAAATGAATTGGTTGTCTGGAGTTAAACTAGTGAGCTCTAGTGATGATTTTTTTCCACACTGAGTTAGCACATCGGTATATTCGAATCCTATCTTTATAATTCAAATTCTCCTATATGTACAACCAATGTATTCCATATTATTTACTGATTCATGAATATAATCATATTATTCCAATTTTGTCTGATTAATTGAACTATATATTGCTACATTCCTCTCTCTCTTCTGCAACCTCTTCTTCTCATCTGAATTCATGCAGGATGATGATCCTATGCTTCATAGAATTTAACAGATGGAAATAATCCTTTGGTTCCTTAAAAACCTATTAATACTAGGACATAACCTTTCTCAAGTCAGGGTGAATATCTGATGTGGGTGTTTCCATGACTTAGATAGCATTGAAATGAGCAATGACACCTGAGTTTCCTTTATTCAATAATTTCTGCATATAGTATGATGATACAATTTTAGGAGAAATGGAGCTAATTTTGTTGAGGTGATGTGTATTCCCAACTCGGGTAAAGATGAGAGAGAGTGCCTTAACATTCATAGTGATAGGACCTAAATTCTTGAGCCATTTTATCCCCATAACTATATTGTATCCAGTCATCTCAATAACAAACATATGTGTTTCTCGATGACAATCACCCCTTTGGAGTTTCACATTATCATAATGATTTCCAAATTTCAACATGCACCCATTGGCTATCATACTTTGGAAATTGTATATAGAGAACATTTAGTAATGGGTTTCTCCAACAATTTACTGAATGAAATTATGGGTGTTTCCAATTATCAACTAATACAATTAATTTCTAGTGTTTGATATATCCAATCAATTTCAATGTGTGAGGTGTGGAAAACCTAGATAAGGAATGGAGTGAGATTTGGAGTTGCTTCTCTTGCATTGGAATATTAAGAGCATCTTCTAAAGGGGGCACAATATCCTCCATATTAGTTTATAGCAGAGCCTCCATGTGGGTTTCCTGAAAGGGATAATGTGGTGATACCTCGATTTGAAATAATATTTTTTGTTTTCATTTATGCCCTCATAGATATTTTCCATCATAGTTGTAGAAGAGGCCAAAACACTAACACTCATCCATCACCTCTAAGTTCAACTTGTTGATTCATAATGGTGGGGTGGTTGAGTTTTAGGGTGTAGGAGCCATGGAAGACACTGTGTACATAAGGAATAAAGGTAACTTAAGTTGGACATTGATCACTAGTTCAGATTCCCAAGCTCTATCATAGTCTTCTAACCAAGTGGAGGGCCACCACATAAGTAAATGTACATGAATTTTATTCATGATTCCATTGATGAAACATTACCTAAAAAATATAATTAGAGAGGCTTTATGTGTGGATCTATAATTACTCAAAATGATGTAATATAATCCAAAATAATACCAGTTTGGTGAAATTTGGTCAGCCTACCCAAGTAGTGAGTGTCAAGGTAACAAATCAGGTCAAAGGATATTAAAAATTGGCTCCAAGGGACATAATGGTGATAATATTTTTGGTACCATTGCCACCATTACCATCTCTTAGAATCTAAACATAAAACGCAAATATTCAACTTATGTAGGCCATCCTTAATTACATGGAGGGAAAAATATTATTTCATGTGGGTAACCCAACCCAAGGGATCTAAGCCATCAAATTTGTGCATGTCAATATTTGGAAAGAATTTCCATGAATATTTATTCTCAAAAGAGTGAGGTTATGTTTTTGGAAAAAGAGTGTGAGCACCTAGTTCTTCAGTGCCAACATATTCATAAGTGGCATCTTTGTGTTTCAGAGCAAATGAAACATGCGGGTTTATAGCATAAGTCACTATCTTTTCGTTCACCCTATTGTTGTTGCTCTTGTTCACTAACTCCTACAATGAATTAAGCATGGCGTGCATGGATTCTATTGGTACAAATTTAGGTATTTTAATAAAACCAAACTAGTATTCACATTAATTATCAATCTGGGAATGTAAAACTTTCAACGATACATTAAGTTTCCTTAGGAGGCCCATTTTGAATTGAAATTTCCTCTAATGTGCTTCCTCAATATTGTAAAAAAATATACATGCAAATGCAACTAATGAGATAAAGTAGCACACAATACCTTCATTCTAAGAAACATTTAAGATCTACAGAATTCCAATCTTCCACAATTTTTTGAAATAGAGAAAAACCCCCTACTTCTAAGAATAATCAATCCAGGGAAATCTTATGTTTAAAATAAATTAGTAACACTACCTATCCTACACTCATCCACACAATTCCATGGGAAACTTCAATGAATCCAATAACAAATTCTATTAAAAAAAAATGCTATGATGTGTTGAAAGAAAATATAATCACATATCTTGTAAGTAATAAGAGTGTCTAAGGAAAAGTAATTTCAGAACTAGATCTAGATCATTAAACTATCAATCCATTCATTCTGATAAGCATTTGATTCAAAACAATTATAGCCCCAAATTAGTAGAAACAATCGCAATATGATCTTTTAATGACTCTAACCAGTCCAAGTATTTCCATAATCCTGTAACAAAAATTATAAATTAATCACACAGTCAACAAAGCTTAATGAAACACACTTCAATCCAACTATAAAATCAAGAAACCATAAAAGGTAGATCTTGGTGAATGAAGGGGGGCCTTCCTTCTCTAACAAGGGCTACAACATGCAATTTAAAGACTCAAAGGATCATGAGAGAATCCTCCTACAATAAATAATGAAAATGCATAATGAAACAAAAATAACATAATAGAAAGGAATTTTATTGATCGCAAGCCACTTCGAGGGGGAAACATCCTTTGAGCAAGCTTAATACAAATAAATCTTGGATGCCTTCATTGGCCTCAACAATTACATATATACTAAGTCTAATATAAACAACTATTACTCCCCATGAATGTGGGATAATACAATATACTCATGAGATGACTTACAAAGCATATGCGTCCAACAACAATATACTTAACAAAGTAAAGATAAGGGTTGATCTGGGTTCCTAACATCCCCTCCCTCTTAGAGAAGCTTTGTCTTCAAAGCTTTAGATGTGGAAATTGTTGTTGAATATGAAGGATTCATTCCCATCTAGCATCCACTGGTTGCATGTCGTGCCACCGAATTAATGCCTTTGTGATGGATCAAGAGTGAACCTGACAAATGCGCCTACTAAGGATGCTCTTCAGCTTGAAAATGTTGGGTCCTTCATTATCTAGTTTTGGTAAAACAATTTGTGCTCTAATGTTGGTGCCAATAACTTCCTTGAGACAAGAGACATGAAATACTAGGTGATCATGAGAAGAAGGAGGAAGTTCCAATTTATAAGAAACATAGCCAATGTTTTGAAGAACCTTATATGCACCATAGAAATTTGGATCTAGCTTATGATGCCCTTTTATTTTCATGAAGGATTTATTGTAAGGCTTTAGATGAAGAAAAACCATATCAATAACTTATAAAGTGCGCTAAGACCGTCCTACAAAATTTAAAGAATCTTATCTTAGTTTCGAAGAATAGTGTCAACTGCTTGAACTGGTGAATTGCTGGGAGTGTACGGATGGAATATTGGTGGTGCCTAACCATAGACTACTTCATATGGATTAATTTTAGATGAAGTGTGGTAGGAGGTATTGTACCACCATTCAACGAGAGGGAGCCACTTTTCCCATTGATGTTGTTGTTCACAGGTGAAGCAACCAATATAAGTTTCCAAACATTTGTTGATAACTTCAATCTGACCATCTATTTGTGGGTGATATCCTGAAATCCTCTTTAGTTTGGTGCTAGTGTGGTGAAATAGTTCTGTCCAAAAATGACTTGTGCAAGTTGCATCATGGAATATTTTCTCCATGAAAATTTGTGTAATTGAGGAAGTGGTATATGGATGGTTGAGGTGTAGTGGGTATTTATCCCCTACTACGTACAAAAGCACCTACCATAGATCGTCTAGAACATAGGGTAGAGTTCAAAAAAAATAACCGGAAACAAAAAAGAACAAATTTTTATGATTTTTATTTTATATCTAACTAATAACAAGAAACAACAATAGGCATGCCTTTCTTTGAAGTGGGCCACCATAGTCGTCCGAGGAAATGGTGTGACAACTCCATGGTTTGGGTCTCCAGTCTTCTGAATGATTGGTTGTCAAATGGGGAAATGGATCCAAATGGGTACGAAGCTAGCTCAACGTACGTTGTGGGAGATGACATGGCAAGATATGGGAGTAAAGGAAAAAGGAGAATAGTGTGACTAAGAGAAAATGACAAAAGTGTTTTGGGGGAGACTTTGATCACAATGTATTTATAGGACGATCCAAAGATTTTTGACCCATGGTATTTTATTGTGCATTTATCTATGGTTTTTTACCCATTCTCATTTTAGGGGTTTTTTGGTCCTTTTTGGAGAAATTGGAGATAAATCACAATAAATGCTCAACTTCCCTTCATTTATGGGGAAGGAATAATTATGTTTTGGACCATATTTGGTGGATTTTTAGTTGTGAAGGTCAAAATGGAAGAAATAATGGTGGGAATATGATGTATTATTATGGTTTAGACAATGGAGAGGTAGGTGAAAAATTTTTGGTGTTAACATGAGGGCACAAAAATGACTATATTTGGTGAGGTGATCAACCATAACCAAGACCACTGTCTTCCCTCCAGATTTAGGGAGCCCTTCAATGAAATTCATCAAAATACCTGTCTAGATCCATGTAGGGATGGTATTGATGTTGGAAGGGATGCTTCCTGGAAGGAGATAGATACAATGGTCGTCCAATATTGAAGGTGGAAATCCCATTGGTTTAATAAACACACATGCATATCGAACCAAAATTTGTTATAGAGCTAAGGGAGTAGTGGATATCGTTGATGGTTGCATAGGAATGGAATGGAAATGAGCAATGACACCATGTGAATTATTCTTAAGGATATTTTCCATGTGATGTGAACTAGTGATGTTGAGAGACCTTGGTTGTAATCCCTTCAATGTGTGTTTTTTCCCATTGACTAAAAACTCCATCCAAAGTTCATCAAAATCCCATAAGATGGGTCCAAGTGTCTGTAACCATTGAGCACCCAAAACCACATCACATCCACCTAAGGGAAAGAAAAACATGTCATAGTTCAAGTTATAATATCCAATAGATATACACACATTGTGACACTTCCCTTTGCAAGGTAAGGTGCCCACATTGGGAATCGTGTATTTAAAACTGGAGTAAGTATGGAAAAAATAATTAACCTGTTTGGAAATCTGAGGGTCAATGAAGTTATGAGTGCTACCAAAATCAATGAGTATTGCAATAGGGATCTTCTTGAAGAGACAATTGACCCACATGGTTTGTGGGGTGGTGACTCTGAATAATGCACGGAGATATATCTCTAGGTGGTCGTCTTTAGAAGAAGGGTAAACAGGTGGTTGTTGAATGTTGACTTGATCATCTACTGGATCCCAAGAATCGTCAAAAATTTTAGGTGCATGCAGAGAAGCCACACCCAAGAGATAGAGATTTTGCTGAGCACATCAATGTTCTCGAGTGCTTTTCTCATCACAATTATAACAAAGCCCCTTTTCTCTATGTTCTTGCATCTCATCTTTAGAGAAATGCTTGATATGAGTGGTTCTAGGAGCTAGCATGATTCGAGGTCTTTAGGAAACCATATTTATGAATGGAACAAAAGTGGATTGGGAGCATTGTTGAGATATGATATTGTCCTTTTCCAACTTAAACAACCCTTGGGATTCCATCACTGTGTTGGGGAAAAACATTTTAACCTCAAATCAGATTGCATCCTCCAGACCACTGATAAAAAAAATCCTGTAGAATACATTGGATAATCCTTCTTTGTAATTGACCAATTTCTTAAATTCTATCTAATACTCTCTCACAGTACCAATTTGGAGAAGTTTAATGAGTTCTCCTGTGAAATCATCAAAAGAACTAAGGCCAAATCATTGCAAAAGGAGCTGAAAAAAATCTGTCCATTTTGGCTCTTCATGATCCTTGATGTACCAACGAAACATTGAAGAGAAATTAATGTTCCAAATGAAAGGATGCAAGTGGGAATTTGGTGACATAAAAAATGTTATGAAGACTAAAATATTGTTCTTCCATGTATATCCATCTAGTTGGATCATCACCATTGAAGCAAGGGAAATCAAGCTTTGGGCCACAAATTTTTTTTGAAGAAGAGAATCCAATGTGTATAGAAGGCTATGATTGTCATCTATTATTCATGGATGAATGCTGAAGGTGGAGACCGAGAAATTTTTTATCTAGATCTTGGAGTTTGGTCTTGAGGGTGATAAGTTGGTCTTCCATTTGGTTGTTTTCTCCGGTGCAGGTTGTAACCAAGAGAGTTTTGTTTTATATGTGATTTCTCTAGACATAAGCAATATTCTATTTATCAATTGAAAATAGATATGGACTATAGGTATGCTCGGCTTCCTAAAGCTTTAGGGGAGCCACTCAATCACCAATGTTGTTTAACGACTTGCATATTGGGGTAGTACCCCTCAATCCACGACTCAGGTAAAACTGATAATCGCCTTTCAACAAATGAAAACTCTTGGTTTATCTCACGGGTGGGAACTAGTCAATCAGGTAGGGGTGATTTGCCTCTTTGCTGGTAGGTCCTCTCAATGTCCAGCTACTTTGGGGTTCTTGTCGTACTCCTCACAACGAGTTTTAGGGTTTGTCCCAAGTAATTCCCATAGTTAAGTGGATAGGGGTTATTCCATGATACAAACTTGTAATTCAAGTGAACAATATAGATGCAAAGAATAATAACTCCTAAAATAACAACACTAGAAAAATAAATTGGTAGAAACTCCACTTAGGGAGCCCAAAAAACCCTTAAAGAGAGCTAGGGTTTTGAGATGAAAATTCTAAAAATATCATAAACCAATCAATATTTCTCATAAATATATTATAACCTATTTCTTGATTTGGAGCAGCCACTCTGCATCTACCTTTGCAATCATAACAAAAATATAGGCACCCCGTCAAAATATTTTTGCTCTGCAATTTTTCACGGCCATCACTGAAATTCTGAAAAATAGTTGATTTTAAATAAGTGATATCTCCACTTTTAGAAATCAAATGAGATGTTTTTTTTTAATTGCATATTTTTTAAAGAGGAATTCATATATACAACTTGTTTCTTATGAATCTACATAAAACATTTCAAAAATTGATCAGAAAGATGCCACCCAATTTTTCCCTATTTTTTTTCCAAAAAGAAAAAAAAACGTTTCCCACTTGTGCCAAGGAAAGTGATATGATACTAGATGAGAGAAACCTCCTACAATAAATAATGAAAATGCACAATAAAACAGAAATAACAAAACACAAAGGAATTTTATTGATTGCAAACCACTTCAAGGAGGAAACCTCCTTTGAGAAAGCTCAATGCAAATTATAACTCTTGGATTCCTTCATTGGCCTCAACACTTATTAACTAAGTCTATTATAAACAACTATTACTCCCCATGAATGTGGGATAATACAATATACTCATGGGAAAACTTACAAATCATATGTGTCCAATAACAATATACTTAACAAAGTAAAGATAAGGATTGACATGGGTTTCTAACAAATTAAAAGAGCATTTTATTATCAAAATAAATGCAAGTTACAACAATGTGTAAATCAAAAAACTCCTTTTCCTTCTAATTATTATCTCTTTCCCTACTGAATAACCCTTGAACATTATAGTACATCCCCTTTTGTAACCATCTGAGTCACAACTTTCCTTGGAATAGTTGAACACGTTGAGAATTGGAGATTCTCAAGGCTTTTCATTAACTTTTACATGATATATTTGATACTCAATCAATTTTTGTTACAAACTTGTTTATAAAGATCTACAAAATAACAGTCTATTCAAAAATAACTTAAAAGGATAACACTTCTGAATATTTAAATAATGAATCCTTTCCCTACTGCATCTTTGAAGGTTTGCACTTAAGCATCGGTAAAAGACCAAATACTTAAGTTACAAAAGAGGGAAACTTGACCATGATATAAGCATCAACAACATTCAATCATACCAATGAAGAAGTAACAATATCCATGACCATGCTGCCTTTATCCTCTTTTCCCAAGATCATGAACAACATAATTAGTAGGCTCAATACAAGCACAAAACCATCATATATGCTTAAATATAAACTTAAAACAATGCAGTATTCAAAATTTTCTACCTTGAATAAAAGGATATGAAAAAGGAACCAGGATAAACTCAGATATACCCAAAACATGATAGATATGTGGTAAAAAAGGTGACATTTCCTAGTCCCAACATCTATAGCCAATTTATCCAGATGCATGTCCTCATGCATATAGATTGATGTCCCAATTAACATGGGAACAATATGCATTTATATATTTGATACTATATTCTTCATGTGTATCTTCTCCAATAAGACTAAATCATGTTGAGATCATCATCTCACTTCCCCACTATAGTTTTGTTGGAGTCAAGTCGTACACAGGTCTGTATTTTTCTATGGGTAGCCATATAAGAGGGTATTGTAGCCACAACCCAATCCATCTTGGTACGCTCTATTGGATACACTAAATATATCCATTCAATCTCTCCATTGATATGTTAAAATTCGGAAATCCAAAAGGCTCCTTGACTCTTACTTCCATAGACGACAAATGCCACCTTCTTCTACTACCTCTCAAAGCTTTCGAAGAAACATTATCAATGCATTGAACACACTGAGATAGAATCTATCCTTGAATAAAAGTGACTCTTTGAACTGATTCAAGGGATCTGTATAATGGAAATTGGGTTTTGTCAAAACTATGTGCATTATAGGGTTCTTCTCAAATGTTTAGTTCATAGTCAACTTGATCCAACCACTAATTAGAATGCAATTTGATTAGGGTTCTTCTCAAATGTTTAGTTCATAGTCAACTTGATCCAACCACTGGTTCACAGTCAACTTGATCCTTTAGCTAAGAGCCTTCTTGCAATTAGAATTCATGTAGGGAATGTTGTGTGAGCTCATCCACTTGAAAGAAAACCCTTTTTAACATTCAAAATCTAGGGACTTCTACCTTCGAACGATTCAACTAACTAAAACGAAAGAAATTACTCTTTTAAGAATAAATCGTAGACGAGAAAGAGTGCCCTGCAACCTAATAAATTATAAGTAAGCATTTTCACACTCTTAGTTTCCTCTTGCTACTTCTCAACCTGTTCCTGGGATGCCTTAATTTTTTTGTTATCTATCTTCTAGTATCTTTCCTTTTATACATAAATGGAAATCTTCTTCCATTTCCTTCTTTTTGAAACCTACATAGCATGCTAATGTTCTGTCGAAGACACTACATTCTCTTGAAATGACTCAGTCATCGTCCTCCATTTATCTTTGTCAGCTTGTAAATGAAAAGGGGAATGCAAATATATTTGGGTACACTGCTCCCTTCTTAAGATTTCAGACCCTACCTCCATTAGAGACTCTTCCTCTTCTAAGTATTGCATTGTTTCCCTTTCTGTCTCTTCATTCGCCTTCTCCCCGAGGTAGGTTTTCTTTCCAAATCCTAAGCTATTGATGTAAGTTTTTCTAAACATGGGTATTCCATCAATATCTTGATATGGTTTTATAATTATTTCATCTTTTGTCGTAGTATCCCATTTTTTCTAGTTAATTGTGTAGCTTTATCTTCACCAGGTTCTTGTGGAGTTGGCATTACATTTTCCTTAAATTCAGACGGGGAGGGATTAGAAGCCCATCCCTTCATACTTTTCACCCTTTCCATAGTTTCCATAGCAGCTGTACTAGGGTTTGTAGCCAATGAGGTTTCTTCCTCAATCGACGCCATATCTGTTTTAGTCATGGTGCCAAATTATGGTTCTTTTCGAGCAGACTTTATACTATCTAGGGCTACTTATTCTACTATTTCTTATATGACCATTGTTACTTCTTCCCCTTTTGAATTCATAGCTAGATATTTTGTAGCAGTTGTGGGCTTAAGAATTGGAGGATATAAATTCATCCGTTCTAACCCCATTGATCTCATCCTTCATCTTAGAAATAATTCTATAAAATATACAATCCTTTTCTTCTTTTGTCATGGAGTTGGGGGTGCCTAAAAGTGTTCCTCTTCAACAATCTAGGGCGGACAATTTTCTCTTTTAGGAATTTGTTCAATAATTTCTATTTCATTTTCCTCCTCAAGGGTTTCTGGCCGGTGTTGCCAAAACTTTGAAAGGGTTTCTGGTTATGGATTTTAAATCTCTCGTATTTTATTAGTTTTATTATTAGATATTTTATGTTTTAAGTCTCGAACTGTTGTCTTCCCTGGCTGTGTATGCTCTTTGTCGTGCACCTTGCACGATTGCGGCGAATCAGAAACAGTAAGGGGAAGTTTTTTTCTTGTGTTCTTGGCTACATATGCTCTTTTCCACACACCTTGTACGATCACGGTAAAGCAGAAACAACGATAAAACTTGAAAACATAGAATTTCCAGGTAAGCTAACCAAGATCTAATCCCATTGTGTGGAAAAAGTTTTTTTTTTGTTTTTGTTTTTCGTTTTTTTTTGTGATTTGCAGAAAAAAAGGCAAACATGAAGAATGAGAGAGAAGAGTTAAAAAAAAAAAAATCCCCCTTCCTCTTTCCATTCTTTTACGTACCTTTTAAACTTAGCTCACTTGATCCAAAGTTGCTTTATTCCTTAATATGTCTTGAGTTCAAGTCTTATTAAGCTAGCTATCAAGATCCACAAAGAATGCTTGACTGCAGCTAGCTATCAAGATCCTAGTCTTGAATCCTTTTGTGATTCCTTAATTAGAGAGTAGGATAAGCCGCTTCATCTTGGAATAATTAACAATGCAGATACATTTGGGAAAGCCTTATTGTCCCAACAGAAAGAGAAGTCCAAGCCTCCCAAGAAATAGAATTTTCGCAATAATAAGCCAAACAAAAAGGGTCCCAAACCCTCTCAGTCAGCTCCTTCTTTAAAACATGACAAAGGATCCAAGCCAAAAGGAAAGAAGACTGGGCATCATTGCAATTTTTGTAGGAAAGATAATAATGATGAATCTAAGTGTTTGAAGAATATGGCAGCCTTGGAAGCAACAATGAAGAAGCACCACATCAGCCTAGATTCGTCTTCAGAATCTAACTCTCATGGAAATGCACTTCGTGCTTTTGGTTACTCTTATACTGCATCTTCTTCTTCTACTTCAAATGAATGGCTCATTGATTCTAGAGCATCTTATCATATGGCTAAGGATCAAGCCATCTTTTCTACTATGCATGAATGTAACACCAAACAAATATTTGTTGGTGATGATAGATCTCTAAGTGTTGTAGGATTTGGAACAATTCCAGTAGAAAGTGGTCATTTCAGTGATGTACTATGTGTTCCAAAAATTTTCTACAATTTGTTAGCAGTCTATCAAATTACTCATTCGGGTGAAGGTTAAAATGTGACGTTTACACCTCACCAAGTTGTAATCAAGGATTTTAAAAATCCTCAAAATGTCCTTGCTACTGGAACTATTGATGATATTACCAGGTTGTACAAATTTAACAACTTTGGGTCATCACCTTTTCCTTCAATTTTTGTTGCTCATAGTGATAACTTGAGAAAACTTTGGCATGAGCGATTTGGTCACTTAAATTATTGCTCATTGCAACAACTATGTAAACACAATATGGTGATTGGTATTCTGATGGTATCTTGCAAGGATGGTCTTTGTTTCGGTTGTGTAATAGAAAAACATCATTAGGAAAGTTTTGACAAACGTGCCTCTTGGCATGCCTCGGTTCCTTTGGAGCTTGTGCATAGTGACTTGTGTGGTCCTCTTCCATCTGCTTCATTTTCTGGTTTCAAATATTTCTTAACTTTCATTGATGACTACTCCAAATGCACTTGGGTTTACTTCCTAAAAATTAAGAGCGAAGTATTTGACATATTCTTGGCCTACAAGGCCCTTGTTGAAAAACAATCAGGTCATCAAATTATTAAGTTAATATCTAACAATGGGGGAGAATATGTTAACAACAAGTTCACTACTTTCTGCACTAAACAAGGAATCCAACAACAACACACTGTTCTATATACACCACAACAAAATGGTTTAGCTGAACAAAAGAACCGTACTTTAAAAGAAATGGCTACCTGTATGATCCAATCTAAGGGACTAAGTCTTCAATATTGGGCTGAGGCCATAAATTTTGTAAATTACATATTTAATCGCACACCCACTAAAGTTTTACAAGGTATAACACTGGAAGAAGCATGGAGTAAAATTAAACCAGATATAAGTCACTTTCGTGTGTTTGGTTGTGAAGCATGGGCTCACATTCTGGATGAAAAACAGAAAGCATTGCAGCCTAAAAGTGAAAAGTGCATATTTGTTGGATATTCAGAAGATGTAAAAGGTTATAGAATTCTCCAGCCACATTCTCATGATATAATCATTAGAAGAGATGTTAAATTTGATGAAAATCTATTGGCCTACGAGCCTAACTTGGCAGGTGTGCCATATTTGGCCTATGAGCCTGATTCGGCGATTGTGCCTTCTTCTTCTTCTTGCAACTTCCTTGACAGGTTTCCAACTCTAGTTTCTGATGATGATAGTGAGGATGAAAATCCACCTCCGCTTGCTCATGTTCCTCCAATTTCACTAGCACCAATGCTTCCTCGATGGGTCCGTTCAACATGTGAAGTAGCTGGTGATCTTGTCGGTGATCCTAGAGATCAACGTCGAACACGTTCTCAGTTTTAGCAAGCCTCTTCTCTTTTGGCTCAATTTTTTGAGAATCATGATCCAGAAACTTTTGCAGAAGCTTCAATAAATCCATATTGGGATGCAACTATGGATGAAGAATATCGTTCCTTAATGGTGAATGATACTTGGGATCTTGTTCCTCTTCCAAAAGGAAGAAAACATGTTAGATGTAAATGGGTCTATAGAACTAAGTATGCATTAGATAGAAGTGTTGAAATACTTAAGGAAAGGTTAGTTGCCAAAGGTTTTTCCCAAGTTGAAGGGATTGACTACAATGAAACCTTTGCTCCTGTAGCAAAAATGAATTCCATCTGCCTTGTTCTTTCCCTTGCAGCCTTACATAACTAGGAAGTCCATCAAATGGATGCCAAGTCTGCCTTTTTACATGGTGATTTACATGAGAAAATTTACATGGAACAACCTCCTGGATATGTTCAGGATAACTCTAGCCTTTTTTGTCTCCTTATGAAATCCTTATATGGCCTTAAGCAAGCTCCTAGAGCTTGGTATGCCAAAATGGATAGCTTTCTCCTTGACACTGGTTTTTCTAGATTCCATTCTGACCCCAATGTCTATACCAAGAAAGTAGGAAACCATCTCATCATACTTGTTCTTTATGTTGATGATCTTATCCTTACTAGTAGTGACCCTAAACTTATAACCCATGTGAAATCCAGTCTTAGGAAATTTTTTGAAATGTCAGAATTAGGAAAATTGCATTATTTTCTTGGTCTCCAAGTCTTGCAAACCAAAGAAGGAATCTTTCTTTCCAAATATAAGTATGCTTTTGATCTTCTTCGTCGCTTCCACATGGAATATTGTAAACTAGCCCCTTCTCCCTTCCAGTCTGGAGTCAAACTTTCTGCCACTTGTACTTCCCCTGAAGTAGATGCTACCTTGTATCGTCAGCTTGTTGGTAGTTTTTTATACTTGACTCATTCTCATCCTGACCTTTCCTTTGCTGTTGGTTGTGTTTCTCGTTATATGCAAACTCTGTTAAATTTGAGCATATAGATCTGTAGACAAACACACAACTCACAAAGAAGATCTCACAATTTACTCAGCCATTGAAGAATGAAACAGTGCAAAAGGCTTGCAGCTGTGAATGCTTTCATTAATAAAAAAAGTAATCCAGATGATAATTACAATAATGTAAAATGGCTTTAATAGCCACAAGCAATTCGAATCCACATGAGGAAGTTCGAATTGATGACTCTACTTGACTGTAGGTAACCAAGACATTGTCTAAATCACTATTGGAGGACCCAGTAGTTAACTGTCCTTGTCTAAATCATAACCGAAGTTCTAAAACACAACCAAGTGTTACATTTAGTATTAAATAATGGTTAACTGACTATTGGTAGGTGATAAATTCACCCCACATGTGTGCAATCAATTAAACCATTATTTAACTGAATGTAGAGGGCTAGAACTGAATGTAACTGACTCCTAAATTGGCTTGACTAGTCATTAATGGAAGTGAACTAACCTTGGTTGGTTTCAGCACTCCCAGTTGCTTCCTAAATTGTAGGGATTGATCTAGGAGACTCCTAAACTTATGTAATCAAGTGCAATAAGTGGCAGTGAGCCTCAATTAGTGTTCCCTGCACTTAGGTAATTGAAACATGTGCCCCAATTAGGTCAAGTTTAACCAATGGTGCTAATGACTATAAATAGACTGGATGGACTCCCGATTTAGACATATGACGAAATTTGGACAAGGGAGGATTAATAATCCTAACACCCCCCTTGAATGCTAACTTGTACAAACTGTGGGCCCTAGTAACTAAGACCATAGGTCACCCATTACATCAAGTAAAGTAAAGTAACTGCTCAAAAATAAGGTGCTTGGGGAAAAACCACATGGGAAAAAAAAACCCCCTTCTAATTAAGCAGGTAGAATTAGGATCAATATAGTTCTTCTGTGCAAAGGTATCCTGGGGCCTGGCATGTGAACCTCTCCATCATTATGTCTGGAGGAATCTTCCTCTTTGGAAGAAGAATGATATGCTCAACTAAATCAGAAATATAGACAGCTGCCGGATGAAGACTGGACCCATGTAGAGGAACTGAAGTCAACTAAAAAGTGAGGAACGGTTCTTGAGAATTCATAGAATGTGAATAACACTCAAGAAACTGATATGTTTCAGCCATGAACAGAAAACCATGAGTGGTAATAACAGCCCCAATTGTTAGGAGCAGGTGTCTAGGCGGATGCAGAAAATCTTCCTCTTTACTAGTTCTATGAGAAGATGAACATGTGATCAATGGTAGAGAAGCACTGGAACTATTGAGAGTGAATGCTAGAGCTCCATAGTCTGATATAGCTTCTGAAATAGATAATGAATCACATAATAAAATATCAGCAACCTCATATGAGGAAACTAACACCAAATCCCCATCAGCAGTTTTGAAGAGAAAGTGCGGTACTTGATTTTTCACACCGGAATTGGTGAGAGCAGCTACAAGCATGACTGAATGCTTTTGAATTTTAAAATATGAAACAATAATATCAGATCAGAAATTAAATCAGATCTAAACAGGTTCAAAATAGATCCAAAACTGTGAAATGGAATCAAATCCCCAGCAGTAGTTTTGTAGGAGACTTGCGGTACTTGTTTCTTCACACCGTTGATGAGAACAGCTACAAGCAGTACTGAAAGATTATGAATTTGATATATTAAACCAAGAAATATCAGATCAGATCTAAATAATAACATATCATATCCAATAAGGTTAATATCAGATTCAAATAAATGGTTAACCGTGACGGTCGATGCACAGCTTTTTTCTTCTTCAAAATTCTGAATTTTGGTGCATGCAATCCTGCAGGACTCTGCTGGAAAAAATAGATCATGGGGAGTGAATGGATCACTCTGGTAATCTGATATTTCTTCCAAAATATCCAAGGTATCACATATTTTCACACCAGCAGCAACATTAGAGGGAGAAAACTCAAATTTCTCTTCACTTTTGGAAGCAATTACTAGTAAATTTTGCATAGAATTTAAAGGAAAATCACCGGTGACTGTTTGCATGGAAGTGCAGCAGAATTTTTCTTCAATATCAGAGATTCAAATGTATTCTTCTATTTCAGAAATATGAGAAGATGATATATTAGAGATCTCATGAACTTCCGGAGCATTAGGAGAAGGAGTCACTGCATGGAGACTGTCTTCAATTCGAATTGACTGTGTAGAAGCTTCTACTTCTTCTTCATCTTGAACAACTTCATCAGAGAGAGTAGAGGCCAAGAATTTTGAATCAAGGATGTTTGTGGTGTTGGATGTGATCCATGTGCTTCCAAAGGTTCTGTCCAATCTTTGCCAGAGTTCCAGTGGATCTTTAATAGATCTACTATGGTAGCGCATGCTAGGAGAAAGAGCCAATTCCATTATTTCAAAAGCTTTATCCTTTGCTTTTAGCCAGTCATTATCACTCTCAAAAGAATCTCTACCGAATCCAATAGATACCGAAAAGAGTTTTTGTCTTCTCAGACATATATTCATCTTCACCTTCCATTCAAAATAGTCTGATTCATTTGAGGATCGGGTGAGAAGAGGAACTGATGAATTCATTTCGAAGTTGTACCTACAAAACAAAAAAATGATCCAGTAGGAGATCCGAGGAGGAGAAGTGCCTTGTCCGTCGAGGCTCTGATACCATGTTAAATTTGAGCATATAGATCTGTAGACAAACACGCAACTCACAAAGAAGATCTCACAATTTAATCAGCCATTGAAGAATGAAATAGTGCAAAAGGCTTGCAGCTATGAATGCTTTCATTAATCAAAAAAGTAATCTAGATGACAATTACAATAATGTAAAATGGCTTTAATAGCCACAAGCAATTCGAATCCACATGAGGAATTTTGAATTGATGACTCTACTTGACTGTAGGTAACCAAGACATTGTCTAAATCACTATTGGAGGACCTAGTAGTTAACTGTCCCTGTCTAAATCATAACTAGAGTTCTAAAACACAACCAAGTGTTACATTTATTATTAAATAATGGTTAACTGATTGTTGGTAGGTGAGAAATTCGACCCACATGTGTGCAATCAATTAAACCATTATTTAACTGAATGTAGAGGGATAGAACTGAATGTAACTGACTCCTAACTTGGCTTGACTAGTCATTAATGGAAGTGAACTAACCTTGGTTGGTTTCAGCACTCCCAGTTGCTTCCTAAATTGTAGGGATTGATCTAGGAGACTCCTAAACTTATGCAATCAAGTGCAATAAGTGGCAGTGAGCCTCAATTAGTGTTCCCCACACTTAGGTAACTGAAACATGTGCCCCAATTAGGTCAAGTTTAACCAATGGTGCTAATGACTATAAATAGACTGGATGGACTCCTGATTTAGACATGACTCCTGATTTAGACATATGACCAAATTTGGACAAGGGAGGATTAATAATCCTAACAAACTCCTCATGAAAGTCACTGAAAAGCAGCAAAAAGAATACTTCGATATATTAGAGGTACAATTTAGTTTGGGATTCATTACAGTACAAGGGGGAAACCTTTGTTGGTTGGTTTCATTGATTCAGATTGGGTCGATGATCCTGATGATCGAAAGTCTACTGCAGGTTATGTTTTTAGTCTGGGATCTAGACCTGTCACTTGGGCTTGTAAGAAACAACAAGCTCTTGCTCTTTATTCACCAGAAGCAGAATATCAAACCATAGTTAATGCCAGTCAAAAATATTTATGGCTTCGACAGATCCTTTCAGAGTTTGGATTCAAGCAGCAGCAGCCTACTCCACTTTGGTGCGATAATCAAAGTGCCATCAAGCTTGCCAAACATTCGGTTTTACATCAACGCATAAAACACATTGAGCTACACATGCACTTCATCAGAAATCTTGTTCGTGATAATCTTATTGAAGTGCTCTATTTCCCTACAGATGATCAAGTTGCAGACATCTTCACCAAATCTCTTACAGAAGCGAAGTTTTCTAAACTACGGTCCATGTTAGGAGTTCAGGAATGTGTCCTTAAGGGGGGATAGGCTCTAATGAATGCTTCCTTCTCCTAATAGTGTCACTTTTGTAAATCCTTCAATCCTATCCCAAGTTGTTCCTAAGGGGGGATGTTAGGATATTTAGACACTTAGGAGTTAGTTAAGATCAACTTGTGTAATATATCCGTTAAGGTAAAAGTGTGTTTCTTTAGTATGCATTAGTATGCATTTGTAAATATTCTAATCCGACAGTCATGATATGTTCTATACATAGAGTGATCCGATAGTTCAACTTTTCTTAGATCATACCTACCATTGATCCGTGGCTTAACACCCGATTGGTCTATGATCTCTATTTAAAGAGCATATAGGGTCCTTGGCTAGTTAATCGATTATGAGAAGCTCATGTAACTTTCTTTATTTTGCATAATAAATTGCTCCAAGTAGCTATTTGGCTGGGGCCATGGACTGTTTCCCTCTCAAGGGTTTTAACCATGTGACAAACATCGATGTGTTGATCTATGATCTATTTGTGTGAAGCGGTTGCTGAAGGTGTTCGATCTTTTGGGAGTACCCTGTGTACCCGAACAATCCTCTATCTGATTCTCATTTTGTTGTTCTTCTCCTTCATTGTCATCCTATTACTCATCCAAATCTTTCTCATCCCTTGGAAGGCCCAAAAAATGATCCCAATATAGTTGGGCATCCTCCAAGGCATTGAGGATAAATTTTTCGATTAGTCCATGATGTGTTAATGCTCTAAAGGGGTGTTTTGCAACCCTTGCATATATTTCCATTAAGTTTAATGAACCCAACACAAAATAGGGATTTTTTAAACGTACATCATGCCTTATATGAGTAAGCAACTTGAGATGATTTACGAAAATTACCTAATATTTTCCCTCGCAAGTAAATTTTTTTTGGATGTACAGGGACACCTTCTTTGAAACACGAGGAAATGAGCTTCTAGTGTAGCCCTTTTCTTGTCTCTACAATACTTCTTCTACTCTACAAAATCCCTTCTTCTCTTGTAACAAGGATTTTCTCCTTGCAAACACTCATTCTCCAACTGGGGGTATGCTAGTTACTCTTTCTATAACTTATTTTTTAACCAGAATCTCTTTTCCTTTTACCATAATGTATTTTGTCTCTTCCAAATTTTTGGGCATACTCTAATGTTGTTTCTTCCTCAATCCCCTAGAGCTTCTCAAAGTACGCATCCCATCCTACATTATGGAATAACTGATATGCCTCTCCTTGCCACTACAATTGCTCTATATTTTCTGGTTCATAGCATACTACATAACCCCCAATTTCCCCTATTCACAATTTTCTTACTAATTTGGGAGTTCTAGCATGTTGTTACTACAAGAAGGTCTTAGATTCCATGTAGAGAAAATGTGGCATGGTTTTAGTTCAAGTTTGGTAAATTTTCTTTTTGAAGGTCATGATTATTTTAGAAAATTAATTAATCGATATGGTCTATCAATCCCCGGAATGGTACTCATCCCCACTAACTTAATGGTGTTGGGAATCCACATACAATATGAATAACATGTTTTAGCCATCATCATACAACATTGAATTAAGCAACAATTAAATAGTTAAGTGGTTTGTACCTACATTAACTTACCAATCATGATGGCCAATGGAATTTGTGGGGATATAATGTTCTGTAATGACCACAATAAGAGTGGATACATCCAAAGGGAATGACGTAGGTGTTATGGATCATAATTGTTGATTTGACTGGAACAATTGAACAACATGCAATAACAATTAAATAAAAAAATTGAGTTGACTATTATTACTACAAAAAATTAAGTCATTGCTAAATATAGAGGAGGAGGAATACATTATTGTTTACTGATGAATAAATTGGTGAATATATGCTCTTATTCTTGTTTGCTATGACTAAAATTATCATGTGTGCTTTTAACAATAGTATCGGTCTCCTAAATCATGAATATTGCTTGATCGTGTTGTTACTTATAAAAGTAACATAAATTGATCAACCAATTTTAACTAAGTTGGAATATGCATGCATATTGCTGGGAAAATAAGTAACATCAACTTCACAAGCAACGGCACTCGGTTAGTAACAACAACTTGATGAGTATTAACACTGGGTAAGTGACAACAACTTGACAAGTAACAATCACTTGACAAGTAACAACATTGGATGTGTAACAACATATGAGTAAATAACAATGAATAAGGAAGTAATATCACTTAAAGACGTAACAACATCAAAGATTTAGTTTTGAAATTGAATATTTTCTGGATATTCTTTTGGGATTGAAGTTTATTTTTTGTTTCCAAATCCCAGCCGCTAGAAACTAGTTTTTAACTTGAATTTGTCCAGCTCCATCCCGAATGATATTTTCAGAACTGGAAATATCATTTTTATTCCCTTTGTTTTCTCAAGTACCAATAACTAGAAAATTAGTATTCAATTGATACTTGTCTAGTTGTGCCCCAAATGGAGTTTGCATAGAAAGGAAAATATATGTGTGTGTGTGTGGATGGAGAAGAATGTTCCTCATTTAGTAATACCTACAATATATATATATATATCCATTTTCAATTAGGGGAGTATGATTTTTATCTATAGTAACTAGCTTAATAGTTCTATTACTAAATACTATGTCAACTTCATAAGGCCCTAGCCATTTGGTGAGGAGTTTACCTTTAAAATATTTGAATCTTGTTTTGCATCTTGGAATATTGGAGTTTACCTTGTACGCATAGGACAGGAGCCGTGGAAGCAATTTATTTAATTTTCCAAAAGTTGCATCACATTTATTAGTCCAATAAAAAATCACATATTTCATTAGTAAAGCATAAAGAGGAGAAGCAATTCTTGAGTAATTTTCCATAAACCAATGATAATACCCAATTTTACCCAAAAAAATGCATACCTCTTTTTGTGTCTTGGGTGGTGGCCTGTCACCATCTCAAGTATAACCTTTACCTTTGATGGATCAACTTGGATATCTGTAGCAGAGAGAAAGTATCTCAAAACAACCCCATTTTTCATTAGAATATGGCACTTTTCTGTACTTAATGAAATATTTACATGGCTACAACATTTAAGTACTTTTTCAAGTTTGGACAAATATTCCTTAAAAGTAACACCATATGGTGTAAAATCATCCATAAAAATTTTGACACTGTCATTAACCAAATATGAGAAAATGCCCAAAATTGCCTGCTGAAAGGTAGCAGGTGCATTACAAAGTCCAAAAGGAAGGACTCTATAAAAAAAATGTTCCCCAGGGGCAGGTGAAAGTATTTTTGTCTTGGTCTTCATGAGCTATTTGGATTTGGTTATAACCATTGAAACCATTGAGAAAAGAAAGAAAAAACTTCCTCGAGAGGGTGTTAAGTACTTGATCAATGAAGGGTAATGGAAAGTGGTCGTTTCGTGTGGATTTATTCAATTCCCTATAATATACATAGATGCCCCATTAACTATTTTTATTTAGGACAATGAAAAGGGTAAAATCCATTCACTGTCAGATATAGGATAAATGATATTAACATCCAAAATTTCTTAATTTCCTCCTTAACAATATGGTATAATGTGGGGTTCATCCTTCATTGTGGTTTCCTACTTGGAATGCAGTCTTTTTTATGTAAATGTGATGTGTATAGAGATCCGAGTGGATACCCTTCATATCCCTATAATCCCATGCAAAAGTAGTCTTTGTCAGATATTGGAACTTGTAATAGTTGATCTTTTTGCTATGGTGACAAATTTGGATTTATATTTAAAAATTTTCTAGATTCAATTTCGATAGGAATGCTCCCATGGACTACTGTGGTTGGAATTCCTTCTTCATATTATAATTCATGTTTAGGATTATCTTCTATGTTGTCATTTATTGCATTTTCTAATATTTGATATGTAGGGTATGTTAGAATAATCATCCCATAGTTACCTACCTTAGACATTAATTAAATCATTTTTTTCTTATTGCCTAGTCTCCTAGATTCCACTCTATGCTAGTTTACTTCTACATGTCATACAAGTCAACACTTGCTAAAATTGAGTCATGGAGCACTTGGGAAACCTCTTGGAAACCATATTTAGAATGTCTGCTTTATTCCAGATCCTCCAAAGCACATATCTTCTTTTTCTGTAAAGCTTCCTGTTTTATTGAGAATTATGGCAAAAGGAAAAGCTAGACTAGGTGTAGTTGACTTGTTTTTTTCCCACATCATCCTCCATCCTTTTCTCCTAATAAAAGCATGTATGATTTTTCTTTCCATCCCTTATTAGCTTGCCTACTTGACTTTTCCAATTCTTGAGCATCTTAGTGGATTTGGAAATTGGTTTATGCACCTATGGGGGATTTGACTAGATTTAGTAAGCCTACTTTTTGACTATTTAGAATGGAATCCTTATGAATTAGAATATATCATGTAATTATATATTGCAGCAGCATATTACTTCACAAGTTTGGATATTTTACACTTATTAAATACAGATTATTGTTATGCTCCAATTTTAGTCTCCTTTGAAGTTAATTTTGCATGTTTGATTAGCAATTTTGTGAGTGTAATTGTTCTATCACTTGGATTCAATTTACACATGGTATCATATCCTTTGTATATCGATTTATCTCCTTCCATATTGCTATTGCAGGTTCGACATCTTGACTAGGAGCATATTCTGCTGACTGAAGGGCACAGTTTCTAAGCTATGGACCAGTCTCAGAAGATCATCTTGACTCCATTTAATTTCTTTGAATGGAAATATAATATGGAGATATTTTTGAGATAAAAATGCCTCTACAGGGTTACTATGGAAAATGAGGCAGATCCCAATGTAGCTACAGAGAAAATCAAATGACACAACAGGAGGGATGAGGCCTATGGTCTTTTGTGTCTGAGCATTTCAAGAGACCTCCTCTTCCATCTTGATGGATTGAAATCACCTAATGAAGTGTGAAAGAAGCTTGTAGAGATTTTCGGTAATACAGATGAGATGAGAGGACATCAAATCGAGAATGAGATAATCTCCTTGAGTCCTGGTAGCTTTGAATCCTTGTAACTCTATTTTCCCAAGTTTAAAGCCCTTGTTTTGCAGCTAAAACAGTGTGGAATTGAAAAGAAGGAAGAGCAACTAGTTTTTCCCGTACTATTGAAGCTTCTCCCTGACTATTCAGTGTTTGTTTTGACCTTCCATGCCACCAAGTTGACAGCTCAAGCCTGGAAGATGCCTAAGCTTGCAAAGTTCATGGAATCCCTCACACAGGAACAAGATAAGTTGGTGATTATGGGCACCATCAAACCTTCCAAAGACCAAGCTTTGGTTGTTGGAGATTCAAGGGTGGATTCAAAAAGCAAGAAAAAATATAAAAATCCACCTGAGCAAAAGAGACACAAGAACAAGTCTCAAGAGGAGCCCCAAGGTTCCAAGAAGAACTTCCAGAAGAAGAAGAACAAAGGAGAAATGAGAAAATGTGCATACTGCAGTGAGGGATATCATCTTGAGAGCTCTTGTATGAAGAAGCAAATTGACATGTTGACCCAACTTGTGGAGAATAATAACATCTCCCTTCCTGATTGCTCAAAGAAAAGGGAAGGAGGATCAAATTCAAAGGATAGAGAGAGAGTACATACTTTGGTTTCTGGCACATCAATCTCACCTAGCTTCATCATAGACTCTGGAGCTTCTAGACATATGGTTTCGACAAAACAGGCATTCTCCTCTCTTGACAAGTTGAAAGGTCCACCAATAGTTTTGGGAGATGACTCTCTCACTGATAGTTTGGGAAAAGGAAGGATTGATCTTGACCATGGTAAGTTCAATAATGTGTTGTATGTTTTGGGTCTTGCCTCTATTCTCTTGTTAGTGTATCAGATGACTCACACTGGTTCTCCAAAGAAGGTCATCTTCTCACTTGATGATGTTGAAATCACTGAGATTTTGAATGGTAAAGTCATAGCAAAAGGTGTTGTTGATCACACTTCAAAGGTGTCACATGCCCCAATTTTGCAAAAACAATTTTATATTATTTGAGGACAATATGTTAAATTTTATGCTAAGTTGTAATTGATGACTCATCAGGGTCAAGGATATTTAATGTAAATTCTGAATATTTTATTTATAAGTAAATAAAGGAGGAGACAACAGCTTAGGAGAGCTGTTAAAAGAGTGTTTACTGGTCAAATTGGTGGAGGAGACTAGGTAGAGAGAAAACTAACATGTGGCAGCATCCTCAAACCACTTCCAACTGTTGCAGGTGTCAACCTCCCTACATTTGGGGTCATGATTCCCCAAAAAAAGGGGAATTAGAGCAAGTGGCTCAATTAATGAAAACTGACCCAAAAGACCTAGGCAATCTTTATAAAAATTTCCATTGAAGAGAGCTGAGGTTGCTCATTCTAGAGAAGTGATCATTTAGGTTGAATGAATGTACTTCAAATAAATTCAATGGAAGGGAAATATGGAAAGTGTTTGAGGGGATAACTGCTGATTGATCTAGTGTAGATTTTAATCTGAAGATCATACTATTGAGAGCAGAGTATTTACTGAGGTATTGAACTAGTCAGTTGACAGAGGGTTCTACTATTTTCATTCTCCACGAGTTCTCAGCCAAGAAGACCAGGAACAAGCACAAGGGTCCTAAGGAAGCGTTGTTTGAGCGCTCTCTAGGAGATTGGTAGGGAGGAATGGCCTCCTAAAGCTGTTGTTGTATGTCCTCAACAGGTTCTAAGTTATTTTATTTAACTATGTTAGTTAATTAAATCTTAGATAATTGCTATGTGAATGTTATCAGTTCAGTTTGTGAAATGTTTGAGTTCGTATATTTATTAAATTATTTTAGAAATGAAATGGATTTAGAAAATAATGTGTTAGAATGTAAATAAATTTATAAACCGTGTTTTTCCACACCTAGAAACTAGGCCATACTCTAGCACAGATAGAATGCTTTAAGTAGATAAGAGAATGAAAATAGTAGATAGGATTGTGTGACTATAGATAGTAGAATAATTTTATTTCAACGTTAAAATATTATGGAGGAAAAACAGTGTTATGATTTACTTCTATTTCTCTATTTTCACTTAGTATAACTGAATGAAATGCAGCAGTAAAACTACATTAGAGTTACAATGATTACATACAGTTAAGTATATAAACAAGATACTAACCACATAGTTTATCTTCTAACAATATCAACTAAATCTAAGACTAATATTTAATATAAACTAGATAGGGTTATATTAAAAGTCCTTAATGTATAAAGAGTAAACAGAGTTACAGATTTTATTTTCTATCCTTTCGAGAACTTTGAATAAATTCTACCTGACAGTTTAGTAAATAAAAGAAAGGTAAATATAAAAAATAACTAGTATAAAACTAAATATTTACATATGTAGAAACTATTTTACATTTACCAGATAGGCTTATACCTATGAAGGAAAAACTTCATGGTCGAAACCCTAAACAATTTATTTAATGATTATAAATTAAACTATCTAAGTTGTAATCCATACATTGATAATTATGTAAATAAACGTTACAAGAAAATTATAGTGTCTACTATAGATTGTTTACAGTCTTTTCTGAAAACAAATGTCTTTTATAAACAAGCAAGATAAGTTACAGTTACAAGTTAAAATATCACCACACACCTGTAATAATCAACCGAATTAACAAGTAGCAGAACCTAATTAATAATAAACTGAAGAACTTATTCAGACAAGGGTTTCATTTCTGGAAAACCCTAGCTTATATATACTAGACAAGTAAGTTTAAATATTATAAATTTCACATTACGACTGGTCTACAGTCCTTATATTAATTATAATTACTTACAAAAGATAACTTAAAACATTAATTATCTTCATTGTTAGTTGAAGGAAGAAAGTCTCTATTTATGCAGAATCTTAGATTACAAGAGTACAAAAACCATTGCAAAAACGAGACAAAGCTCGAAGATAAAAACCTTCTTAAAAACTAAATGTATTACATTGACAGGCCGTAAGGCTTAAGACTTAACCAAATTACATCACGCATCTCAAATCCGGTTTACCCAACTTCATAGCAAGGGTTTATAACAATAAACTGGAAAACAAAGTATTAAAACCCCCTATTACACGAAGAGACCGAACAGGCTTACAAGAATATATTTCTCCTTCAACAACCCTCAATACAAGTAGAGCGAAACCCATTTGAACTTAGGGATTACCAGTTAGAGCCGCGAGCCACTGAAGATGGTCATTGCTTATCTTTCACCGAATCTTGGAACTGCCATGACTTCCTGCACAAGAATTTAACCAAGTGTTAGTTTAGGGCTCAATTCATTAACATTAAAAAACCTAGCGGTGTTCATAAATTGACAGATTCTACACAGTAAAAACTGAGACATATTTACCTGTAAATAAAAGAGTATCAAGTAGCGAAGAGACTGTCACCAACTGCATAATGCACACACAAAAATCTCCAAACCCTATGATGACTGTGGAGCACAAATAGTAGCAAAGAAGCTTTAGCTTCACAAAGTAGTGAAAGGCCACGAAGGAGAGCAGGACTGAGCTATTGACAGGCCGAGAGCCAAACAAAAAAACCAGTGAACACTCGCATGGTAGGGTTCATAGCTAAGAAGGTTTGCAAACAAATACTGAGCTCAGGAAACCACAGCAATGTCAAACAAAAGCCTTGGAGCAAGCTAGCAGAGGAACAACGCTCACGGCCACCATGGAAACTATACAGTGCAGCCCACAAGCCAACAAGAACTTCGGAGGAAAATGAAAAAGAAAATAGGGTTTGCAAGATTTTTATATCGCCAATGCATGGACAGGAGGTGACCATGTGCCCTCCAATTATTTTAACCATGCAAGGGTCGAGTCCATAGTCCATCTACGATTTCAATCATCAAATTATTAAAACAATGATTTAATCAAACCATGCACAAAACTATGGAGTACGCTTATATATATATATATATATATATATATATATATATATATATATATATATCACCAATGATAACACATAAACCATATCATAATGTATGATAGCTTCAAGATTTGCGTATTTGATTAACGATGATTCCTTAACGTTGACCCTAGTGAAAGGTTGTAACAACTTTATCATATGGATAATCCCAATGTCGATCATGCTTTAGGACCTTTCCATTTATCATTTGATTTGTATACTTGCAAAACGACGATAAAATGTGCACATATTATATTCCAAACTTTATCACTTGTAAACTGATGGCTTTGGGTGGTTATAATATATGGAGTTTGACTAGAATAGTAAAGTATTTAAACCATGACAATTACAAGGCTCGACCTTAGTATAAGCTCTTATATTTAATAGTTTGCATACTCGACTTAGCATAGTGTAAGAATCTTGGTCATATTAATGACACATAGGGTAAAACTTCAGATTATAAGTTCTAGGTAGAAAAATCTACCATAATAGTTATTATAAACATTAACTTGTTGTAAGCTAGGAAACATGATAATAGTAAATTTATAATGGAATAAACCATGCTCAAGTCTATAATCATTGGAATGACACTGATAATATATTTACCTATGACTTAGACTTATGAAGTAAGGGTAGATAGTATTCCATTATGAAACAATGCATTTAATTAAAATAATCAAGCTTATAATGTCAAGGAGAATTCCAGGCAGTAAGATTCCTACAGAATGCAAGTAACAATCAGGTTGGTACATTATTAAATAACATGGTAATGTATGTTGTTACAATAGTGCATGCAACAAGGTGATAATGTAAGTACAGAAGTTTATAACTTCTTAATGAGCATTTATTTTTACATACAAGTAATAGGGTGATAATTTCCATAACTAGTAAGCTAGCGACAAAATAGAAACATGTACTCTATTGGAAATATTTACTATCCAGATTGATAGAAGTACTTTCATGAAATAAAAGACAGTTACTTTACCTCATCAAAGCTTTTTTTTAAACAGTGAGTTAATTACTAGAATTTTACATGCATCAGATATACTTCTTGCTACTTTATGAATTAAACCCCTACTTGATTGATCGTTACCTGTTAACCTGTAAGAACCAGTAGTCCATCTGTGTTAGCATAAATGCTAAGTAAGCCCAAGTTTTCAAAGATAGATTTCACCTACTTGCCAAAAGTAAACTTATTAGTAAAACTGAAAGAAAGCTGTGTGCAGGTCAATCTCATATACTTTACAAAAAAAATAGAAGCTGTATTAGTTAATGTAATATGAAAATGATTAATACTAAGTGTTAGATTGTTTCATTTTCTACTAACCTCTAGTAGTTAGTAAACTGTGTATTCAGACATTTTATGCTATCTTAAAAATTTTAAATTTTTATGAAATTCTGGGGTTTTGACAGAAGGTATACATGTTTTCCCATTTTCTACCCTACTCAAACTCCTCTGCTCTTCTGATTCATGCTAATGAGGCAAGCAAGCTTTGGCATGAAATATATGGCCATATTAACTACTAGTGTCTTTCTGTTTTGAGTGAAAAATATATAGTCATAGGGTTACCAAAGATCAAGTTTTCTAAGGGAGTCTGTCAAGGTTGTATCCTAGGAAAACACCCAGAGTACAAATTTGAGAGAGCTAGTCATGAGAGAACCTCTGCACCTCTTGATTTGATCCATAGTGACATTGCTGGTCCATTTTCTCATATGTCCATGAGTCAAGAGAAATATGCACTGACCTTCATAGATTAATTTTCCAAGTATTGTTGGGTTTACTTCCTAAAGCATAAGTCTGAATTTTTTTACCTCTTCAAAGTCTTTAAGGCCTTAGTTGAAAACCAATATAGGAGGAGACTCAATATCCTCAGATATGACAATGGTGGTGAGTATGTCAAGTCTAATTTCATTTAGTATTGTAAATATGTAGGTATTCAAATGCAGCATTCAATCCCTTACACACCACAACAAAATGGTGTTACTAAGAGAAAGAACAAGTCATTGAAGGAGATGGCAACCTGCATGATGGAGGTTAAGACTTTGACACCAAAGTTTTGGGACAAGGCTATAAACTGTGCATCCTACATCCAAAATAGGGTGCCTCATAAGTATCTTGGTGGTATGACTCCTTTCGAATCTTGGAGTGATCTTGGAGTGGGCACAAGCCAGATGTGACCCATTTCAGGATTTTTGGCTCAAAGGCTTGAGCTAGAATTCCAACTGAAAAGAGAAAGGATTTGCAGCCCCAAAGCCAAGAGTGCCTATTTGTTGTTTAATATGAATATTCAAAAGGGTACAAGATGAACAACTTGAGCACTAACAAATATTTCATTGAAAGAAGTGTTCAGTTCCAAGAAAATCCTTTAGTAGCAATTGAAGTTGGAGAGTCTTCTTCACCACCAGATCCATTGATTGTAAGTGGAGAGACTAATGAGTTTGCTGATTCTGATGTCTGATAATGATGATTTGATTGCATATCTTGACATTCCTACAAGACCAAAATGGGCAGCAAAGACCATTCATGCAGCTGGGGAACTAGCTAGAAATCCTAGTGACACTAGGAGGATTAGATCTTAGTTTGAGAGTGCCCTGTGTATGAAAGATCCTTTATTTGCTAAGAAGTGCTATTTGATGGTTGAATCAGATCCATAGACATATGAATATGCAGCACATGATCCAAGATGGAAAACATCCATGAAATAAAGATTCATCTCGCTCCAGAAGGACAACACTTGGGAATTGGTTGATCTTCCCCCAAGGAGGAAGCTAGTTCAATGTAAGTGGGTTTTCAAGAATAAGTTTTATACTGATGGTTCACCTTTGAAATATAATGCAAGATTGGTATCCAAGGTTTACTCACAATTACATGGTATTAACTACAATGAAACCTTTGCACCAGTGGCAAAGATGGACTCCATAAGGCTAGCTCTAGCCATTGCAGCTTCGAAGCAGTGTGAGGTACATCACATGGATGTGAAGTGTGCTTTCCTAAATGGATATCTCACCGAATATATTTACATGCAGCAACCTGAATGGTTTGTTTCTAATCCATATTTTGTGTGTAGGTTAAAGAAATCATTGTATGGGCTCAAGCAAGCCCCCAGGGCTTGGTATGCCAAGATTGATGGCTTTTTGCTGTCACTGAGTTTTGTTCAATGGAATTCTGATACTAATGTTTATTTGAAGCTGATTCATGGTTATTTGATGATTATTGTGTTGTATGTGGATGACCTTCTGATTATAGGAAGTTTAAAGAAAGATATTGCCTCCTTGAAGGATGCAATGAACCATGCATTTTCTATGATGGATTTGGGATTGTTGAGCCAATTTTTGGGTCTCAAAACTGCTCAATACCAACATGGAATCAAATTACATCAGTCAAAGAATGCATTAGACTTTCTGAACAAGTTCAACATGAAATATTGTGAGCCAAGAAATACTCCTTTCCTTTCAAGAGTTAAGCTTGAAGAAGCAGGTTCTTCTCCTATGGTAAATAATACACTATATAGGCAGTTGATTGGGTGTTTGCTTTATCTTACACACACTCAACCTGATATATATTATGCAGTTAGTGTGGCTTAAAGATACATGTATCAGCCTCATGAGATCCATTGGAGAGCAGCCAAAAGGATCCTTAACTTTGTTCAAGGAATAAGAACTCATGGGATCTTCTACAAAGCTAAATCTGATCTTGATTCGATTGGGTTTATTGACAGTGATTGGGGAGGTGACAACATAGATAGAAAGTCAACATCAAGATATGTTTTCATGCTTGTAGAAGGACCAATCATCTGGTCAAGCAAGAAGCAGAGTGCCATAACACTCTCATCTACAGAAGCAGAGTATAGAGGAGTTGTAAATGTAGCAACTCAATGTTTGTGGTTGCAGGGAATACTTGGAGAATGTGGCTTCAAATCATAGTTTTCAACTATTATATACTCTGATAATTAGAGAACTATTCAAATCTACAATGATCCAGTTTAGAGACAGTGAACCAAACACATTGAGATCCACATGCACTACATCAGACAACTTGTGCATGATGGCACCATTCATCTACTCTTATGTGCATCTTCAGAACAAGTAGAAGACATCTTCACCAAAGTTTTTTGTGAGAAGACATTCAGCAATATCAAATCACTATTGGGGATTTCTGATCATGCTATGAAGCATGATTGATGACAATATTTTCAAATTTTGTTTTACTGTCCATGTTTAAGGGAGTATTTTCCCATTGGGTTTTTGCCTCTTTCCTTGGTTGAATGGAAAAACAGTATGCAAAGGGTGACTAAGCCTTGTTTCTAGGCCCTATATTTTTCTGATATTTACTCATAAAGTTATTCTTAAGGGGTGGTTTTAGAACAATCAACCCATAGTTACCTACCTTAGACATTAATTAAATCATTTTTGTCTTATTACCTAGTCTCCTAGATTCCACTCTATGCTAGTAATTGCCTTCTACATGTCATAGAAGTCAACACTTGATAAAAATGAGTCATGGAGCACTTGGGAAACCTCATGGAAACCATATTTAGCATGTCTTATTTATTCTAGATCCTCCAAAGTGCATATGTGCTTTTTCTGTAAAGCTGCCTGTTTTATTGAGAATTAAGGCAAAAGGAAAAGCTAGACTAGGTGTAGTTGACTTTTTTTTGCCCACATCATCCTCCATCCTTTTCTCCTAATAAAAGAATGTATGAGTTGTTTTTCCATCCCCTATTTCCTTTCATACTTGAATTTTCCAATTCGTGAGCATCTTAATGGATTTGGAAACTGCTTTATGCACGTATGGGGGATTTGACTAGATTTAGTAAGCCTACTTTTTGACTATTTCGAATGGAATCCTTATGCATTCGAATATCTCATGTAATAATATATTTCAGCAGCATATTACTTCACAAGGTTGGCTATTGTACACTTATTCAATACAGATTAGTGTTATGCTCCAATTTCAGTCTCCTTTGATGTTAATTTTGCATGTTTGATAAGCAATTTTGTGAGTGTAATTGTTCTATCACTTGGGTTCAATTTCCACAGGGTGGGAAAAAGAGGGAAGGTTGCTACTGAATCTCACAATGACATCGTCCTCTATTTCATTCTTAAAAGTAAGAGCTTTACCAATGGTGAGGATAGGTTGTACATGTTCATTTTCATCTCAAAGTCAACCCATACAATTTCTTCACTAGCTGCACTAGGCTTTGTTGGCAGATAGAGGGTCAAATTTTTTTCAAGTCTTCATGCGAAATAGTCATATTTCATGTTCTATAGATGATATAAGCATTGACTATAGATAACCATAGTATTCTTAAAATTAAGGGATGAAATTTAAATTGATATTTTTTGTGCAAAACAATAAAATCAACTAGATATTCCCAGGATTCTACTGAAATGATAACATCCTCCATTATACCTGTTGGAGTCATTATCCAACCCACACATATTTATTTATCCTAATTGTCCTATTTTACCACTTATCCTAAGTTATTGGATCGAATATATGATTGCATTATAAATTGGATCATCCCCCTTCAATCAGGGAGGCTAATTGTGTCTTCTCCTTCAAGAGGGGAGACTAAATGAGCTTCCTTATTCAATCAAGGAGAAAATATTGGTTGATATGCATGAAATAAGCACCCGTAATCAATTAATAATGGTTATTCCACCTACTTTCAGTTAAAATGTAGCTGTAAAGGCTCCTCCATCACTATTTTGTGTTTTTTTGGCAATTTCCAGCTAACTGGAGTGATCTAAGGTGCCTCCAACAACTTTAGTTCAGTTTAGTTCACTTCATAGGAGCTAACTAGAGTCAGATATACACCCTCACCTAATGAATGACATTCAGTTGAGTTCTATTCAGTTAGATTCGGTCATAACTACTATGATTTAGTTAGAGCCGATTATTGATTGTGATTAGTGGTTAACTGATGTGTTTAGTGTGGCTAACTGATAGCTAAGCCAGTCTCATGTATTCAATTTGAATGAACTCCTTGGGATTCGAATTTTCTTTCTATTCATGCAAGTGTATGACATTGTATCTTTACATGTGATTAATTATTGATAATATATAGCTGCAACCTTTAATCTTCTGTAAGATTGTTCTTTGGTCCTAAGATTAATGTGACTCAATTTTCATATGGTATCAGAGCCATGATGGGACAAGGCTCTTCTTCTCCAACAATATTTCTTGATGGATCTATCATGCAAATTGAGCAAAAAGCTCAAAAATTCCATCATTGCACCAAAAGGAGGATCATCTCACTCCTTTCAACTACCATCAATGGAAGGAGGACATGTTGATTCAATTGCGTGCCAAAGGACACTACAGAGTCACAATGGACATCGAGATAGAGCCAAATCTTGTTGTACACAAAAATAGATACTTGAATAAGCTTGATGAAGCTTTTAGATTTATGTGCCTTTTGATTTCTAAGGATCTTCTCTTCCACATAACTAGATTGAAGACTTTGAAATAAATTTGGGATCAACTTGCTTCCTTGTTTGATAAGAGATATTGTAGTAGGGATTTCTCCTTGCTACAGGGGTAGGAATGGCTCCCTTCTGTCTATAGGACAGAAGGGTAGGTTCCTGCTTGGAAAAGACTGAAAGGAAAAACAGAATGTAAAGAATAGTAATGAAAACAAAGATGGAAGAGAAATATGGAGAACCCCTCTGCAAACAAAGGTTAGGGTTCTGCTTCCAATAACCTACAAACAACTGTTAGAAACTAAAAACTTGCAAAAACATGTTATACATAAACCTGCAAATAGAAATAAGTTAGCAAAAAACTACAAAACACTAAAGCAAATGCAAGAAACAACATTGGTATACCTTCTCTTTGATGGAATTGGGCCACCATGCCCTGGCTTGAAGAAGCACCTCTCTCTTGGATGGGGGAGCTATGGCTCAATGGAGATGGAGGAGAGGGAGTGTGGGTGGCTTGAGAGACAAAAGGTCTCAAGGCATCCACGGGTAGCATAACAATATGCAAGGGAGAAGTGTTTTGAGAGTGACCCCCCACCCTCCTTTTATAGCTTTTTTTGGGGTTTTAGGGTTTTAAGCCCTTGGTCCGGGCTTTAGCCCCTTTTTGGGGCTTTTATCCCCTTTCACCCTAATTTTAGCTCCTTTTAGGGTTTTAGCCCCCTTTTAGGGGCTTTAGCTCCTAGGAGAGTATTTTAGGCTCCTTTTTGGGGTTTTTAAGCCTTTTTCTTCATCCTTAAGAATTTTTGAGGGTGTGGGGGTCTAATGGGGGGTCGTGAAGCGATGTCCTTGGGTGCTGTAGGTCATGGAGAGCATAGTGAGGGATTTTTTGGGTTAACATATTTCCCCCTGATGTGTGAGGGCAGGAGCTCATCGTATGGCCGATAGACATCATAGGATTTGCTGCGGTGAGGTGGTGCTTCTGGGGCTAGGGCATGGTGGCTTTTGGTTTTTGTGTTAATATGGTTCCCATCAATGGGTGAGATAAAAATAATGTGTGACATGTATATGGACAAGGTGGGAATCCCCATGCTTGTGACAATTTCAAAAGAATAATTTGATCTATGCTATAAAATACAAGAGCTGATCATATACAACTGATGGTACATAATGGTTGCCTCAATGTGAGGCTGAATACAATACTGATCTGAAGAACTAGTACATTAGACCCATGGAATTCTCATAGAATGCTATATCTTCATGATTGATGTTCTGCTAGATATGGAATGGTACATAGTTGTATGGACTCGCTGATTGAGAGTTAGAGTCTCTGTGGTACAAGTATGTTGCATCAATCGTAAAGGTATATTGAAGCATTGCTGGGGCTTCTGAACACTATCTCCAACACAACCCAGAAATCACAAGGGACATAACCTGTTTAGGTCCCTCGAGTAGACTCATCAATGTGCTAGAGTCAGGTGACATCCGGGGTCTTCAACTAGGTACTATGCAGACCAAAACCTATATGAATCTCAATGATGCGATGATGTAGTTGGAGTCGAGCACGTGAGAAACAACCATCCCAAGAGGCACTAAGGACTCCTCTCAAGTGGTCCAAGGAACTCATCAATGATGTTAATGAAACCAAGGTACAAGGACCTCTGGGTCTATCCTCTGGAATATATGTGTTGTCATCGATAGAGGGAGACCTGCCCCTAGTCAAGGAAATGATGTTTCCTTGACTAGGAGCGTGAGGGAGATAACCGAAAGGTGTTAGACAATCTACGGAATGACCCACTAAATGGGGGGGGGAGAATTGAACAGGGGAAGGTGGAGTATGGTAGACTCAAACTTCCTTTGTTCCGAGTATGATGACAGGACATACTAGGTAGCAAATGAAACTTGACTCATGGGAATGGGATCATAGCTGTAATACCAGGAATGTTACTACAGATGGGAAATACTTGGAGGAGGTGGACACTTTTGATATTGATGGGATCCAAGGAAGACACATTGCAGAGTACTCTGAACAAAGGCGACCCAATGTGGGAATGCTACCAAATTGTTCTCTGTGGGGTGGTGTCTAGGGACATCGTTGTGGTACGATCTCATGGATTTTTGGCGAGCCCGAGAAGGTAAATGCTCAATAGTGCTTTCAAATTTAGAGAGTATGAAAGCATGAAGAAGACTCCAGTGGGGGCTCTTTTTCATTGGTAGTCTCCTATGCCTGAAAAAGGATAAAAGTATACATAGGAGATATTGCTCATCTTGTAAGGGATGAGAGACTTCTTTACCGTTGGTAGTCCAATCAGGCCGGAAAAGGTTAAACCTATACTAACTGGACGGTCATTCAGATACTTTTACGAGCATGAACGAAACCAAGTTTGCTCGGCAATATTTTCTTGATGAGAAGGCTGGAAAAGAGCTTAACAACAACCCATGGTGATCTTTTTCATAAAGTGTGGCCCCTCTGCCCAAGAAAGCATAAAAATATGCAGAGGGGAACGGTCTTGGCTTGAATACGCCAAGGTGGTCCTTTTCAATTGATGGTTTACATGGTCCACAAAAGGAGGTAAATGAGACGATGTAGACACCCTTTCCTATACTTTAGTGAATGGGAAAGGAACCATCTGTGCTTGGAAATATTTTCATTGGTTTTAAGAGTCTGAAAAGAGCTTAAACAAAACTCTAGTGTGGTCAACCGATTGCGGTGGCACAGGCGGTGCCCCATGTCGGGACGGTGGACAGAGGTCCAAAGGTCATCCGTGCAGTATGGACAGAGCATAAGGCTCTCTAATATACCAATACATGCACAGGATAGATCACGACAAAGGCTCGCGGGTCGATGCAACAGAGGTACGCAAATCGAGGTGGCTCTCAAAGAGAGGTCAAGAGAGCGTGTGTGTGTGTTGTGGTGGACGGACTTGACTACATATGATGTGAGTGCAAGTCCAAGGGTAGTTATATGCCAAATACATGCAATAAAAAGAAATCGTTTTGTGGACAGTGGTCCAGAGGTCCGTGAAAGGTGCAGTGAATAGAAAAGAAAAATATGTGTTAAAAATACAAAACAAAACTAAAGAATGGTAGCCCTTAATGGATGGTGACCTAAAAACTTGCATGAGTAGCGGTCGAGAAGTGTGATACAATTACAGGTCCGTGGACACTTGCATCGTCATGTCATGGCTTCGTAAATCGAGGTGACTTGTGTGAAATGGTCCCAAAATTAATTTATTAAACATGAGACGATGGTCTCATAAAGAGATATAAATTTGAGCTCGGAGGTGTGAGAGGTGTCTCAAACCGGTTCCAGGTGACTTTGAATTAGCAGCTGATGGTGCTGCTCCTAGTGCGTTGGTGTACTTAGGAGTTTTTGTGTCACTATGTTTATCCTATTGAGAAAGCATATGTGGCTTCTCATTTTGTATTGGACATGTTTTGGACATGCGACTTATCTATTTATATATATAAAGTTTTGATGCACATGGATGCACTTTTATTATGTGAGTCTTTTTATGATGATGTGGAATGCAAATGTCTATGTGATGTATTATTACACTTGTGTGTGCATTTTTGGACATAGTTATGCATGATGTTATGGTTGTATGTTTCCTATATGTGGTTGTGGATGTGCTAATTTAGAATATCATTAGCCATTTGAATTGCGACACTAGTGAGGTTTTTGAGAACATGTGTGAATGTGATGGATTCAAATGCTCTAACCATCTATTTAGTGTGCAGGTACTTTCTAAAGAGGCAGGGATCGTGTACCCGATAGTAGTTGTTAAACTGAGAAACAAGTAGTTGGGAGTCTAAGAAGACATCGAGATGATGAATGCCTAACTGGAGAGCGGAAGCCAAGAGGCCATTGACACCATCATATTCATCCTGGTTGTTGCTTGCGGTGCCCATGCATATTTCGTCGATGTGGATCAACTCATGCGATGGGGAGTAGATGGCCCATGTAGCTGAGGCGAGGTTCGGAGACCATTTGCTTGCTCCATCAGCGAATCCCATATACTGGTTTGAGGTGTGCTCCATCTGAAGCAATGAGAGGAAACGATACATAAGACTCAATTTTGGAAAATGTGTAAAACAACAAATGGAAAGATTATAATACAAGCTGAACTGCCGTCACTCAAAGGGGTGACGTTAGAGGGAAAGTAGTTTGGACTTCCATGGGGTCAGCGGTCATTCCTTTATGTGACACAAACAAATCTAGGAGATGGCCCGTTGGGACACAGAAGACACACTTGAAAGGGTTCAAGTGGATTCTGTACTGGCAACATCGTATGAAGACTTATCACAAGTCATCTATGTGCTGTGTTTGCTTCTGCGACCGTGCAATGAGGTTGTCGAAACAAACCAATATGATGTGAACGAGGTCATGAAAGCATTGTGTGGTGGTGCATTGGATGCTGGCTCCAGCGTTTTTTAGGCCAAAGGGCATGACTCAATATGAAAATGTGGCCCACGGGGTTGTGAATGCCATCTTATACCGATCTTATTTCCAAATTTGGATTTGTTTATATCCAGAAAAACTGTCCATGAAGGAAAAGGCCTCATGTCCGATGCATGCATCGATGATCTGATCGATGAAGGGTGTGGGGAAGTTGTCTTTGGGACATGCCCTATTAAGTTCGTGGAAGTCTATTTAAATGTGAATGGTACCCTATTTTTTATTCACGAGAACATGATTAGAAACCCAAGTGGTGTATGCAATGGGATAAATGAAGCCGGCTGTGCGTAGCTTCTCTATCTCGGCTTTAACCGCAGCCACTTTGGAAGGTTAAATGGGCCATTTCTTTTGGCGTACGAGGGCCACATCAAGCCATGTGTCGATGTGGTGTTCCACGATGGATGGATCTAGGCCAGGCATTTCAGTGTATGACCAGGAGAAGATGTCACGGAATTCTTGGAAGAGAGATTTGTAGGCATCAACCTCTTCTGGGGAGCAAGATGCCCCCAGCATGATTTGTTCAACAATCTCAGAATTGGTTGAGATGTCAATTTTAAAGGTTGGTGAAATTTTTTCCATATTCCCTTCTTCGAAGGCATCTGGTGCTGGGATGGGGTTCTTGAACCAATCGACCTTCCCATGGATGAAATATTTGGTCTCCACGGAAAACTGGTCAGACTACGACGCAAGTTCTTCAAGGAGGAAGAATGAGTGATGGTGCATGTTGTCCCATGGGTATTCTGGGGCGGTCAGAGCTTCAAGTATCTCCTCATCATTTTTTAAGCAACGAAGAGACAGGTCTGATGGACCGTCGTTGGAGGTGGAGATAAGCGGGTCAGTTGAACTGGAAATCATGTAGATAGACATGGTGTTTGAAGAAGGCAGTGGGGGGTGTACTTATTCGATTAAGGTGATTTTAGACTCAAGGGAATGTTGACAAAGGTCATCTAGAGCCATTCAAAATTTGGGCAGGTCCTGGCAATGGTGAGAGTAATGTCCATACAAATGCAAAGGGTGCAAGCATGGTTTGTTCTCAATGCCTTGTTCCTGACTATTGGTGTGGTTGGGAGTTCAACCACGGGGATTTTTTCATTTGTACCATGGCATCTAAATGCACATGGATCATTGGGATTTCTGGGCAATTCTGAGTTGGGTGGCACTGTTGCTCACAGATGGCACAAGGTGGGACTTGTCATGGCTTTGCAGTAGCTTTGGCGTTCTTGCCCCTAGCTCTTTCTGGGTGGGGCGGTGTGGGTGTGGGTGCAGCAATTGTATTTTACGGATCGAGTGGAGGGTGAGACTCAACTCTGATGGGTTGCACTGGGGTTAAAACAACCTGGGGCATCACTGGTTGAGCCGGTGGATCAAGATACCACACCAAAATTCCCAATGTAAAGTTGGGTAAGCTTAAGGTGGCCATTACCAGTTTGCTCATGACACCAGGTGGGGGAAAGAGGAAGGGAATTGTATGGACTGGAGATGAGCCCAGATAACTCCCTGCTGGTTGCATGTGGGGATGCGGTTGTGGTTGCGGCTGCACATAATGTTATTGTTGCGGTTGCTGTTGGTGTTGCGGCCATGGATGATGTTGTGGTTGGGGTTGGGGTTGTGGCTCCGGTTGCTGTTTGGGTGCAGCGGTGCTTAATCAGACCATGCACAATTCTGTAGTTTCATTTTTTGTCGGTGGTGGTGACACTAATGGGAAATGAGCCATCATGGAGGTATCGACAAACAACCCAGGTCCCACATTCAACAATGGGGAGGCTGATGTGTTGTCAACCATAGTGTTGATTGTAGGGACAACATTAGCGTGTGTGGTCGCCCCTTGTGGCTCAATGGTGGTGATGGTAGGGATAACATTGGTGGGTGTCGTTAACCCTTGCAGATCATGATAAGTGAGTTGATCAACCATCACAATATTCCCTTTGTGGGGGGAAATCATGAGATGGAAGACAGTTGACGCGACAGCTCTCATGTTGTACATATAACTTCTTTCGAGGAGAAGGTTATAGTCCAATTGAGCATTGATGACCTCTATGTCGATCAGCACTATCTTCTTGGCTAATGTGATGGGGACATGGGGGAGGATTCCTTGGGCTTTAGTGGGATGTCCATCATAAGCCCGCAGAGTTGTGGAGGATGGTTGTAGAATTAGTGATCCAAGTTTCTACCAAGCCAAGGTAGACATAACGCACATGGATGCCCCCTCATCTACTATGCACCAATGCACAACCAAATTCTGGATGGACACTGGGATTTGAAAGGTGATGGTCGATGGCATGCGTAGTTCTCCATTTTCCATGTCAAATGTGATCAACTTGAAGTCATAGGGGCCTACTTCCCCAATGGTGGCTAGTAAGGCTTTCTGCTATGTTGGGCACATTTTAAGTAG
>LPNX011109838.1:383266-435122 GCA_001517045.1 Pseudotsuga menziesii
GTTTGTAAGTTGACTTCTTCAGTCGTCATGGCTAGCAGGTGGTGAACACCTGTTTCGGCCGTGGGAGGTGCCCCCAGAGCATTGGGATTGGGATGGGGAGGGGGTGTGGTTGACACCAACCCTTAGATAGGTAGTGGGTTCTAGAGCAGTATAGGAGGAGGTCCTTGTGGTGTCAGGTTGGTTTGGGCTTGGTTCGTAGCGTTGGCGGCCTGTTGAACCTAGTTCTGAATGGCTTGCTTAGCTTGACCCATGAGGGGACACTTGAATGTGAAGTGCCCATAAACATCACATAATGTGCATAGTTGGTTTTTGTGCAATGGGGCAATGCCTCTTGGTGCGTTTTGTCATGGGGGGTTTTGAGCTGGCCGGTTTACCGCGACATTGTTGGGAGGGTTCGGTTGTTGACTGCCTCCCTATGGTTGATTGTTGCCTTGGTTCTGGGGTCGATTATTTATAGCTTTCCCTTGTTGATTGTTGGGGGCAGGCTGGTTGGGATGGTTTTGTTGTGCGAACACTTGTCCCAACAGAGCGGGTGGAGCGGGGGCAGGGGCTTGAACTGTTTGCATTGGCGATGCATAGTATATTTGTGGGGGTGACAGTGCCACAAATGTGTCCATTTTCCCTGCATACTGTTGTGTTGGCCAAGCCATGACTTGAGCATGCTGCGGTGGCGCAGGTTGTGCATAGGACGTTGTTGCTCCGGACTGGGACATCATTCTTGCATAGTCTGAAGTTTGGTTTTGGTAAGCAACACTAGCAGTATTTCGTGGTTGTGATGGAATTGTAGGTAGTGTCAGTCGGTGTTGTGGCTATTGGGAGACCGATCCTATGATGCCATCTACAGCATGGGATTCCCCCATTGCATCGCAGTAGGAGGTGCTTGCACAGGGAGCATCTGGGATGACGGTGTACAGGTATCCAAACTGAGCATAGATGAGGTCAAACTATTGAGCTTTCAATATTGCCTCTTCTTCGGATTGGGGACGTTTGGATGCGACGTCCTTTGCTATGGGTGGGAGAAAGGCCTTAAGGAACTAATCCAAGAAGATCTTGTCATCAAGTTGTATTTTACATAGGCTATGGCGTTGCTGCCACTCATGGATATGGTTAGTTATATGAGTGGCAGTGTTTTGACAGTAGGATAACAGGATCTCCACCCCCTTGTCATATCTAATGGGGAGTTGGAAATACTGGAGGAACATGAAGGTTAGGGAGTTGAAATTAGGGTACTTGGCTTGTGGTAGCTCGATGTACCATTTGGCTGTAGAACCTATGAGGGTGCGTTGGAATAGCCTCAGTTTGATGGAATTTTCTATGATGTTGTTTGATGAGCACCATAGATGGAATGCCATTATGTGGTTTTGGGAACATTCCTCTGCTTTGCCTTCAAACTTGGGAATGTCTTATGGAAGCTTGGTTGGCATGGGTGGCCAAAACGCTTGGTGGTAGATGGGGTCATTTGTTAACCAATCCAAATTAGGTAGGTTAAGACGAGCCATGAAAGGCATATTGGACACCAAGTTGATGTGAGATGGGGCAGCTATGGTGGTGGGGTTTGTAGGTGCATAATGCATCTACACGGCTGGGGGTACTTGTGGTGGCACCATTGTGGATGGGCCAATGCCCCCAAGTGTTATGGGGGGGATAGTATGAGTGGCAAGGACATTTCCCCTATGTATTCCAGTAGGGGCAATGTAAGTGGATGGTCCACTGCTCCCCTGTGTGGTAGGAGGGGCAGTGTGTGTGGAAGGGCCACTGCCCCCATGTATTGCAAGTGGGCCAGTTTGGTTGGTCACTATTGGTGGTGGAAGGTGACTTATGATAGTTTGCATGACTGTGCTTGGGCCACCTGTAGGGTTGTTGGTGACAAGTTGTGGTGTGGACATGGGTCCACTTGCTATGGCTATGCCAGAAAATGGATCTGGGTTTGCACTAGCCATGGGGCTTGATGGTGCAGTATGGAGGTCTGGTTCAGATTGATATGGGTTTGAATCTAAATTAGAGGCTATGTGGCATTTTGATGGTGTGTAAGGTCATCGAGAATAGGCTCAATGGTGTCAATTTAATGTCCCGAATGGTGGTGGTTCTCCTTTTAGGCGTGAGGAAGAGCGTGGAGGATCAATTGTGTTAGATTTTATGTATGAAACTATTGGGAATGATGTTTGGACCCTAGTTTAAATGGATTCCTATTGGCTATAGGTGATCACTTGGCCACCAAGACTGCCAGAAGACAATGCTTGGATTTTTCCTCACAGGTGTTTCTACTCAATCAGAAGGGGTCGTTGCCCGTTTCGCTTGGCAATTCCTCTCAGTGGCCAGCTACTTTGGGGTTCCTGTGGTACTCCTCACAATGAGTTTTTGGCCAGAGCCCAAGTACTTCCCATAGTTGAAGAGTTTAGGGACTTATGTCCTCAAAGAATGTAGATTTGTTTGTACTTAGTGTAAATTGATAAATTTTAAGGCTCTCTCAGTGTCATGAACTAAGTTGGGTTGATTACTTGGTATGGTGTATTTTTTTGTCTGTCTTTCTGGTATTTGGTAGCTACAAATGGTTTATGAATTCATCATATTGTGGCAGAGTTCATATCATTATTGTGCATGCAATGAATAATCAGAAATTTGTAAACAAATACAGTTCTTAACCCTAAATGTTTATGGCCTAACTAGATGACTACCTCACACTGATATTCCTCTTCAACCAAGAGAAGGTGTTGGGTTCTCAACACAATGGGACTAAGCCCATCCGTAGATCCATAGGTCACCTCCCGGATGCAAGGTTGGTCAACAGGGAGGATGCTTAGCACTGTGAGAAGCCCTCCTTCTCTACCCCCTCTACCTTCCAGGTCATTCGGTTTTAATGGTTTAGAAAAATATTCAATGAAGGGCCTAGGTCTATACGAGCTTGCCCTTCGTCGTATCCCAAAATACCCCAAAGGGAAATGACTAGGTATAGGAGGAAGGTTAAGAAAAATAGTTAGTTTTAGGTTGATTTTAGTTAAGCTACATTCATTTAATTAAGCCATTAAAATTTACTTTGAATTTACACTTTGTTTGTTGATGCAATTATAAGAAATTAAAAAAACAACTGAAATTAAACTAGTATGCTGGACAGAGGTGGCTGAGCCCCACTGACAATCGCTATTAAATCAAAATTTAACCCCTATTAAACTAAAATTGAACCTTGGATTGACAGACTACACATTTCTGATCAAATTTGGCGAGCGAGTCGCAATTTTTTTTCAGACACAGGCAAGGGGGTCGCACAGATTTCATAAACAGTCACGGTCTATGTTTCTGAGTGAAGTCACACCTTTCACGAGATCAAGTGCACCATAGGTGCGCCTGTCAAGCCATTAAGTGTGCCCTCATCCCCTGTTCAGGCCCAATAAGTGCGACCTGCCCTAGAATTGGGGTTTTTCTGATCCTGAGTCAGATCCCGCCGACAATAACCTGGATTGTCACCAAAATGACTCAGATTTTCCTAGAAGAACTAGAAATAAACTAGATCTAAACTAAATTTGACACGACATTTTAAAAACTAGGGAAAAACTTGAAATTTTAAAAATTTTGACCAGGGATTCTGTGGGATCGACCTGGTATGGTTGCCAGTTCTGTAGCAGGGATTTCTCCTTGCTACAGGGGTAGGAATGGCTCCCTTCTATCTATAGGACAAAAGGGTAGGTTTCTGCTTGGAAAATACTAAAATGAAAAATGGAATGTAAAGAATAGTAATGAAAACAAAGATGAAAGAGAAATATGGAGAAACCCTTTGCAAACAAAGGTTAGGGTTCTGCTTCCAATAACCTGCAAACAACTATTAGAAACTAAAAACCTGCAAAAACATCTTATATATAAACCTGCAAACATAAATAAGTTAGCAAAAAACTACAAAACACTAAAGAAAATTCAAAAAACAACATTGGTATACCTTCTCTTCGATGGAATTTGGCCACCATGCCCTAGCTTGAAGAAGCACCTCTCTCTTGAATGGGGGAGCTATGGCTCAATGGAGATGGAGGAGAGGGAGTGTGTGTGGCTTGAGAGAAAAAGGGTCTCAAGGCATCCATGGGAAGCATAACAGTATGCAAGGGAGAAGTGTTTTGAGAGTGATCCCCCACCCTCCTTTTATAGCTTTTTTTGGGGTTTTAGGGTTTTAAGCCCTTGGTCCAGGCTTTAGCCCCTTTTTTGGGCTTTTAGCTACTTCCACCCTAATTTTAGCTCCTTTTAGGGTTTTAGCCCCTTTTTGGGAACTTTAGCTCTTAGGAGAGTATTGTAGGCTCCTTTTTGGGGTTTTTAAGCCCTTTTCTTCATCCTTAAGCATTTTTGAGGGTGTGGGGGTCTAATGGAGGGTCGTGAAGTGGTGTCCTTGGGTNGATCTTAGTGAGGGAGTTTTTGGGTTAACAAATATGACCTGAGGATCTATTAGCTAGAGAATGGGTTGATTTCTCTTCACCTGGGAAAATTCAAAACTCTGAATGATTTATTCACCAAGTTCAAGCACTTGGTGCTCCAGTTGAAGTAGTGTAAAGTGGAGAAGGAGGATGATCAAATCATCCTTGTAATTCTTTCCAAAATTTGTGTATATTAATAAGTTTTTGTTACCACCTTTCATACTGGGAAGCTAACAACCCCAAATCAGAAGATGTCGACCCTCAATGCCTTCATTGAGTCTCTTACAATAGAGCATGACAAACTTGTGCAAATGGGGATCATTAGATCCTAAAAAGATCAAGCATTGTTTGCTGGAGGGCCCAAAGCTATGATGGTAAGGGAAAGATAAAGAATCAAAAGACTAAGTTTGATTCTCCCAAGACAAAGGAGAAACACCAGCAACTGGATGAGCCCTCAGGCTCAAGAAAGAACAAGATCAAAGGAAAAGAAGGAAAATAAAAGGTCAAGTGTGCCTATTGCGGAAAGGGATTTCACCTTGAAAAATCCTGCATGAAGAAAAATCTTGATGAAATGGCTCTTCTCCTTCAGAAGAACAATATCAATATTCCTAAAAGTGTTAGGAAGAGAGATAATCATGATCGGAACATTCATCTAGAAAGAGGAAATTATCTCATGGAAAATGTTTCAAAGCCTAGAGCTATCCTCATAGACTCTAGTGCTTCAAACCATATGGTGGCAAGAAAAGAATCCTTTTCATTCCTGGACTCCAACAACAGCATTCCCATCCACATGGGAGATGATTCTCAAATCATTTCAAAAGGAAAAGGTACTGTAAAAATTGAACATGTCGGCTTCTATGATGTTCTGTATGTATCCTCCTTGACCTCAAATATGTTGATTGTATATCAAATGAGACACATAGGAGTTCCCAAGAGAGTTACTTTCATCCCGAATGATGTTGATATCTTAGAGATTGCATCTGTGAAACTCATTGCAACAAGTATAGTGAATCATTCTGCTAAGACCTATGAGTTTTCCAAGTTTGTACCAGATGCAAAGCCCACCTCCTTTTTGACTCATGGGAATGAGGTCAGTCGGATGTGTCATGAAATATTTGGACATTTGAACTTCAAATATTGGCAGAAAATTCAAAAAAAATCCATGGTGGAAGGCCTCCCAACCATCAAAACCTCCAGTGGAATTTGCAAAGGTTGAATTGTCATCAAACACCTTGAGCACAAATTTGATCGGGGAAAGGAAATCCATTCAAAAATTATTTTTGGGCTGATCCACTTTGATATCAGCGATACTATGCCTACAAACTTCATTATTGGTTCAAGATATGTGCTCACATTTATTGATGACTTCTCCAGATTCACTTGGATTTTCTTCCTAAAGAAAAAATCTGATGTTCTTGAAAGATTCATTGAGTTCAAGGCATCTGTTGAGAATGCCTGTATGGGGGAGATAAAGTATCTCATATCTGATAATGGAGGATATTTTATCAATTCTGAGCTAATGCAAATATGTGCTAAATATGGGATCGATATCTAGCACTCCATTCCCTACACACCCCAGCAGAATGTGTAGCGAAAAGGAAAAATCGGGCCCTCAAAGAGATGACTACCTGCATGCTAGAAGCCAAAGGTTTGGATGCAAATATTTGGGCATAGGAAATGAATTTTTCTTCCTACATTCAGAACAGGGTTCTTCACTCTTTCGTGAAAGGAAAAACACCTTTCGAAGCATACTTTGGGAACAAATCAGATGTGTCAAATTTTAGAGTTTTTGGGTCCACTACTTGGGCTCGAATTCCACTTGACAAGATGAAGTATTTGCAACTGCATATTATTGAGTGTATGTTGATTGGGTATCCATAGGAATCAAATGGATATAAAATCTTGAATATCAGAACCAAACAGATATTTATTGAGATAAGTGTCCGCTTTGAAGAACCTCTCCAAGATGTAGAACTAGTCGAGGAGGAAATTGTTGAAATTCCCTCCCATTTTGCTGATGATTCAGATGATGAAAATGGAAGTTTGATGTATGCTATTTCATATATGATTTCTGATATTAGTGAGCATAATATATCAGGTTCTAAATCAAATTCTAATGTGCCCACTCATCTCCCAAAATGGGCCAAAAAGACTCTCTCTTCCGCTGGGACAAATGCTGGAAATCCTACTGATCCAAGGAGAACCCGGTCCGGTTACAATCAATATCATTTGTCTGTGAAAATCGAAGGAGATCAGAATGTATGTCTAATTCTTGACTGAATTCCATGGCTTGATAATTTCTTGGTTCAAGCTCTAAAAATTAGTTTCCTAAAATTGGTGATGAGAAATTCACCGGTTCTTTCTTTCCTTCCAACCGAGTCACATTCTATTTCATATGTGGTTCCCTTAGTATCTTAATCTGATTTTGACTATTTTGGTATGGAAGCCACATGTGAGACCAATAAGTTGAAAAATAACCGTTAAGTTTCATTGACCAGTCCTTGCTCAATATTAATCCATAAGCCTAAGGTATATCTACCACCATGATGTCTATGAATTGACACAATCTAGGATTTGCAGACACTCTAATTAACACATCTTCATCTCCTCTATAACCTAAAAAACAGACCTATCCAGTTGAATTATCTCAGAGAGGGATGGTGTTGGTTGGCCATTAATCTTCTTACAAGTAGAAAGAGGCATAACATTGGACGAGGCTTTAGAATATACCAAACAATTATGAACATTATGATTAAAAATTTCAAATGTTAACATGGAAGGTAAAGCCTGGGATTTCGATTTACCACCAATGCTTGCTTCATTAATCTCAGTATCTGATTCGATGGATTTTGAAGTACTTCTTTGTTGTGGGTCAAAATATTCAAGTAGTTTCTTTATTTTCTTAGGAAGGTTACATAATTTGAATAAAGAGATATTTTCTTTGGTTTTCTTGATATCTTCCTCAATATCATATCCCACGTTATACTCATTAGTTTTTTTCTTTTTTCTTTACTACGATTCTCATAGGTTTATCAATTAATGGGCTATTTTCTTTCATTCTTACTATATTAACATTATGTTGTGTTTGAGTAGTGCTGATAATTTTCTTAAAGGTTTCCTTTATTTTCTTCGTTTTAGGAAACACTAAGCTTTGATCCACTACCGTTCCTTTACTCGTAGTTGTAACATTAATTGATGATACTTGGACTTCCTCATGCTACTCATCTTCATTCCATCCCAATGCGGGTGCCCAATCCCATAATACCATTGTGGTCTCTTCTATTGTTTCTTCATGTTAATTTGTTTGGAATTATTCTTACTATGTATCTGCTAGTTGAGCATCTAATAATTGATTCATAACCAAAGTCATCAAATTTATCCATTGTGGACAACTTTTTCCATAATGGTGTTCTTGATGAAAAGTATAGAAATGATCCATGCCCACTTCATTAAAATTTAAAACAATAGAATTAGTTAGGTGGTTGAGGATGTCCACATTCTTCTCTTTTCTTGTAGTAAGGTTTGAGTGTCTCTCTCGATGAACTAGCTCCCTTCTCCTTTTCCAAATCTACTATCTTGTTTGATAATTTCTACACCATTTTCACCACATTTTCTAGCTCATTCGAATGTTCTTCTTTAGGCCTAGTTAACAGCAAAGGTTTTTTACTGGTTGTTGTTTTCAATTCTAGTTCTGAAGTATATCTTGCGATACTATTAAGATCAAATTCCACCCTTTTGGATTCTTCATAATTTTCTACCAGCGTGGGCTTAACTTCCCTTTTCACAAACATTGAAATAGGTGGGTATAGTGTTGTATTATAATATTCTATCAAAGACTCTTCAACTGGTTTTGTTGCAGAACTAATTTTTTTTTTCAAGAATAGTAAAATTTTGATTGTTGAACCTTCTCTTTCTTTTCCATCTTCATAGAAGTAACTCTTTCATAAGTGTGGCTATGGTTTTCTGGTTGCCGAATTTACTTCTAAACATTCTCTCAAAAGTATCCCAGTTTTCTATTGAGTTATCATGTAGACTGAAATACCATAAAGACTCTCTAGGCTCAAAAATATACTAGAACAGTCTGCAGACAACGTCTTGGTTTTCAACATTTAAAAGATTAAAACTTTTTAAATGGTCTTTTGCAAAAATACCTTTTTCGGGATTGAAATTTGGTAACACTCATTCTAGGTTCTTAGGTAAATCATGTAAAGGTGTAGCCAGGTTGAGTGGCGTCTAGGTTCTCCATGCGGGCTGATTAATAATAGGCATAAATCGAAGTGGAGATTAAGGTGGAGAATGTGGAAAAACTTGAGCTGTAGGGGATTCTGGTCCCAAATGATCAAGAGGTTGAGTGATCTCTTAGATAGATAAATACACCAATTCTTCAAAATTTTCCACAAGCAATGAATATTCAGTATATGAGAATGCTTTCTTGGGAGCTCGCCTTCTAGGTAACACAGGAATTAATTTTAACCCTCTAATTTTCCTAACGTAATATCTTGTATGCCTCCAAAAATGATCAATTTCCTCAAATGGGACATCGTACACACGTTTTGAATTTTTCTTCAAAACTGACCCTTTCTTTATCTTCATATTCAAGAATAAAATCTCTAGGGAAAGTCGTTTTAGATGTAGTTCCAGTGGAATCTTTTCTCATAAACGAATTTCCTTTGTCAACCATCCACTGGCTGCCCTCCTTCTAGTACCAAATCTATTGATGCCTGGAAAAATTCCCAGGTATCAACAGTAGGGATTCTCCTTGATAAATAATCCCAATAAGATCATCCACCATTTGGTGTGGAGAATCTATCTGGTTAACGGTCCAACTACCATATATTAACTTGTTTAAATCTTTATCGGTTACGGCCCAGTGCACCGTTTATGTAATTTTATTTTTAAAGATGAGATGCAAGTTCCTAAATGCATATAATTGATAAGAAGAAACCTCACAAGTGATGCACAGGTTCTTATTTCTTATCTTACCGTTCCTGCCTTCCCAATTTTTCTTCTAAACCTAATACTAAGCTAATATATCCTATTCTAAATTATCCTATCCCCGTAGGGAGCAAATTTAAAGTTAGAGCAATGTACTGTAACTATTCATATTAATCTCACAAATATTTGTTTCAATTTCATATGCATATTTATAGCATAAATAATATCAAAGGTAGCTCTGACATAATAAAACATTCATTGTTCATTTCATAAACATACATTTATATGGAAAGAAAAATCATTCATCATCAAAGAAGTAATTCAGAATAGTTAGAACGATCTCACAGTTGCATGGAAACCAAATGAAGTAGTTCCAAATTGCGACTTCCAAACATTCCAAGAAAATTACCCTACAACCTTTCCCGACAAAAAAAATCCTTTATTAGTAGAAAATTAGTTCTCTTACAAATAGTCCAACCCTTCTTTGTGCTAGCGAAAATTCCTTCTATTGTACTTTCTACCCCTATTTATTACAATTTGAATTTGTCATTTTGTGACCTTTGACCTACCCTAACCCTAGAAATTCCCACAATTTGTCTTTTAGTGCTTTACATGGGAAAATACAAATGGTTCCATAAGAAACAAAATTTATGTGGGCCCTGCCCTGCTGGAAACATATGAAGCCCATGCGCTGGCCTCCACAGCAATAAATTTGTACTTTATTGGCTCAAGTACTTGTATAGTCACTTCATGCATTGAAATTTGTGTGTCTATGAGTGCCACTTCTTTTGTTGTGGCATTTCAAATGCCTTCTGAGAGATAAATGTTGACAGAAGCCTGCCCAACAAAATAGTTAATATATTCTTCATTAAAAGCTTCTTTATTCCGTATGTTTTATGTGTCCTCTTGTAATCTGTCGTGTAGATGTGCCATATGCTGATGTTTCCTAGGAAGTTCAGTGATCTTTGGAACCAAAGGAATTTGGAATTTTCAGGAAATTGTTGTATCCTTTTATAGAAGGCCTCACATTTTCAATGGTTTTAGAAATCTCGCTGCTAAACCTTCGAGTGATCTTCGTACAAAACTACAGAAGTGATGCATCTGATTTTACACCTTTTGGTGTCTGTCTCGTACTATTCTTAATGAGTTAATCAAAATCGACGAATCAAAAGCACCCGTAATACATGAATGGAAGCATAATCATAAATAAATCTGAACTTGAAATAACATTTAAACAAGGCCCTATTAAAGAAACAATAACTTGCCAAAAACATTGCAACTAAGCACCTTATCCTCTGTTTCATTATGCATTTTCAAACTTGTTGAGGCGAAGGGGTTTTTACTCATAGTTTAAATAAAATAGTTAGGTAAAGGAGTTATGCATGGGGAAATAAAATCACCCATATATACAAAAATAGTGAAAACTCCATTAATGTGGTTGATGGGTTATTAAAAATAATGGGTGGCAAAATGTCGCTTGGTGCAAAGAATTTTGGTTGCAGTGAAAGAGAGTGTTATGTCAACAGTGTCGGCACATACTTTTAAGCTATCCAGATCGCTTCAATGATATTGTTTGTGTTATGTTGATAATGTTGGCATCCTTATCCTAATTTATTCGATCACGGGACTTGCAACTATTTGACGAGTTTAAAATATCGTGCTTCTTTATTTAGAATGTCAAATTCTTAGGAGAAAACTCACGAGTCTTCTCCAACCAAAAACCTTTGATCATTTCGGTGTAGTTTCCTAAGTCTTTTTCGATGGTATTAGTGACGATTTCTGATTTTATTTCGACAGTATCGGAGAAATTATCCATATCCTTTTGGCCATTTCGGTGCAACTAGCCAAGTTCTTCTGATTCATTAGGGAAACTAGCAAACTCAGCCTGATATGTCGGTTACAAAGGGTGAGCTTCACTTAGTAAAAAAACCTTATTTTGTCCAACTTTTGGGAAAAAAAGAAGTGTTTTGGATGGACTCTCTAGAGCTGGAAAACTAGTCTAAGTAAGATTTCAATCAAAAATATAAGGAGGGGCCCTAAAATATAAAACATTTGGGAAAGCAGTTGTAGCAGAAATAGTACCACAAACCTACTTTTTAGACCCAGAGGAGTCTAAATTGAAATTTTACCTTAGTTACAAGTCATCTGTAAAATAGTCTTCTAATCAAGGTTTGAAAAAGGTACGTCATTTTGCATTTGAATAACTTTGACTAGAAGGATATATTTTTGGTAAACCCTACAGTGTGAAATATATTTATTGTTCAAAATTACACCAAAAGGAAGTGGAAAGCATCACATTCCACTCAAACCCCTAGATGATTCATCCCTGACATACGATGAAATGGAAGACATATCTTTTAGAGTGTCCAAGTTGGAAGATATGATTATAGGAAATGTGAAAATGGATGACTTAATTAAATTGGAAAATAAGATGGCTAGTAAAGAGGATCTCAAAGGGGTGTCTATTAAATAGGATCTCAAAGGGATGGCTGGAAAAGAAGATCTTCAAGAATTGAAGGAGTTGATGAAGGATATAAAACATAGCTTTATTTCTCATGTATCTAATAAAGAAGAGTATAAGGAGGTGTTGAGGCCTGGAAATTCACAGGCGGCCATAGTAAGGGATTCTCCCCAATCAACGTTCCCAACTAGCTCGTTGACTGTTTGGAATAGGGAATCCGTCCGGCTTGTGGTCCAGCTACTGTAGGTCAAGAAACAAAACAAAGGCTTTACTGGTTGCGGCCCGGCCCACCGAGTTTTTGTATTTTGACTTTAAGAAATGAAATGCAAGTGCCTAACTAAATGCAGGGCGATCAAGATGCAGGGAGTGGTCACAATGTGATGCGCAGGTTCTTACCTATCATCCTAGACTCACAAGTAGCCCAGTCACATACAAAATCTATCCCTAGGGAGCAAGGTTATCATTTCAGGTGAGTAATACATTTCGTACATGCACTAAGAAGAGTTCCAGATAGCTGATACTTCCTTCAAAACACATGAACAGTCACAGATATTTAAACAACCAGGTAGCCAATTGCTTTATGAACAACAATTATTACTCATAGTGGAAAAATCTCCAAAAGATACTGAAGAACATTCAACGAGAACATAAGTTCAGAAAATCAAATACTCTTACAGTAAATGAACCACAGCTGAAAACGAAATAGTTCCTCTTCAACATTATTCATTGGGTTCCATTGATACATTCCACTTCTACTCTCTCCAACAGGTAAACTTGCAGTTTCCTTTGCAAAACGAAGTAGTTCCTCTTACAAGCAAACATTTACAAAATTTTCTAGGGAAAAATCCCCTACTCCGTTCCACCTTCCAATATTTAAACTACAATTACAGAGTGTTTCGTTTTCCAGATGCATGGTCTTTCAGTTTCTCAAACGCTTCACATTCCTTTCTCTTGCCTGTATGCGATCATGAACCCACTTGGTGACTGATCCGTTCCTCGAATCTACCTATTCATTGTTCCAGATTTCGTCTTTTTACTGCCATTGATCTCCTCGATGATTCCCTTGGCTTCAGTTATACTTCTTCCAAAAGGTTCGGTTTTCTCCATGCCACAGTAGTTTGACTGCTCTCTCGAACCAGCCTGTAATCAATTGACAAGTATCATTTATTGGAAAGGCAGAAAAATGATCGAGCCTTGGGCGGGAACTTATAAATCGATGGTTGAAAGGCTTCTACATTGGATGGGACAAGACTTCAGGAGCCGCAACGGCGGAAGGGTTATAGGGACCGGGTGAGCGAAAACACAGGCAAAAAGGTTTAATCGGATGTCGGAGGGAAAAGTGCTTTGGGAGCCAGAACGGGTGGTCCATCTGCAACGGCGGATGTGACAAGGGTTGAAGAAAGCGATGAGGGTGGGAGAAGGCTTAGTCGGGTGTTGGAAGACATTCAAATCGGAAGCGGGATGGATCTCCCAGCCGCAATGGCGGACGAGTCCGGGATAAGGGAAAGTGGTCGCAGGCTAATACGAATTGGGCGCTGAACTATTCTGGGAGCCGCAACAGCGGAAGGGACAAAAGCAAAAGCGGCCGATTTGCCAGAAAAACTCAAGTGATCGAAAACTTTAAAAAAAAATGACAGTCTGAGTCCATTATACCTTCAAGTTGACAATCCATCAAATAACAGTTAGCCATCTTAAATTTAACTCTGGAATTTGCTGCAAAACTCAAGCACGAACAGAATGTAGAAATGGGATGCACGTAAAATGTTAAAAATATCAGCATTTAAAGCATGACCGAAGAAAAGTCAAGGATGAAACAACCTGAAGCAAAACTTGGTTATAAGGAGGGGCCCGAAATTTAAAAGATTTGGGGAGAAAAATAGTTGCGGTAGCAACAACTGGCGATTACCTGGGGAACCTAGATCTCTGGGTGATTATACTTTGAGCAACAGACTATTTAACAAGAACGCGTCTAATGAATTCTTCTAGCCATACGGATTTCTCAACTAACAGAAGTGTGTACCTTAATCATTGATGGTAGTCCATTTTGGGGAATTGAAAAACCAAAATCTTCCAGTCCAGACAACTCTGCTCAGGCCAAGAATGAGTTCATTATTAATTTTGTCATTAGGTAACCGACAACATTGGACACCACATGATTGTAGCGGGTGGTGAATAGAAATGTTCATTTGTTCGTCATTCCCATGCCATTTTAGCAGCTTTTGTGCTTTTAGACTCTTGTTCCTTTCTTGCGAATCCTCCTGTGTGCCTTTCTTACTAAATTTTAATTCAGGATCCTCTATCCCATAGTGCCCTTTTGTGTGAGCAGTGTGCTTAATGTTTCAGCTCACGGACGGAGAGGATCTTTTGGCAATTTATTAATTATGATTCAGCTTTTGCTTTGATGCATGATGCTTTTAATAGGAATTCTGGCTCTTATCAGTCTTTTGGCATTTATTTCCTGGCATGGGATCATTTGTATTTAACATACTGTTCACCTTGCTCTTTTCCATGGGTCCTCCGTTATCACCCCTTAGACATTTTAGGTGTGAAGTGGATGGAGCCTCAACATAGTATTCTAGACTCTTTGGATCTGGTTTATCTTGTAGGGATTAAGTAGGACTTCAATGCACACAGAGATTTCGAGAAAAATGCTAGACTGGAAGAAAATCAAACAACAACACACAGTCTGACTACTCAAACATGTCTACCATTCCCAGAAATTTTGGTGTTTCTCAAATAACCACGAGTTAACTCCCTTTATTGGAACCAATAGACTTAAATTCAAACAAAATGAAAACATGACTCAAAAACAACCAAACATTTTATTTATATACAAGACAGGAAACTCAAAGACAACTTCAAGAAAAATAAGGCTTGAGAACCAAACCATTGACTGGCAGGTTCTCCTCCCATCCCTGTAAATCCTGTAGCTTATAATTAGCAGGGCCAAGTTTTTCTTTGATCTAAAATGGGCCTACCCACAATTGTTGGAACTTAGTATGCTTTCCCTTCTCATCATGGGGATGATCCCACTTGAGAACAAGGTCTCCCACTTCCAAGTCCCTTTTCCCAGCTTTATGTTTGTCAAACCATCTTTTTACTATCTCCTGCTGCTGTTTAAAACGTTCTCTAGCCTTGGATCTGGCCTCCTCTGCTTTCAGAAGATTATATATCCTTATTTGGAGAACCTCATCATCTGATCCCATAGACTCTTGGGATAGTATGGAAGATGGTAGCATGATATTGGGAGGCAGGATGGCCTCCTTACCGTACAAAAGGGTATAGGGTGACACTCCTATTGCAGACTTGGGGGTGACCCTGTCAGCCCACAGGGCATTGGGGAAAGCTGAGTGCCAACTTCTTTGGTTTTCTATGACAGTCTTCTTTAGAATTCTAATAAGGTTTTTATTAGAGGATTCAGCCAGGCCATTCCCTTGCGGATAGTAGTTAGCAGAATGATGTAATTTTATCCCTTTATCATGAGCAAATGCAGTCAATTTAATTGATGAAAAGTATTTAGCATTATCAAAAATTAACGAAATTGGAACTCCAAACTTGGTCATGATATGATCATGTAGGAAGTTGATGACTTCGTCTTCGTTTATCTTGCGCAGTGGGATAGCTTTGACCCTGCGGGTGAAATAATCAGTAGCAGTAAGAATGTACTTGTGCAGCAGGGAAGAATTCGGTTTTATTTCTCCAATAATGTCCAGCCCCCATTGTTCAAATGGTTCCATGACCATCACAGGATTTAGAGGTGCTGCTGCTTTAGGCTGTCTTCCACCACATCTTTGACAAATATCGCATCTTCTGACATGTGCATGTGCATCTTTAAAGAGTGTAGGCCAATAGTAACCAGCTCTAAGGATTTTGTGGGCTGTAGTGTCGCCTGAATAATGTCCCCCAGCCAGATCATTGTGTAATTCAGACATTACCTTCTCAGCATCCTCTTTCTCCAAGCATCTCAGGAGGACTCCATTGTAGTTCTTTCTGAATAATACACCTTCTATGATTTGGTAGGAAGCTAATTTCAAACATAGAGCTCTCCTTTGTTTTGAACTCCAATGTTCTGGCAACAACCCTGACTGCAAGTAATGCACAAGGTCTCTATACCAGGACTCAGGAGCCGTGAACAAAGGACATACATCCATTACATGCAATTCGGCTTCATCTTCCCATGCTTGTTCTTCGTTGTTTCTGCTTCCAGTCATCAATTTGCATAATCCTTGACCTTTCACTATAGAGGATGGCTTGAATTCAAGGTCGTATTCTTGAAGAGATGTTACCCAGTTGCCCCTTCTTTCTCCTAATTCTTTCTGAATGAGAAGGGATCTTACAGCTGGGTAAGGGACTATTACCTTGGTTTGATTTTTTAATATATAAGGCCTGAATTGCTTCACTGCCTTAAATACTGCGTAAGCTTGCTTATCAATGGATGGGTAGTTTAATTCATCCCCTTGAAGCCCAGTGCTCATGAAAGAGATTGGGAATTCATCACCCCCGTCCTCCTTTTGTGTAAGCATGGCTGCCAATGAATCATCGGATGCAAATGTGTACATAATAAATTCTTTACCAAAGTCTGGACTTTTCAGGGAGGGCACATGTGCAACATCAGTATTGATTTTGCTGAAAGCATTCTTTTCAGTTTCATTCCACTTAAACTGTGCATTTTGCTTGACCATCTGCTACAGTGGCTTAACAGTTTGGGCAAAATCAGGCACAAACCTTCGTATGAAATTTATTGTTCCCATGAAATATTGCATTCCCTTTTTATTATGGGGCATAGGGATTTGTTCAATGGCCTTAATTCTTTCTGGGTCTATAGATATACCTTTCTTTGAAACTATATGCCCCAGTAACTTGCCTTCTGTGACCGCAAAAATGCACTTCTTAGGATTGAGGGAAATGCCATATTTCCGGCAGCGTTCGAAAATTTGCTTCAGGTGGAACGCGTGCTCCCCTCTTTTCTTCGAAAATATTGTGATGTCATCAAGGTATACCACAACACTTCGTCCAATCAGTCTGCAGAAAGCTATGTCCATAGCTCTCTGAAATGTCGCTCCAGCATTAATTAGTCCAAAGGGAATCCTTCTATAGGCAAAAGTTCCCCATTTAGTTCTGAACGTTGTCTTCAATCTATCTTCCTCGGCTACTAACACTTGGTTGTAACCAGAGAACCCATCTAACAATGAAAACAATTCAGAACCAGAAACCATCTGTAGCAACTGCTCCATGGGAGGCACCAGATATTTGTCTTTATCTGAGGCACAGTTTAAGTTTCTAAAGTCCACGTACAGTCTGATTTCTCCCGACTTTTTTCTAACTGGCACTAGATTTGACACCCACTCAGAGTGCCTGACTTTAAAAATAATTCTAGTGTCCAACAATTTCTTCACTTCGCTCTGGATTAGTGGTTCCAACTTCGGGTGCATCTTCCTCAGCGGCTGCTGATATGGCTTGACGCCTGCTTTAATAGGGATGATATGCTTGATGATGTTGGTGTCGTAGGTTTTCAAATCTTCGTACGTCCATGCAAAAATGTCTTTATATTGTTTAAATAGGCCGACGAATTTGTCTCTTTGTGCTGGTGAATAGCATTTGCTGAGATTCACGAACTTAGGATTGTTCTCAGTCCCCAAATTTATCAGCTCTAACTGTAGAGTTGAGCTATGCATCTTCACGTCAGCGGGTCTTCTGAACTTTTCATTCAAGTCAAACATCTTCTCTAACGTTCTGACCCCTTTAGGAATGAAATTATCATATTTCATCTCAACCTAATGTTCCTCATCGTCTATAATGGCTCCTTTAAAGATCTCATCATTTGTCAAACACTCGATTATTTTCCGATCATTGTCAAATACTCACAGGTTGGTGATCATGTCAGGTACTGAAGGCCTGAAAAGTAATTCAATAGAACATCTCTTATTATTGTGTACCATCCTGGTGGCTGATGTGGCCAAAAGATCAGCGGCCGAATTTTTCATTCGTGGGATTGAAATAATATTGAATGCATGAAAACATTTAAGCAAATTACATACCTCATTTTGGTAAGATTTCAAGTGGGGGGAAACACAATGTATTTGATTTCTTATTTGCTTTACAAATATTTCTGAGTCCCCAAAAACTTTTAAATTACTTACCTTCAATTCAATCGCTTTCTTTAGTCCCTGCACCAGTGCTTCATATTCAGCTGTATTATTAGTACACTCAAACTCTAATCTACATGACATGAAATATTTATTCATCTGCGGATCAATAAGGACGTAGCCGGCCCCTGATCCTTCTAAAGTCTTCGAGCCATCAAAAAATAAAGTCCAAAAATCATTAACTACTGAAAATGAATCTACACCTACTGCTAAATCTACTATTTTACAATCAATCTCATCAGCCTAAGAAAATCGAAGGAGATCAGGTTGGGTGTTAGATGTGTCACTGGCCTCCTCCGCTTGATAGTTCCCTGGTTCCAGCTCGAGAAAATAGTTTCCCAACATAGGTTTGACTGGTATATTCTTCTCATCTAGTTGAGTAACATTGTACTTCATGTGAGGTTCTCTCAAAACCTTAATCTGATTGGGACTTCCTTTGTACGACAACCACAGGTGCGACCAATCTGAGGAGAAATATCCATTCAATTTAGCTGACCAATCTCTGCTCAGGACCAGGCCATAAGCGTCTAGTATATCAGCCACCACGATGTTAATAACTTGGCATACTTTGTCATTTGATGCCAGACGGATTAGAATGTCCTCCATCTCACCAATTACCTTAACGTCTATCCTATCCAATTGCACCACCCTCCACATGGTTGGCTTAAACTACCCATTGATTTTCTTACATACTGATACGGGCATGCCATTAATTGATGCCCCTGAGTCTACTAGACAATTGTGAATGTTATGATTAAAAATTTCAAACGTCAGGAGGAAGGGTGGCTGTTTAGTTTTAGACTTACCTCCAGTGCTAGCTTCTCTAATTTCTTCTTCATCTAGAGGTTGATTGTCAGCGGGCTGCTCCTCTTCTGATGTTTCCAGTGCTTTCAACAACCTTTCTTTCTATTGAGGTACTTTGCATATTTCAAACAGCGGGACGTTTGCCTTTATCTTCTTTAAATCTTCAACAACATCATATTCAATTTGTTGTTTAATGGACTGAGATTTATCAGCATTCGCCTTTTCTTCATTTAGTTCAGGAAGCATTCTGTTCTGCTTAGGATCTTGGCTGGTAATAGTGAATTCTGGAGTCTTATCAGCCACAGATTTATCTTGAAATTTCTTCCTGATATTTCTTTGCAGCCTTCTGATCTTTGGGAGTAAAATACTGTCATTGTTAACCGTCCCTTGACTTCTAGTTGTCACGTTAGCCTCCCTGATATCTTTTTGTTTTTTAGTTATATCTTCTTCTGCATCGAGTAAGGAGACAGAACTCCATAATGCCATAGTCTCTTCTTCCTGTTCTTTTGTAGAAGTAGAAGCAGCACTTTCTTTCCTTTCATCATCATCTTCTTCCGTTAATCTCGAATCCAACATCTGATTCATGACTAACGTCATTGAATTTATCCATTGTGGACAATTCCTTTCGGAATGAGGTTGTTGATGAAAGGTACAGAAATTTTCCATTCCTATATCCGTCAGATTCATGGATGCAGTTTTTTGAGGAGGAGGTTGGGGCTGATTATTGTCTTCCCTTTTCTTATAATATGGCCTGTAGAACTTTTGTGCTTCTTTTTCTTTTTCTAAGTCTATGATCTTATTAGACAGCTTTTGCATCATTTTGGCCATACTTTCATAATCTGGTGCTTTCTCCTCTCCCCTAACTGTTCGGGATAATCCTCAATGCTCTCTCTTTTTGCTTCCACCACTTCTGCTTCTTCATAGGTCTCTGTCAAAGTAGGCTTGGCCCTACCTTTAGCAAACATGGCCAAATTAGGACCCAAAGCTGAAGTATAGTATTCAATTAGTACTTTGTCTGAAGGCTTATCTGTTTCAGATTTTTTTTTTAGATATGATGCAAACCTTTGTGTAAAGCTGTGCACTTTTTCTTTTTTTTTCTTTCTTCAATGCACACAGTCCTTTCATGGGGGCAGCGTGAGTCTTTTGGACTGCATACTTACTTCTAAACATTCTCTCGAAGGTATCCCAATTTGGGATGGAGTTAGCGGGAAATCCAAAATACCATGAGGTCGCAGCTCCTTTGAGGGTAGGAGGGAATAATATACAAACCACATCTTCATGTTCTCCCACCTTTAATCCTTCTATAGCCAGATAGAAACTCTGCAAATGATCATCTACTAATATCTTCTCATTGGGGTCAAATTTAGGCAACAACTTTTCGAAGGCTTGAGGTAGGTCATGCAAAGGAGGGGTCAGATTTAGAGGTGATCTAGCTATCCATGCAAGTGGTGGTGGATTTGGTGGGTTGGGCGAAGGTAGGTTGGCGTTAACGCCTACCATGAGTAAAGGTGGTGAGTGTGTAGGTGAACCAACAGGGTGGTGAGTGTGGAGGTGAACCAACAGGGGTGTGAATAGAAGAGCTGTAAGGGGAATCTGGGCCCACCTGGTTCAAAGGTAATTCAACCTCCTCCAGAGCTGTCTCTACAAGTTCTTCCCAGTCTCCAACCAGCACTGAGTCTTCTACTACGGGACGGTCTTTCCTTTTGTACTCTCTTCTAGGAAGTTAGGGAATAATTGGCAATCCTCCAATCTTCTTCACATAAGCACGGGTATGTCTTCTTAGGTCATTAACAATTTTGTTGCGAACAGGATATAGATATTCTCTGTTTTCTTCAGGGATTGAATTATGAAACCCACTTCTTGCAGAACTATCACCGGTGGAAAAATATCGGGAAAACAAGTTTCCGCAGCCAGCCATGCATTGGCGGCCCTCCCTCTAGCGCCAAAACTGTTGAGGCCTGGAAATTCGCAGGAGGCAACAGTAAGGGATTCTCCCCAATCAACATTCCAAACTAGCCTGTTGACTGTTTGGAATAGGGAATCCATCTGGCTTGCGGTCCAGCTACCGTAGGTCAAGAAACAAAACAAAGGCTTTACCGGTTGCGGCCCGGCCCACCGAGTTTTTGTATTTTGACTTTAAGAAATGAAATGCAAGTGCCTAACTAAATGCAGGGCGATCAAGATGCAGGGAGTGGTCACAATGTGATGCGCAGGTTCTTACCTCTCGTCTTAGACTCACAAGTAGCCCAGTCACATACAAAATTAAACTAACTATCTAATCTATCCCTAGGGAGCAAGGTTATCATTTTAGGTGAGTAATACATTTCGTACATGCACTAAGAAGAGTTCCAGATAGTTGATACTTCCTTCAAAACACATGAATAGTCACATATATTTAAACAACCAGGTAGCCAATTGCTTTATGAACAACAATTATTACTCACAGTGGAAAAATCTCCAAAAGATACTGAAGAACATTCAACGAGAACATAAGTTCAGAAAATCAAATACTCTTACAGTAAATGAACCACAACTGAAAATGAAATAGTTCCTCTTCAACATTATTCATTGGGTTCCATTGATACATTCCACTTCTACTCTCTCCAACAGGTAAACTTGCAGTTTCCTTTGCAAAATGAAGTAGTTCCTCTTACAAGCAAACATTTACAAAATTTTCCAGGGAAAAATCCCCTACTCCATTCCACCTTCCAATATTTAAACTACAATTACAGAGTGTTTCGTTTTCCAGACGCATGGTCTTTCAGTTTCTCAAATTCTTCACATTCCTTTCTCTTGCTTGTATGCGATCATGAACCCACTTGGTGACTGATCCGTTCCTCGAATCTACCTATTCATTGTTCCAGATTTCATCTTTTTACTGCCATTGATCTCCTCAATGATTCCCCTGGCTTCAGTTATACTTCTTCCAAAAGGTTCGGTTTTCTCCATGCCACAGTAGTTTGACCGCTCTCTCGAACCAGCCTGCAATCAATCGACAAGTATCATTTATTGGAAAGGCATTACAAGCAAACATCTGACTCTAACAATTGAACGACTATGCCTTAAGGAAACGGCCTGGTGCATCTCCGGTTCTGACCGGAAAAATGATCAAGCCTTGGGCGGGAACTTATAAATCGATGGTTGAAAGGCTTCTACATCGGACGGGACAAGAATTCAAGAGCCGCAATGGCGGAAGGGTTATAGGGATCGGGTGAGCGAAAACACAGGCGAAAAGGTTTAATCGGACGTCGGAGGGAAAAGTGCTTCAGGAGCCAGAACGGGTGGTCCATCCACAACGACGGATGGGACAAGGGTTGAAGAAAGCGACGAGGGCGAGAGAAGGCTTAGTCGGGCGTCAAAAGACATTCAAATCAGAAGTGGTATGGATCTCCTAGCCGCAATAGTAGACGAGTCTGGGCTAAGGGCAAGCGGTCGCAGGCTAATACGAATCGGGCGCTGAACTATTCTGGGAGCCGCAACGGCAGAAGGGACAAAAGTAAAAGCGGTCGATTTTCCAGAAAAACTCAAGTGATCGAAAACTTAAAAAAAAACATGACAGTCTGAGTCCATTATACCTTCAAGTCGACAATCCATCAAATAACAGTTAGCCATCTTAAATTTAACTCTGCAATTTGCTGCAAAAATCAAGCACGAACAGAATGTAGAAATGGGCTGGGCGTAAAATGTTAAAAATATCAGCATTTAAAGCATGACCGAAGAAAAGTCAAGGATGAAACAACCTGAAGCGAAACTTGGTTATAAGGAGGGGCCCGAAATTTAAAAGTTTTGGGGAGAAAAATAGTTGTGGTAGCAACAGGAGGAAAAATAAGACTTATTCCAGTTACGTCTGGAGAAAATTGAAAAATAATTGGAGAGTAAGAAGTTGGAGCCCTCAAAATTTTATGATTCACTACAACATCATGGGTCAATTCAGGTCCAAAGAACTACTTTATCCCCAATATTTACATGATAAATTTTGATGGAAAGGATCATATCACGTGGATTCTTCATATGGAGAAATTCTTTGATCTACACTAGGTGCCCACTTTGCAAAAGGTAACTATTGCATCCTTATATTTCAAACCTGATCAGTTTGTATGGTACCAATGGCTTTGTGGCCTTAAAAAGGACTCTAATAACTCTTGTTATATATTAACATAATAATTGATTGCAAATTATGGGGATATAAATAAAAACACATTCTTCATCCAGTTGGTAAACCTCAAGCAAAAAGGTCTAGTTACAGAGCATATCAAGCAATTTCAATAACTAAGTCTCAGAGTGAAGAATATTTTAGAAGATAATTTTTTAGATCTCTTTATTGGAACCTTGAAAGATAACATTCAACATGAGGTGCATCTCTTTGAACCATCATCCCTAGAACCATCATCCCTATAGAAGGATTTCATGATGGAATGGAAGGTTGAAAGTAAAAATATGGAAATGACTACTAGAAAGGCCTTCTCCAACACACATAGAGAAAATAATGTTCATTCTTCTAAACCACCACAAAGGTTGAAACCCCAAAAAATAGATGAAAGAAGAGAAAAATAATTATGATTTAATTGTGACAGCAAGTATAGTAAGGGACATGAGTGTGGTGAGAAGAAATTCTTCTACATAGATTGTGAAAAGGAAGAACCAAAAGAAGAGGAAGCATCTCAAGAAGAGGAAACTTAATAAGAAATTGATGAGGTTACTTTAGAAGAAATTACTCCCCTAGATCTTGTAATCCATTGGCTATAATTACCACTCCTCAAACTCTCAAGTTCTAAGGGTAAATAAAAAAAATAAGAAGGTGACAGTGTTGATTGATTCTAGTAGTACTCGTAATTTTATTCACTGTAAATTAGACGAAGTTCTTAATTGATTAGTATATACAACACTAGAGTTTCAAATAATTCTTGCATATGGAGGAACTATAAATTGCTCATGGAAATGCCATAATACTAATCTTTATATGGGGGATATGTATTTAACAGTCCAATGATTTCTATCCCAATGGGTGGTGTTAGTGATTCCTTAGGTTTCCAATTGTTACAATATTTGAGAACAATTTCTTTTAATTTTCAAAACAAATCCATGAAATTTTCATGGGAAGGAAAGAAATATGAGTTAAATGGTATCACAAAAAACCCAAGCAAGGTGATAAGCTCCAATGGTATGACAAAGTTGTTTAAAAAGGGAGATCAAGGTGTATTTGCACAATTATTCTCATTAGATGTTCAAAACTAAAAGTTCCCTATCTCCCCAAATTTCCAAAGGGTCATTAATAAGAATTCTAAGGTATTTGAAGATATTCCCAAAAGTAATCCACCTATTCGAGACTTTGATCATGTTATCCACTTAATTCTAGGGAGTGTTTCTCCTTTCATCATACCTTACCAATATCCCTATAGCGAGAAAAGTGAAGTTGAGTGTATAGTTGTTGAAATGTTAGAGGATGGAATAATTAGGCCTAGCCAAAGTGCTTACTCTACACTAGTGGTAGTATTACCCAAGCCAAATGGATCATGTCATACATGTCCTTATTATGGAGAGATCAACAAGATCACCATTAAAGATAAGTTTCTCATTCCTATCATTGATGAATTGTTAGATGAATTACATGGATCGGTTGTCTTCACAAAGTTGGATCTTTATTCCGGGTATTATCAGATTCAAATGAAGGATGAAGACATCCCAAAAAATAACATTCAGAACTCATGAAGGTCACTATGTTTTTTGTTCATTCCATTTGGTCTCACAAATGCGTCTTCCACATTTCAAGGTTTGATGAATTCTATTTTCAATCCTTAGAAAATTTGTGTTGGTATTCTTTGATGATATACTAATCTATATAAAGTCTTCAAAAGAACATGTTCAACATGTTGACAGGGTACTACAACTACTAAAGGAGCAAGAAATATATGCAAAACCCTCAAAATGTTTCTTTGGGATAAAGGAGGTAAAGTATTTAGGCCATATTGTATCTCATGAAGGTTTCAAGGTAGACCCTAACACAATTAAAGCCATGATGGATTGGATGAATCCCAAAACCCTCAAGAATCTTCAAATATTCTTAGGTATGCCAAGGAACTACCACAAGTTTAATCAAAACTATGGAATAATAACAACTCCTCTAACAACATTACTAAAGGAAGATGCTTTTTCTTGGAATCCACAGATAACTCAAGATTTTCAACAACTCAAAGAGGCAATGTGTAAAGCTCATGTTTTGGTGACACTAGACTTCACAAAAACCTTTTATTGTGGAATGTGATACTTCATGAAATGGAATTGGAGTTGTAATAATGCAATAAGGACACCCTCTTTCCTTCAAAAGTCATCTAATCAAGGGAAAGAACTTAAAAACCCCATTTATGAGAAGGAAAAGTTTGTAATAATACATGCCTTGAAGCACTAAAACCCCTACCTTATAGGGATACATTTCAAGGTTACAACTGATCATGATAGCATTAAATACTTCTTGGAACAAAGGCTATCTTCAGAAGAGAAACAAAAATGGGTGACAAAGATGTTGGGATATGACTTTGAAATCATCTACAAAAGGGGAATCAAAATGTTTTCACATATGCACTCTCTAGGAAAGGTGAGGATGTTGAAGCATTAATCTATGTTATCTCGATCATCCAACCGGATTGGATATCCGAAGCAAGGAATGAATGGAAAAACGATGAAGAAATATCGACATTCATTCAAAAGTTGCAGCAGGATCTAAATTCCTCCAACACATTTAGGTGGAAAGATGAATTTCTATGGTACAAGGATCACTTATATATCTTTAAGAGTTCCTAGCCCAAGAAAAAGGCACTTCTTGAATTCCAGTCCTCATTGATAGGAGGGTACCCAGGTTTCTTAAAAACCTACCACAGGGTAAAGAAAGAATTTTTTGGGATGGTCTTAAAACTAATGTTCAATTTTTTTTGACAGAATGTTTGGTTTTCCAACAAAATAAAGTGGAAACAATCAATACCCCAGGTCTCCTACAACGACTTTCACTTCCAATCCAAAGGTGGACATATTTCTTGATGGATTTTATCATAGGTTTACCAAAGTATGACGGAAACAACATCATCATGGTGGTTCTTGATATAATTACTAAATACGCACACTTCTATGCACTATCTCACCCCTTCAAAGCAAGCACAATCGCCAATTCTCTTATGGAGATAGTCCAAAAACTAAATGGTACCCCAAATATTACAGTAAGTGATAGGGATCCCATTTTCACTGGAAATGTTTGGACCAAATTATTTTCTTGTTTTTGTACTCAACTATCTCATAGCTCATCTTATCATCCTCAACCTAATGGACAAATAGAGATCATAAACAAATGTTTTGAAGGGTATATTCAATGTTTTACAGCTGATAAACAAACATAACGGGTCAAGTGGTTACCCTTGTCAGAATGATGGTATAACAATTCCTTCCATACATCAACAAAAATGAACCCATTTATGGCACTTTAGTTCTCTCATCCACCATCCATCGCATCTTCATGGAGACACTACTATAAGGTTCAAGAAGTGGAATACCACATGAAGAATCAACAACAAGTTCTTCAACTCTTAAATGACGATTTGCATCTAACACAAAATTGAAAGAAACAAAAAGAAAATAAACACTGCAATGAATGAATATTTAATGTGGGGGATTAGGTGTTTTTAATACTAAACCCATACAAATAGATGTCCCTGAAGAACACCAAGAAGGATAATAAATTATCATCTAAATACTATGATCCCTATAAGGTTCTACAAAAGATTGGTAGTATGGCCTACAAATTGGAACTACTTGCATCTTGACAAGTCCATCCAGTTCTCCATGGTTCATGTTTAAAGAAGGAAATCAGTGACAAGATACTAGTTGAAATGATATTACCAAAACATGATGAGGAGGAAAAATCACCTTGGAGCCTAAAGAAATCAATGAAATAAGAAGTAGACAGCTTCAAAATCGATCAATTCAAGAGCATATCATTAAATGGAAGAACTTACCCGCGGAAGATTCAACATGGGAAGATGATTCCTTTATACAAAATCATCCAGAACTACTTCAGTTTTGAGTGCAACACTTTTTGAAGGGGAGGGGCATCTTAAGCCCTTAATTATGGCACATTACCCCATATAGTGTGGCACATTACCCCCTATATTATGGTGCATTACATATTATTTATGTCGGCTTGGGTATATTAGTGGGTCTATTAGTTATTATTGTATATGTCATAACCCCAAAATTTCATAAAAATTTAAAATTTTTAAAGTGACATAAAATGTCTTAGATCCCAGTTTAGTAACTGCTAGCGGTTAGTAGAAAATGAAATAGTTTAACAATTTTTTAAGGATTTGTTTTAAATACAGAAACACTTAATACAAATTTTATTTTTATAGGACATAGAAAGAGGACCTGCATTTCATTGCTACTAGCTGTACTGATGTTTTACTTTTGTCAAGTAAGTGAGAAACTATATTTGAAATTCGGGGCTTACTTAGCATTTTCCTTACTCAGATGAACTGCTGGTTATTACAGGTTTTGTAGGTAAGCGAATGATCAAGTAGGAGTTTATTTTGTATGATATCGAGAAGTATTTCTTTAGCATGATAAGATGCTAGTAAATAAATTGATAAATATGATGCAAGATTCTGATGAGGTAAAGTAAATTCCTTAGTTGTTTTGGATCTATGACAGAATTTATTTTTTGGTCATAATTACTTTTATCCTTAACATCGTAAATTCCATTTACAAGAATAAGCTCTTCCAAGGTTTCTTTCGGTCGTAAGATTATAATACCTAGTCCATTATAGATTCTTTTAGTGAGCATGGGGCTCATGATCTTGACATATAAATACTTTTACTGTATCATGATCTTACCGATATTGTCATATTTAATACTTAAATGTACTACCTTTTATGCATGAACATAATCCTATATTTTTCAAAGGTGAGGCTTACATTAAGTTATTATTTTGGTTATGAGAGACTCTTACAATGAGGTTTGTCTTTAGTCTCCTTGAAGGCTCCTTCATTTAACAGCGTCGAGTTTTATGTGAAAAGTTTAGATTTATTAGTTTATAAAAGATATTGTAATTACAACATATCTTTACTCTAATTCTTCTTTACTAGTCATGAAACAATACCAGTTTGTTTGATTTGTTTGCAACTATAATTATCTTTTGCACAGCTAGTTTACAAGCTCTAATCTTAATCTCTAGGTTATCACCATGATACAAGTATTATTGCAATGTTTCAACAAAAAATGCTACTTGTATTTTTAACATAGTTTGTCTACCTAGTAACTACTGTAGTGAAGTTGAAACTAAAGGAAATAACCTTATTTAAGGTTTGCTCTTATATAATACTAGTTCCAAAGCATAGTTTAATATCATAGATGGCAAGGTTTGTATGATGAGCAATCAAATATACAATAGGATAAGTTCGAAGGCATAAATTTAAATATGGACAAAGATATGTACTTTTACTATATAGTCGATTGCAATATTTTCATTATGACAAACGATATGAACTATAAAAAATTTGTCATTGATAGCATGGATTGCATTATTGCAATTATAAGTTTAAATTTGAATGTGCAGGGTTGACTATAGAAATCGACCCAGTATTGGTTATATTTCTAGAGGGGCATGTGGATAAATATCCACCGTGCAGTAGTTGACTTATAACACATAGAAACCCTACTCTCTTGCATTTTTCTTCAAGGGTTTGTTTCCTGTAAGCTGCAGTGTGAAAACTCTTCATGGCCATGAGAGGCCTACTCTACCTTAACCATTGGTACTGAGTCTGCAATACTGTGCAAATGTGGTTTAGGGTTTCATAGTAAGTGTTTTTAGTTTTCTTCAGTGAGTTGAGAGCACATGGTGTGCATGGTTTTGAATTCCTTCATGTAGCTCGAAACCTGGAACTGGTTTTATTCTTGTGTATGTTCGTTCTTTGCTTCATCGTTGAGGAGATTTGAGAGTTGTATCTTTGCTACCTTTGTCACAAGGTTAGCATGAGGGATTTCTTGCTTCTCTCTGTAGTTCACTCACGCTGGTGATTGTTCCTTCTCGGCTCCAAAAAACTCTTACTCACAGGTAAAATGCTTCTACATTGTACTCATTCCTTTCGTCGAAATATTTTCTAGTTAAGGTTTAATAAAATATGAGAAGAGTTCTGAATAATGCATGGTTTATAAAATTGTAGGCTACCGCCAATGGCTCTAGACTTTGAAAGTAATTTCCTCTCATGCATCGGTTAATTTCGTGGCTTCCAACTGGTAAGCCCTGGTCTCGATGTGGATTCTTCCTACTTACGATATGGGTTGTTGGATGAAAATTCCAGTGGTTGGAAGCATGGATTCAGATTCTCCATTGGTTAAGATACTTAGTTTTTTTATTACTCATATTTTAAGTGAAAACCCTTGCAGTGCTCAGTGGGTAGCACAGGCTCTTGATCCGTGATGTGTATTTGGTTTTGGTTAAACAAAATCATCCTTACAGCTTGATAATGTAATATTGTTGATTTAAGAATATAAGAAACTCCTTATGCTCTGAGTTTAAAAAGAGCTCTATTTCATTTGCTTCAATTTTACTTTTACATGAAGACTGTGAACTGTATTTTATTTAACCTGTCAGTAATGTTTTTAACTTACTGTTGATATAAAAGATATATATATATATATATTTGGTTATAATGAGGAAGATAGTGGATCAGTCTAGTTGTATAGTTCGCAGGGTTTTTACCCTTACAGTCAGCAATGTACTTGGTTATATTTTAATACATGATTCTTACGTATTTGGTTTTAATAGTAGAAAGGGTTTCGCCCCTTTGATTCTTATAGGCTATAAGCCTCCCTAGATTCGATATTTATATTGTACATGGTTTGCAATTACTGGTGTAATTTGCTCGTTATTTACCTGTATATTTTAATCATTACTACTCTGTAAATTATAAATTATTTTAAGCTCTGTTTTAGAAGATAATGTTAAATTCTAGTACTTGTTTTTTAAGGGTTTTAAAGAAATACTGTAAACCCTACAACTTACGAAAAATTGTTTCTGCTTAAAGTATTCTTGATTCTGTTTGTAAGAAAAGGAATAATGGAAGATAGTTTGATTTACAGTTGTACTTATGATGTTAACTCTGTAGGAAATGAAAATATTCTAACAGTCTTACTTCTAGTTTTTAGTTAAGAAACGATACTTATATTTCTAGTGCAGTATACTTAAAAACTAGAATAATCTCGACTCTCAGTAATTTTTGTAAATATAAAAGGATTATAAAGAATTGTTACCCTGGTTTTCGGTTAAGTTAATATTTAAAAGCTGTTTTTCTAGTATCTTTTTACGTGATTTCTCAAAAGTTAATTGTTTATTATACTGTAATATTTTTATTTCCTACCAGTATACTAATACTGTAGTAATAGTGTATTTACTATTTTCTTATACCTGTGTTTCCATTTAGTTGGTTTATGTAAAACAATAAGTGTAAGCAAAACATAGAACTGCTTTTTCATTGTATTCATAAACATTGAAATAAAATCTATTTCTATTTACATATAGATACAAGAATCATATCTACTATTTTCATTCTAATAAAATAATTATTTCATTTACTTAAAACAATCCAACTGTGCTAGAGTACAACTTGAGTTCAGTTGTGGAAAAACACAGCTTGAAAATTTAATTTCTATCTATTTCACTAATTATATGATCATTTCCATTTCTATAAATAATCTATCAATTTTACTGAACTTAACATTACACAATTACTTTTCATTCCTAAACCCTCAACACTAACAATGATTGTAATAGATAAACTACTAATGATTTAACTGAAGACAGTAAAAAGAAAATAGAGCCTGATGAGAACAAGATGACAACAGCTTAAGGAGGCCATTCCTCCCTACCAAACTCCTGGAGAATGCTCAAACAACTCTTCCATTGAATTTCTCTTGAGTAAATTCATTCACCCTGAATTATCACTTCTCTAGAATGAGCAGCCTCAGTTCTCTTCAAGGGGAATTTTATAGAGAGTCCTAGGTATTCTAGGTCAGTTTTCATTAAATGAGCCAAATGCTTTAATTCCACTTTATTGGGGAATTATGACCACAAATATAGGGAAGTTGCCACCTGCAACAGCTGGAAGTGGTTTGAGGATGCTGCCACATGTCAGTTTGCTCTCCACCCAGTCTCCTCCACTAATTGACCAACAAACGCTCTTTTAACAACTCTTATAAGCTGTTGTCTCCTCATTTATTTATTTATAAATAAAATAATATGAATTTACATTAAATATTCTTGACCCCACTGGGTCATCAATTACAACTTAGCATAAAATTTAACACAATGTTCCTCAAATAATATAAAATTGTTTTTGCAAATTGGGGCATGTGACATACACACCCCCTTAAATTATAACATTGTCCTCGATGTTATTTATTCCTCATCCTCAGAGTTCCCCTGAAATAGAATTGGCTATGCATCCCACATATGAATTTCCAATTCCCATATGGCTTCCTCTTTACTAAGGTGCTTCCATTTATTAAATTGAGAACGTAGATCTGTGGACAAACACACAACTCACAGGATAGATCACACAATTTACTCAGTTATTGAAGAATGAAATAGTGGAAAAATGGCTTGCAGCTATGAATGCTTTTCATTAATCAACGAGTAATTAGATAATAATTACAATGTAGTACAATGGCTTTAATAGCCACAAGCAATTCGAATCCACATGAGGAAATTTGAATTGATTAGACTCTACTTGACTGTAGGTAACTAATACCTTGTCTAAATCACTATCGAAGGACTCAATAGTTAACTGACCTTTTCTAAACCATAACCGAAGTTCATTGGAGTTCTAAAACACAACTCAAGTGGTACATTTAGTGTTGAATAAGGCTAACTGATAGTGGTAGGAGAAAAATGCGCCCCTCCTGAGTCCAGTCAAGTAAACCTAATGCTAACTGAATGTAACTGACTTCTAACTTAGCTTAACCAGTCATCAACTGAACTGAACTGACCTTGGTTGGTTTCGGCACTCCCAGTGGCTCCTAAATTGTAGGGATTGGTCTAGGAGGCTCCTAAAATGATGCAATCAAGTGCAATCAGTGGAAGTGAGCCTCAATTAGTGTTTTCCACACTTTAGTAACTGAAGCATGTGCCCCAATTAGGTCAAGTGGACCCAATGGTGTTAATGACTATAAATAGACTGGATGGACTCCCGATTTAGACATATGACCAAATTGGAAAAGGGAGGATTAATAATCCTAACACCCCCACTGAATGATAACTTAGACAATATGTGGGACCTGGTAACTAAGGCTATAGGTCACCCATTACATCAAGTAAAGTAAAGTAATTGCTCAAAAGCAAGGTGCAAGGGAAAAACCAGATGGAAAAAAAATGCCCCCTCTAATTAAGCAGGTAGAATCAGGATCAATCTGGTTCTTATGTGCATAGGTATCCTGGGGCCTGGCATGTGAACCTCTCCATCATTATGTCTAGAATAATCTTCCTCTTTGGAAGAAGAATGATACGCTCAACTAAACTAGAAATATAGACAGCTGCCGGATGATGACTGGACCCATGTAGAGCAACTGAAGTCAACTGATAAGTGACAAAGGGTTCTTGAGGATGTGAGGAACATTCAAGAAAATGATATATTACATCCATGAATAGAAAACCATGAGTGTTAAGAACATCCCCAAGTGTTAGGAGTAGGTTTCCAAGCGGATGCAGAAAATCTTCGTCTTTACCGGTTCTGTGAGGAGATGAGCATGTGATCAATGGTAGAGAAGAACTGGGACTGTTGAGAGTGAATGTTTGAGCTCCATAGTTTGATATATATTCTAAAATATCTAATGAATCACATAATAAAATATCAGCAACCTCATATGAGGAAACTAACACCAAATCCCCATCAACAGTTTTGAAGAGAAAGTGCGGTACTTGATTTTTCACACCGAAATTGGTGAGAGGAGCTACAAGCATGACTAAAAGATCTTGTATTTTAAAATATGAACCAAATAATATTATATAATAAATTAAATCAAATCTAAATAGGTTCAAAACAGATCCAAAACTGTGAAATAGAATCAAATCCCCTGCAGCAGTTTTGTAGGAGACTTGCGGTACTTGTTTCTTCACACCGTTTATGAGAACAACTACAAGCAGTACTGAAAGATTATGAATTTGATATATTAAAACAAGAAATATAAGATCATATCCAAATGATATCATATCATATCCAATAATGTTAATATCATATTCAAATAAATGGTTAACCGAGACGGTGGATGCACATTTTTCTTCTTCTTCAAAATTCTGAATTTTGGTGCATGCAATCCTGCAGGAATTTGCTGAAAAATATAGATCACGGGAAGTGAATGGATCACTTTGGTAATATGATATTTCTTCCAAAATATCCAATTTATCACATATTTGCACACCAGAAACAACATTAGAGGGAGAAAACTCAAATTTCTCTTCACTTTCGAAAGCAATTACTCGTAAATTTTGCATAGAATTTAAAGAAAAATCACCGGTGAATGTTTGCATGGAAGTGCAGCAGAATTTTTCTTCAATATCAGAGATTTGAATGTCTTCTTCTATTTTATAAATATGAGAATATGAGATATCAGATATCGCATGAAATTCTGGAGCATCGGGAGAAGGAGTCACTGCATGGAGACTATCTTCAATTCGAATTGACTGTGTAGAAGCTTCTACTTGTTCATCATCTTGAACAACTTCATCAGAGAGAGTGGAGGCCGAGATTTTTGGATCAAGGATATTTATGGTATTGTATGTGCTCTCCAAAGTGCTATTATGATCCTCATCAATCATTCCAAAGGTTCTTTCCAATCTTTTCCGAAGATCCTGTGGATATTTAATAGATCTACCAAGGTAGCGCAAGCTAGGAGAAAGAGCCAATTTCATTATTTCAAAAGCTACATCCTTTGCATTTAGCCAGTCATTTTCACTCTCAAAATAATTTCTACCGAATCCATCAGACACCCAAAAGATATCTTGTCTATTCAAAAATACAATCATCTTCACCTTCCATTCATAACAGCTGAGGGTCGGGTGAGAAGAGGAACTAATGAATTCATTTCAAAGTTGTACCTGCAAAACAAAAAAAAAAGGGCACCATAAGGTCGGATAGCCTACACTTTTGGAATTTTCTTCACACCCAACTTAGTTAATCAAGAAATTTTGATAAACAATTCCTTTGCTTTGGGTATTAAGTGGTAAATTCTCTGCTTCTGGTGCAGTGTTGGAAGGAGCAATTTTGCTCAAAAAATGATCCAGTAGGAGATATGAGGAAGAGAAGTTCCTTCTTTGTTGAGGCTCTAATACCATATTAAATTGAGCACATATATCTGTGGATAAACACACAACTCACAGGATAGATCACACAATTTACTCAGTTATTGAAGAATGAAACAGTGCAAAAATGGCTTGCAGCTGTGAATGTTTTTCATTAATCAAAGAGTAATTAGATAATAATTACAATGAAGTACAATGGCTTTAAAAGACACAAGCAATTTGAATCAACATGAGGAAATTCGAATTGATTAGACTCTACTTGACTGTAGGTAACTAAGACCTTGTCTAAATCTCTATCAGAGGACTCAATAGTTAACTAACCTTGTCTAAGCCATAACTCGAGTTCATCGGAGTTCTAAAACAGAACTCAAGTGTTACATTCAGTGTTGACTAACGCTAACTGACTATGGTAGGTGAGAAATGCACCCCTCTTGAGTTCAGTCAAGTAAACCTAGCACTAACTGAATGTAGAGTACTAGAACTGAATGTAACTGACTCCTAACTTAACTTAACCAGTCATCAACTGAATTGAACTGACCTTGGTTGGTTTTGGCACTCCCAGTGGCTCCTAAATTGTAGGGATTGGTCTAGGAGGCTCCTAAACTGATGCAATCAAGTGCAATTAGTGGCAGTGAGCCTCAATTAGTGTTTCCCACACTTTAGTAATTGAAACATGTGCCCCAATTAGGCCAAGTGGACTCAATGGTGTTAATGACTTTAAATAGACTGGATGAACTCCCAATTTAGACATGACTCCCGATTTAGACATATGACCAAATTGGACAAGGGAGGATTAATAATCCTAACACCAATGCAGCTTCACTTGACCAATGGTGTAGTTCCGAAGTGTGATCTCCCTCCACTCGAGGATATAGTCCGATTCCACCAGAAAATCTCCTTCAGGTTCCACCTGTACATCATTCCAGTTAATAACATGAGTAGCAGCATGCAGATATTTCTTTAATACAAGAATGTGAAAAACATTGTGAACTCTTAAATTTGGTGGTAAGGCTAACTGATAGACTACCTATCCAATCTTGGACAGTATTTCAAAATGACCACAATAACGACGTGCTAGTTTGGCGCAACTACCCAACCTCAGAGAACTCTTTTTGGGTCTCACCTTAATGAAAACATGTTCACCTATCTATAAATATTTTTTAGTTCTTTTAAGGTCTGCTTGAATTTTCTGTCGATCTTGCGCAATTTTCAGATTACCTTGTACCTGCTTTACAATTTCTTCCATTTCTTTCAATAATTCAGGTCCTAATACTAACCTATCCATTGGATTACTCCAAGAGATGAGAGTGTTACATTTCCTTCCATACAAAATTTCGAAAGGACTATATCTATTTGAATATTGATCATTATTATTATAAGCGAATTCTACCAGGTGTAAATAATCTTCCCATTTACCTGGCTGTTCTTTTATATACATTCTTAGTAAACCTTCCAGTACCTGATTTACTCTTTAAGTATGTCCATCAGTTTGAGGATGGAATGAGGTACTAAAATTTAACGTATTATTTAATCCTTTAAACAGAGATCTCCAAAAGTTACCTGTAAATTTAGGGTCTCGATTTGAAATTATAAGCTTCGGTATTCCATGCAGTCAAAAAATTTGATTTAAAAAGATATCACCTATGTTTGCAGCTTTATAAATAGTTTTTACAGGTATAAAATGGGTTGCTTTACTCAATTTATCAACCACTACCATTATGGAATCATTTAAGTTCTGATTTTTAGGCAGTCCAGTAATAAAATCAAGACTAATTATCTCCTATTTCCAGCTAGGAATGGGCAAAGGCTAAAGTAATACAGTTGGATGCTGATGTTCAGTTTTTACTTGTTGACATTCAAAGCATCTAAAAATATATTCTGCCAGTTCTGTCTTCATGTTTGGTGAAAAATATTATTTTCTTAGCATGGTTATAGTTTTCTGATAACCCGGATAGCCTGAGTAAGGAGTTTTATGGATTTCGTCTAAAATTAATAACTTAACTTTAGGTACATTAAGTACATATATTCTGTCTTTATACAGTAAAAATCATTTTTCATTCAATATGTACCCTATACTTAGACTTTCTATTAGATTTTCTTTTGCTTTTGCTTGTAACTTTAGGTAATTTTCATCTTGTTCTATCCCTGCTTTAAGCTGTTCTTCCAAATCTATTGTATAAGTGCTGATAGTTGCTGTAAAATTCGTCTTTGCATTTATACTTAATGCATCAGCAACCTTATTTTGTTTCCTTTTAATGTTTTGAATTTTGAAATCATATTCACTTAGAAAAGCTAGCCACCTAGCTTGTCTAGCGTTCAGGTTGGGTTGGTCTAGCAGACATTTTAATCCCTTATTATCTGTCATTAAAATAAATTTTCTTCCAATTAAATGATGAAGCCACATCTTTAAAGCATGTATGACAACAGCTAATTCCAAGTCATAGGTTGCATAATTCTTTTCATGAATTTTCAATTTCCTAGACTTATAAGCAATAACATGTCCTTCTTGAGTCAATACTCCTCCTAAACCATCATTGCAGGCGTCAGTACATACTATAAAAATTTTATTTGGATCAGCTATTCTTAAAATTGGTGCACTGGTTAATGAGGTTTTTAACTTTTTAAAACTATCCTTGCACTTCTGATTCCAATCAAATTTCTTTCCCTTTTTCTATGAAGAGGTTATTGGATTCGCGATTCTTGAAAACCCTTTGATGAATCTCCAGTAATAACTGGTAATCCCCATAAATGATCAGACATCAGTTATGTCTTTCGAAACTGGCCTATCTTCAATTGCCTTTATCTTTTCCGTATCCACCGAAATTCCTTCTTTAGTCACCACATGACTTAAGTACTGGATTTTATCTTTAAAGAAGTCGCATTTACTAAACTTTGCAAAGATTTGATGATATCGCAACTCTTGCAAGACAATTTTAAAATGTTCTTTATGTTCTTTTTCAGTTTTTGAATAAACTAATATGTCGTCGATAAACACGACCACAAATTTATCCAAATGTTTATGCATTACATTATTCATTAAACACAAAAAAACAACAGGAGCATTAGTAAGCCCGAATGGCATGACGACAAACTTGTAATGTCCATATCGAGTCCTAAAAGTTGTTTTAAAGATGTCTTCATCTTTAATTCTAACTGGGTGTTATCCAGACCGTAAATAAATTTTCAAGAATACTGTGGCTCGACGTAGTTGATCAAATAGATCATCTATGCGAGGTAGCGGGTATCTGTTTTTGATAGTCATCTTATTCAATTGAAAATAAGCTATTCAGAGTCGTAGAGTTCTGTCCCTTTTCTTAACAAAGATGACAAGTTCCCACCAAGGAGACACACTGGGTTGAATATAATTCTTGTCAATAAGTTCTTTTAATTGTGACTTAAGTTCATTAAGTTTAAGTATATTCATCCGATAAGGGGCCTTTGAGCTGGGCATTGCACCAGGTACCAGCTCAATGGTAAAATCTAGTTCCCTTTTTGGAGGCAGTCCCAGAAGTTCTTCCTGAAATACATCTGCATATTCCTTTAAAACTGGTATATCCTCAAATTTTAATTTATCTATGTTGTTTAGATATTCCTCATTGGTTACTGTTACTAAAAAATGTTAGGATATTTTGACACTTAGGAGTGAGTTAAGATCAACTTGTGTAATATATCCGTTTGGTAAAAGTGTGTTTCTTTAGTATGCATTAGTATGGATTTGTAAATATTCTAATCTGACGGTCACGATATGTTCTAGACATAGAGTGATCTGATGGTTCAACTTCTCTTAGATCATACCTACCATTGATCCATGGCTTAACACCCGATTTGTCTATGATCTCTATTTAAAGAGCATAGAGGGTTCTTGGCTAGTTGATCGATTATGAGAAGTTCATGTAACTTTCTTTCTTTTGCATAATAAATTGCTCCAAGTAGCTATTTGGTTGGGGCCATGGACTGTTTCCCTCTCGAGGGTTTTAACCACATGAAAAACATCAGTGTGTTGATCTATGATCTATTTGTGTGAAGCGGTTGCTGAAGGTGTTCAATCTTTTAGGAGTACCCTGTGTAACCGAACATGGTATCAGAGCTTTTATGAAGAGCCGCTTTCAGTTTTGATCAAAATATGGAACCGGTGTTGCCGAAAATTTGAAAGGGTTTCTGGTTCTATATTTTCTGTGCATTTGTGGCCTGTGAAAGATATTCCATTGTGTCCGGAGCACCGTTTCCATTGGGAAATAGTTTTCATTTCACCGAAAACTATTTTTGTTTGCTCCAGAAACACCAATTTCGACAAATCTGAACGTATAATGTTACAGTGACGGATTTGTTTTTTGTAAATCTCTCATATTTTATCAATTTATTATTAGATCTTTTTTGTTTTAGTCTCAGACTGTTTCCTTTCCTGACTGTGTATGCTCTTTTCCGTACACCTTGCACGATCACGGCGAATCAGAAATAGTAAGGGAAAGTTTTTTTTCTTGTCTTCTCAGCTATGTATGCTTTTTACCGTGCACCTTGTGCGATCACGTCAAATCAGAAACAACGAGAAAACTTGAAAATGTAGACTTTTCGGGTAAGCTAACCAAGATCTAACCCCATTGTGTAGAATTTTTTTGTTTTTGTTTTTGTTTTTCATTTTTTTTTGTGATTTGTAGGAAAAGAAAGCAAGCACGAAGAACGAGAGAGAAGAGTTAAAAAAAAAACCCATTCCTCTTTCCATTATTTTACGTACCTGTTAAACTTAGCTCACTTGGTCCAAAGTTGTTTTATTACTTAATAGGTCTTGAATTCAAGTCTTATTAAGTTACTTTTTAGTGCATGCAATTTCTATTTTCAAGTTACTTTATTGTAAAATTCATCTCACATAAATAAAATAAATAAAAGTGAGTCACTTAAGTCTTTTAATTTATTGCTACACTATTTAAAAGTTACATTATTGTAAAAGTGAACATCACTTATTCTACAAAAGTGATTCACTTCAAAGCAACTTTATTGTAAAAGTAATTGTCAAAGGTTGATCTTGGGAAGGGGGGGCTTCTTTTTTTAGTTGGTCAAGTTAATATCTGCCACGTCACTATTGGGGACATCTTCAACATTTTCTTTGTTCAAGCATAACTTCATCATCCGGAATCAGTTTTAAGTGCCGTTTTTTTTTTAAACCGTATATTTTTTCGAGCTCTTTGCATTCAGATAGTTAGTTTCTATTATTTCAGCCATTATTTTATAGTATGTCCGCCCCTTGTGATATTATACTTACAAGTTCTAACTATTTCTCATGGAAATCTCGTATGGAGGATGTTCTGCGAAGTAGGGGACTTTTCAGGATAACCTCAGGGAAAGAAATAGAACCCACTGATGGTGATAATAAAATTAAATGGGAAAATAGATGTGATGAAGCTCGTGAATTGATTGGGATGTGAATCTCTACTAATTTGCGATTCCACATATCTAGAAATGATGAACCTAATCTCGCCTGGGAAAAGTTGGAATTTGTGTTTGGTAAACACATTGAAATTCAGGGCCATCAACTTGAGAATGAGTTGCTTTTATTGAATCCAAATTATTTTTCATGCATTCAAGACTATTTATCTAAGTATAAAACTCTTAGACTATTATGTGCAGAATGCAAGATTAAGAAATAAGACAAACAATGTATTTATCATATTTTTTCAAAACCTGGACCTGCATATTTTGTTTTTGTATCTACATTCTACACTATGAAAGAATCCTTGACTGCAACTAGCTATCAAGAGCCCGGCCTTGAATCCTTTTGTGATTTCTTAATTACAGAGAAAGATAATCTCATTCATCTTGGAATAATTAACAATACAAATACATTTAGGAAAGCCTTATTGTCCCAACAGAAAGAAAAGTCCAAGCCTCCTAAGAAACAAAATTTTTGCAATAATAAGAAAAACAACAAGGGTCCCAAACCTTCTCAGTCAGCTTCTTCTTTAAAAAATGACAAAGGATCCAAGAAAAAATGAAACAAGATTGAGCATCATTGCAATTTTTGTGGGAAATATAACCATGATGAATCTAAGTGTTTTAAGAAGATGGCATCCTTGGAAGCAGCAATGAAGAAGCACCACATCAGCCTATATTCGTCTTCAAAATGTACCTCTCATGGACATGCACTTTGTGCTTCTGGTTACTCTTATATTGCATCTTCTTCTTCTACTTCAATTGAATGGCTCATTGATTCTGGAGCATCTTATCATATGGCTAAGGATAAAGCCATACTTTCTACTATGCATGAATGTAACAGCAAACAAATATTTGTTGGTGATGATAGATCTCTAAGTGTTGTAAAATATGGAATAGTTCCAGTAGAAAATGGTCATTTCAGTGATGTACTATGTGTTCCAAAATTTTCCTGCAATTTGTTATCAGTCTATCAAATTACTCATTAAGGTGAAGTTAAAACTGTGACATTTACACCTCACCATGTTGTAATCAAGGATTTTAAAAATCCTTAAAATGTCCTTGCTACTGGAACTGTTGATGATATTACCAGGTTGTACAAATTTAACAACTTTGGTTCATCACCCTTTCCTTCAGTTTTTGTTGCTCATAGTGATAACTTGAGCAAACTTTGACATGAACGATTTGGTCACTTAAATTATCACTCATTGCAACAACTATGGAAATAAAATATGGTGACTGGTCTTTCGCTGGTATCTTGCAAGGATGGTGTTTGTTCTGGTTGTGTACTTGAAAAACATCATCAAGACAGTTTTGATAAACATGCCTCTTGGCACACCTCGGTTCCCTTGGAGCTTGTGCATAGTGACTTGTGTGGCCCTCTTCCATCTGCTTCCTTTTATGGTTTCAAATATTTCTTAACTTTCATTGATGACTACTCCAGACGCACTTGGGTTTACTTCCTAAAAATTAAGAGCAAAGTATTTAACATGTTCTTGGCCTACAAGATCCTTGTTGAAAAACAATCTGGTCATCAAATTATTAAGTTAAGATCTGACAATGGAGGAGAATATGTTAACAATAAGTTCACTACTTTTTTCATTGAACAAGGAATCCAACAATAGTACATTGTTCTGTATACACCACAACAAAATGGTGTAGCTGAACGGAAGAACCGCACTTTAAAATAAATGGATAATTGTATGATCCAATCTAAAGGACTAAGTCTTCAATATTGGGATGAGGCCATAAATTGTGCAAATTACATAGTTAATCGCACACCCACTAAAGTTTTGCAGGGTATAACACTGGAAGAAGCATAGAGTGTAATTAAACCAGACGTAAGTCAATTTCGTGTGTTTGGTTGTGAAGCATGGGCTCACATTCCGGATGAAAAATGGAAAGCATTACAGCCTAAAAGTGAAAAGTGCATATTTGTTGGATATTCTGAAGATGTAAAAGGTTATAGACTTCTTCAGCCACATTCTCCTGATATAATCATTAGAAGAGATGTTAAATTTGATGAAAATCTCTTGGTCTACGATCCTAACTTGGTGGGTGTGCCATCTTTGGCCCGCGAGCCTGATTCGGCGATTGTGCCTTCTTCTTCTTCTTCCAGATTCCTTGACATGTTTCCAACTCCAGTTTCTGATGATGACAGTGAGGATGAAAATCCACCTCTACCTGCTCATGTTCCTCCAATTGCACTAGCACCAATACTTCCTTGATGGGTCCGTTCAACATGTGAAGCAGTTGGTGATCTTGCCGGTGATCCTAGAGATCAACGTCGAACACGTTCTCAGTTTCAGCGAGCCTCTTCTCTTTTGGATCAAGTTTTCAAGAATCATGATCCAGAAAATTTGTAGAAGCTTCAGGAAATCCAGATTGGGATGCAGCTATGGATGAAGAATATTGTTCCTTAATGGTGAACGATACTTGGGATCTTGTTTCTCTTTCAAAAGGAAGAAAACTTGTCATATGTAAATGGGTCTACAGAACTAAGTATGCATCAGATGGAAGTGTTGAAAGACTTAATGCAAGGTTAGTTTCAAAAGGTTTTTCCCAAGTTGAAGGAATTGACTACAATGAAACCTTTTCCCCTATAGCAAAAATGAACTCCATCTGCCTTGTTCTTTCCCTTCTAGCCTTACATAACTGGGAAGTCCATCAAATGGATGTCAAGTTTGACTTCTTAAATGGTGATTTACATGAGGAAATTTATATGGAACAACCTCCTAGATATGTTCAGGATAACTCCAGCCTTGTCTATCTCCTGGCCTTAAGCAAGCTCCTAGAGCTTGGTATGCCAAAATGGATAGCTTTCTCCTTGACACTGGTTTTTATAGATTCCATTCTGACCCCAATGTCTATACCAAGAAAGTAGAAAACCATCTCATCATACTTGTTCTTTATGTTGATGATCTTATCCTTACTGGTAGTGACCCTAAACTTATAACCCATGTGAAATCTAGTCTTAAGCAAAATTTTGAAATGTCAGACTTAGGACATTTGCATTATTTTCTTGGTCTCCAAGTCTTGCAAACCAAAGAAGGAATCTTTCTTTCCTAGTTTAAGTATGCTTGTGACCTTCTTCGTCACTTCCACATGGAAGATTGTAAACTAGCCCCTTCTCCCTTCCAGTCTGGAGTCAAACTTTCTACCACTTGTATTTCGCCTGAAGTAGATGCCACCTTATATTGTCAGCTTGTTGGTAGTCTTTTATACTTGACTCATTTCCATCCTGACCTTTCCTTTGCCATTGGTCGTGTTGCCCATTATATGCAAACTCCTCATGAAAGTCATTGGAAAGTAGCAAAAAGAATACTTCAATATATTCGAGGTACAATTTAGTTTGGGATTCATTACAGTACAGGGGGGAAACCTTTGTTGGTTGGTTTCATTGATTCAGATTGGGCTGCCGATCCTAATGATCGAAATTCTATTGCAGGTTATGTTTTCAGTCTGGGATCTGGACCTGTCACTTGGGCTTGTAAGAAACAACAAGCTCTTGCTCTTTCTTTAGCAAAAGAAGAATATCAAGCCACAGTTAATGCCAGTCGGGAAGCTTTATGTCTTTGAAAAATCCTTTCGGAGTTTGGATTCGAACAACAACAACCTACTCCACTTTGGTGTGACAATCAAAGTGCCATAAAGCTTGCCAAAGATCCAGTTCTACATCAGCGTAGCAAACACATTGAGATACACATACACTTCATCATAAATCTTGTTCATGATCGTGTTATTGAAGTGCTCTATTGCCCTACAAATGATCAAGTTGTAGACATCTTCACCAAGTCTCTTACAGAAGCGAACTTTTCTAAACTTCAGTCTATGTTAGGAGTTCATGAATGTGTCCTTAAGGGGGTATAGGCTTTAATGCCTCCTTCCTTCTCCTAATAGTGTCACTTATGTAAATCCTTCAATCCTATCCCAATTTGTTCTTAAGGAGGGATGTTAGGATATTTAGACACTTGGGAGTTAGTTAAGATCAAATTGTGTAATATATACATTAGGTAAAAGTGTGTTTCTTTAGTATGCATTAGTATGCATTTGTAAATATTCTAATCCGACGGTCACGATATGTTCTAGACATAGAGTGATCCGATGGTTCAACTTATCTTAGATAATACCTACCATTGATCCATGGCTTAACACCCGATTGGTCTATGATCTCTATTTAAAGAGCATAGAGGGTCCTTGGCTAGTTGATCGATTATGAGAAGCTCATGTAAATTTCTTTCTTTTGCAAAATAAATTGCTCCAAGTAGCTATTTGGCTAGGGTCATGGACTATTTCCCTCTCGAGGGTTTTAACCATGTGACAAACATCGATGTGTTGATCTATGATCTATTTCTGTGAAGTGGTTGCTGAAGGTGTTCAGTCTTTTGGGAGTACCTAGTGTACCCAAACACATAAGCCTTACAACCTTTCCTAACAGCTCTCTTAAGCTGCAGAGCAGAAATCTGCCTTACGGTTTTTTTTCTAGGGATTCCCTTTACGCTTATTAGTTTTCCATAATTATTTATACAAGTAAAGCTTTTATCATAGCAATTTAAGACCACCCTATGCTACTCTAACCAATACATACCAATTAGTATGTCATATGAACCCAGAGGTGTATCATTAATCTTAACGAAAGTTTCAAATTGATCCATAGTTATTGCAAAATTATTTACAAAACTAGTTACCATTCTCTTTGTGCCAGTAGCTAACTAAACTAACCAAGAACTTGCAAACTTTTCAACAGGCAGTTTACACTTTTCTACCAAGTTAGGAGAAATATAACTTAAACTAGCTCCTGGAACAATTAAAATAGATATGGGTGTTTGGTTTATCTTACCTTCTACTTCCACCATGGAAGTTTGATAGTCTGCTTGGTGATTCTCCCAAGCTGCATTGATCTTGGACATAGTCCTCGCTAAATCTCCAATGGTCATCTCCTCCTGTATTGTGTGGATATTGCTGACAATATTTTTTCGATTGGGACAGAATGAGTCATAATGTGGACCATTGCATTCCCAACACTTTAAGGGTTCTTTTCGTTCAAAGTTCTTTGTGTAATTACTGTGATTATTAGCAGGCTCTTTATTTTTTTTATTGTTTTGATTGTTCTATGAATTATTCTTATTAAAAAAAATTCTGGCATTATTATTTTTAGAATTTCGATTAGGCACAAACTCTTTCTTCTTTTGATCATAATTATTATTATTTTTGTCCTTCTAGTTGGCCATACTCTCCTTTTTCTGATTCTATTCATAACGGAAATTTTCTTTCCTCATAGATTCTTCAAGGTTTCTTGGATTGTCATACTCAACCCTATCCTTTATATGATAAGGTAAATAGATGAAAAACCGTTGTACCTTCGGTTTTTCATCCACAAAATATGGCACATACCTAAGCAGACTTGAAAACTTACTCTTCAAATCTTTCATAGTCATTGTACCCAGTTTTAGCTCATAGAATTCTTTAGCCCTTTCTTCATAGTACTGTTTAGATAAAAATTTATTTTTAAAGTATTTCTTGAATGTACTCCAATTTATGTTCTTCTTTCTTATACCTTTCACTCTCTTTAAATTTTGCCACCATATATCAGCTTTCCCTGTGAGATTATAAATAGCCATCGTAGCCTTTAATTGGTTGGAATAGTTATAAATATGGAAGTACTTCTTCATCCCGGATAACCAGGATTTCGCTTCATCCCCCTTTTCAGTTTCTCCATTAAATGTTGGCAGCTTGATCTTCTTAAACTCTCCAGAAATTTCTTCATAAGGTTTATATTTTCTTTTCCTAGTATGGTGGTTATCCTCACTACTATCACTAGTATAATATGAATTACGTTGTTCACCAAATACTTCGGAAGATGAGCTACTTTCATTTTTAGTTTGTTTAGTCTTTTTATACTTATGTTGGTAACTTATATCTTTCGAATCAGCTCTTTTACCCCTTCCCTCAGTATGAAATCTTTCTATTAAGATCTGATTCAACTCCTCTTGAGCTCTCAGAATCCTATCATATTTTTTTTTAATAGATTCCATTTCATATTTTAATTCTTTTACTGTTTGTAAAAGTTATGAGGAATTAGTGGTTATGTATTCTTGTATAGGTTCTCTTTGTAAAGTATCTTGTTCAGTATAGGGAGATTCCTCTTCCGCATATTCCTCCAATCTTTTCATACATGTTGTGAAACTCAGAAACAAATTTCTCTGTTGATAATATTAAAAGAAAACGACATCAGCAAAATGATTTAAATTCACTGTTCCATATAAGCAAGTTGAGATTCATCAAGGCCTAGTGTTTGAACCTTGTGCTCTGATACCACATGTCATAACCCTAAAATTTCATAAAAATTTAAAATTTTTAAAGTGACATAAAATGTCTTAGATTGGAGTTTAGTAACTGCTAGCGGTTAGCGGAAAATGAATCAGTTTAACAAATTTTTAAGGATTTGTTTTAAATAAAGAAACACTTAATACAACTTTAATTTTTATAGGACATAGAAAGAGGACATACATTTCATTGCTGTTAACTGTGTTGATGTCTTACTTTTGTCAAGTAGGTGAGAAACTATATTTGAAATTCGGGGCTTACTTAGCATTATGCTACTCAAATTGACTCTTGGTTCTTACAAGTTCAGTAGGTAAGCGAATGATCAAGTAAGAAATTATTTTGTATGATATCGAGAAGTATTTCTTTAGCATGATAATATGCTAGTAAATAAATTGATAAATATGATGCAAGATTCTGATGAGGTAAAGGAAATTCCTTAGTTGTTTTGGATCTATGACATCATTTATTTTTAGGTCATAATTACTTTTATCCTTAACATCGTAAATGCCATTTACAAGAATAAGCTCTTGTTGATTGCGTGGGCAGACCCGGGTTTACTATGATTAATCAACAACACCCAAAACTCACTGGCCCTTTCGGCAACAGACCGCGAAGCGATCTGAAGTCTCACCCGAAGTGAATCTCATGGGTTGGCCAAGACTCAAGTGTCTTGGACCAAGTTCTGCGCACCCTACTTCTGTCCTCTTACTCTTGCGCGCCACTAGATTAATTAGCCCTGCGCACCGCTCGTCTCCTTCTACTCGCAGCACTGTTTACCCGTGCAATACTTAATCCGGCGCGCGTCGCACGATTTCCTCCCGTGTCGCACAACTTCCACTTACTCACAATATTCCCAACCTTACCGAATTTCTGCACACCGCGGAACATCCATCCTCTCCTCAACGCTAAGCCCTCATCTCGCAGTATCGTGCAACGCAGCTCCTCTGCCGATGCGATATCGCCTCTCTGCGATATCTTACCACTACGACCTTGCGCTCTTAGCGTTGACTGTGCCGGTGAGTGAAACTCTACTTCTCAGAAATATATTGTGAGTAACGGGTCATTAGAGACAGATGTAAAGGAGTCTTTTAACAGTCTGCTGTAATACTTCAACTTATCTTTTATCCTCTTGCATTATCATGATCAACCAATACATACATTCATCTACTGCTACTATCATTACATGCATAATAACCAGTGACAATAAGCAAATACAATCACATCCATTCAACACATAACACGCAGATTTAACGTGGTTCACCCCCGGGATGGGAGCTACGTCCACCAAACTGTGCTTCTATTATATATCTTGAGGGAAGTTAGCACAGTTTGTTGCACTACAAATGCAGCGCAATGTCTCTCCTAGATCTCTGATCCTATCCCTGTATTGCCTTTCTCTCTATCTCCCTTCCCTCTCTGTTCTCTCTATGAATGATTACATACAGACTCAAATGACTCACAGATGACTATGTGTCTGGATCGTTACAACGCAGTCTGTCTGACTGATCCCTGAATCTACAAAACTATCAACTGACAAACTATCTACTGATTGATTGTCTAACCACCCAACCAACCCTTTACAATACAAAAATGCAAGCTTTTATAGGCAGCCCAAAGGTCGTGCCATTACAACACTGTGGGCCTGTCCCAACAGTAAACCCATACCCTTAATAGTGACAGTCGGTCCTCTCTGTCCTTGAGGTAGCCGCTTCCCGTCACACCGCAGCTCTCTGCAGTCTTCCATGCTTCCCGGTACTGACCATGGGTACTATGCACCGCTTCTCTTTCTGTCCTTCGCCTTCAATGCCTGAGACTCGTTGCTCCTTCTTCTTTATGAGGGTCGCTGAGCCCTCCTGTCTTCCGCCGCTGCCTTCAATGCAGTGGTTGAGCTTTCTTCTCTCGGCTGCTCTGGTACCGTTGCCTTCTTGACTCTTCTATCCCAAAAGTCATAGTTTCTGGCTCTGCTCTCCAGCTGGAAACGTGCTACGGCGTCGTATCTCCACCCTGTCCTTTTTCCGCTAAACTTCTCTCTTTCCGCCAAAACTAGCAGCTTCTTCTGTAGCTGCGGGATCCTTCTCCAACAGTCCCCTAACACTTACTTGTGGCTCGCCCCGAGCCACTACCAGCAAGTGTCTCCTGTTGTAGCTTCTCCTTCGCCTCCTGCGAAGTCTTCTGCAACTTATCCCGAAGTTCTGCAACTTCATTCTTCATCACCTCGGCACGCTCTTTCTGGAGTTTCGGTAACGTAGCTCGGTGGGCTTTCTTATGCTTTCTCCCCTTCGTCATGGTGTCGCTTTCTTCGCTCTTTCTGCTTTATGAGCGCTCTAGCATTTGAGAAGTGTTCCACAGGTGTCCTTTCCTCATTATGTCGGTTAGAACTTTTATCACAAGGAAAATCTGTATCTTCCAGCCTCCTCAAACCTTTTCTTCCATCTAGAGCCTTGTGGATGGAGAAGAAGCAACCCATGAACTCCGCGCCGAGGACAAGCCTTTGTCCTCGTTCTGGAAGTCTCCCCTCTGCTGGGTTTGCAGTCTTCTTCCACTTCTCTTCTCTTCGAAGTGGTCCAGGTCCATAGGCTGTCTTGGATCCTCAAGGTGCTGTTTTGCCTTTTCTTGCTCAGCACCTCTCTCCAAGCATGCATGCTGCCTCTGATCTATGACAACCATATGTTGTTTCTTTACCTTAGGAAGCTTTTGTTCTTCGGCTAGCTGATCAGATGGGTCAGCGAACTTCTCCCGTTGCTTTCTTTTTCTGATTTTTACCTTCCTTGTAGCGGGAGATTTCTTCTCATCAGTCTTCTGCTCTACTTTCTTATCTTCAGTGGTCGGCTCGGCATTCTTCTTCTTCTCAGCGGAGACTTTAGTGACCACTTCTACTTCTGGCGCTTGACTCTTCATCCCTAGTGACTGTCTAACTTGTGTTGTACTTAGTTTCACAACCCTGGGCGACATCGTCATGGCGGATCTACGGTCACCAGGACCGGGGTCAAAACGTCTCAACATGCCTTCTTGAGGTTCGTTTTGAGTCAGACTCCGCTTGGCTCAATATTCTGGGCGTGCAGTGGCTTCAAACTCTGGAATTCACTGTACTCTGTAACTGGATTGGCTAATACTTTACAGGGGATACTCAGGACTGCTCTATATGGCTCTCGGATGTTTGCAAATGTGACTCTCGTACCTGGGTAGTTCCTATATTTATGACGAGTCAGTGGTCCTGGATGGGGCGTTCATCCCGGTAAAACCCGTCGGCCATAATTATTACCTGGAAGAGACCATGCCCGCCATTCCAATCTTCAATAAATGCGGAAATTTGCTCACGTGCTCCTCGAATTGTGCGTGCTCAGGTGCCGGTCTTGTCAGAGATTTTTCCAAATCTAGAAACTTAATGAGGCCTGCCGCCAAATCTACGGTAATGGATACCGGTCATTTCCTCCTTAACTGCCTGCCAGACCGTGATGGGACGGTCCACTGTTAGTTGCCAAACTGGATACGTGGCATGGTGACACGTCATATTGCTGCGATGCAACCTCCTTGTCACCTGCGCAATTTTTTTTTTTTTTGAATCGCGCTGGTGCGATTCCTCCTGACTAGACTGTCTGTCGGTGTAGACTAGTTCCTGGTGCGATGCCTCCTTTCAACTACAATGGGCATCTGCACTTGTATCAACTGTTCATGCTAAGACAGAGAGGTGGGGAGGTTGGCATTGTAGGGCTTAAGCCTACTGCCATTAATCCATGTGGGAAGAAGCTACCCGTTCAGCTGGATGAGTTGAACAGCACCTCCTTCTGTGACTTGCTGTATCTGATATGGCCCCAGCCAATGTGTTTTGAACTTCCCTGGAAACTTCAGAAATTTGCTGTCATATAGGAGCACTAGGTCCCCGATCTGGAAAGTCTTATTCTTAATGTGTCTATCATGCCATGCTTTTTCTTGTGCTTTCTGCACTATCTGATGGAATCCGGCGATAAACCTGTCTTCTTCCAAGGTAAGTAGCTGTGCTAACCGTTCCTCAACCATGGCTATATCGGTCATCCCTGTAATCTGAGCGACTCTTAAGCTAGGAAGAATATACTCCATAGGCATAATAGCCTCCTGTCCATATACCAAGCTGAAAGGTGTGTGTCCCGTGAGTTTCTTGCATGTGGTTCTGTATGCCCACAGCACAGCGTTAACTCTGAGATCCCAGTCATTCCTTTGGTTATTGCAGATCTTCGTAAGAGCATTTTCTAAAATCTTATTGAAGGCCTCGACCGTACCATTAGCTTGTGGGTGGTAGGGAGTGCTCTTATAGTGCTGAATCTGGAATTCTTCTGTCAATGCCTCAATAGTGCTGTTCAAGAAGTGTGTGCCTTGATCACTCATCAAAATTACTGGGCATCCAAACCTGCTGATGATGTTTTCAAAAAGGAACTGTGTAGCTGTAGCGGCATCACAATTTCTTACTGCCTTGGCCTCTGCCCATCTGGTAAGGTACTCTGTTCCAGTGATGATGTATCTCGCACCTGTGCGCTTTTCGGGTGGGTTGATTGGTCCCACAAAATCGATAGCCCATTTGTCAAATGCGCGCAACGTGACCTGTGGTCGCAGTGGCATTTCATCATGGCGCGAGGGTTTTCCTACCCTTTGGCAGATATCGCAGCATCTGCAGAAGTCCTTTGTATCTTTATGCAGTGTAGGCCACCACAAGCCTGCGTCTAGAATTTTCTGCGCAGTCGGTTTTCCTGCGTAATGTCCTCCTGTGGTTCCTGAATGAGCCTCTTTGATAATAGTGTCTTTCTCATGTGGCATCACACATCTGCGCAGAACTTCATCCGGGCCTAACTTGTATAGACATCCTGCAATGAGGGTGAAGTCTGCTGCCTTAACAACCAACTGCTTCTTTTGCTGTTTAGTAAAGTCGTCAGGTGCTACTCCTGTGGTGAGGAAGTGCATAATGTCGGCATAGTGCTCGTCTGCAATCTGTATGGAAAACAACGGAGCATCTGGCAGATTGTCTTCTAGGTTACTAGGCTCTTCTCCTGAGTCTAGTCGTGACAGATGATCGGGTCCTGCGTTTAGTCTGCCTGGTTTCACAATGATTTCAAAGTCATATTCCTGGAAGAGGAGTAACCATCTACAGATTCTCCCCCCTAACACTGGTTTATTGACTAGGTACTTTAATGCGGAATGATCAGTAAACATTTTAAACGAGGCACCCAATAGATAGTGCCTGAACTTCTGCAGTGCGTATACCATAGCTAAACCCTCCCTTTATGTTGTGGTGTAGTTTTTTTCTGCTGTGGATAACTTTCTGCTGGAATATGCGATGGGGTGGTCAAGATCTCCTTCTCCTGGCTGGGTTAAGATGACTCCTAATGCGATGCCGGATGCATCCACATGTACATGAAAAGGCTTAGTCCAATCCAGGAATACTAGGATGGGTGCTGTAACCATCTTCTCCTTAAGTATGTCTAGGCTCTTCTGGCATTCCTCGTTCCATAGGAATTTTACATCCTTTTTTAGCAGTTTATCCATCGGTGCTGTAATCTTTGCGTAGCCCTTGATGAAATTTCTGTAGTACCCGGTATGACCAAGTACTGTCCTCAGTTGCTTGACTGAATTAGGTGCTGGAAGGTTTACAATGATAGCGATCTTGGCGGGGTCTACCATCAAGCCTTGTCTACAGACAATGTGACCCAACAAGATACCAAATGGTGCACAGAATATACATTTTTTTAAGTTTAGAGAGATCTGGTACTGCCTACATTTTTCTAACATCAGTCTTAGATCGCCTATGTGCTTATTGATTAACCCAAATACAGTCCAATCATCAAAATATACTTCCAAGAATTTATGAATGTATTCTTTAAATACAGCAACTACTACTCTAGAAAATATAGCTGGTGCATTCTTAAGACCAAAGGGCATTACCGTATACTGGAACGAGACCCATTCTGTTGCAAATGTAGTCTTGGATCGATCTTCTGGGTGTATTCTAATCTGGTGATATCCTGAAAACCCGTCAGTGAAGGAGTAGACCTCTTGTCCTCCCAC
>LPNX011109838.1:437820-547218 GCA_001517045.1 Pseudotsuga menziesii
TACCTACGGTATTATTCTGAGTCCCTATCTACTTCTGTGGAGTATAGGGGTGGTAAGGGATACCCCCCTCGGGTTCTTCAGTGGTGCTAGGGCTCTGCTGTCTAATACTGTGTGAACTGTCTTCAAATATACTAGAACTAAATGTTACTTTATACTTCTTTCCACTCCGGGTTCGTCCAATGTCATCAAAATCACTTTCAAATTCTTGTGACATTACTAGCTTTACTTATTCGTCTGAGACTAGATCCATTGTTCCTTTTTCATAGAGCAACATCTTAAGGGACAAGTTTAGAGATCTTAGGTACTTACCGCGATATCCTTTGAAGAAGTATCGTTCGGCTGCGCTGAAGCTCTTTCTTTGGTCAACTGCAAACTCTGTAACGTAGCCTTCTAGCACACTAGTGAGACAGAAGTCCACTGCTCGCGTAATCAGGTTGTCAAGGTTCTGTACGGTCTGAATCAGCTCCAGTGTCCAGACGATGTTTCTTTTCTTCTTGAAGGTGTTGCTATCTGTCAACTTGGATAACCAATCAAAAAACTCGTTTCCGTAGGTGACAAAAAATATAGCGTGTATGTCTGAAGCGATGTGCTTTTCTAGCCAGGCCTCTGTGCTTAGTCTCGGACTTCTGTTCTCTTTCTTGGCGAACTCCGTTAAGTCTGAATCCAGCCACTGGTGAAATTCTTCTCGCGTAGGATGCCAACAGAACATGGACTCCCAGTCGTTTAAACCGGCAACGGAACCATTTGTTGATTGCGTGGGCAGACCTGGGTTTACTATGATTAATCAACAACACCCAAAACTCACTGGCCCTTTCGGCAACAGACCACGAAGCGATCTGAAGTCTCACCCGAAGTGAATCTCATGGGTTGGCCAAGACTCAAGTGTCTTGGACCAGGTTTTGCGCACCCTACTTCTGTCCTCTTACTCTTGCGCGCCACTAGATTAATTAGCCCTGCGCACCACTCGTCTCCTTCTACTCGCAGCACTGTTTACCCGTGCGATACTTAATCCGGCGCGCGTCGCACGATTTCCTCCCGTGTCGCACAACTTCCACTTACTCACAATATTCCCAACCTTACCGGATTTCTGCGCACCGCGGAACATCCATCCTCTCCTCAACGCTAAGCCCTTAGCTCACAGTATCGCGCAACGCAGCTCCTCTGCCGATGTGATATCGCCTCTCTGCGATATCTTACCACTACGACCTTGCGCTCTTAGCATTGACTGTGTCGGTGAGTGAAACTCTACTTCTCAGAAATATATTGTGAGTAACGGGTCATTAGAGACAGATGTAAAGGAGTCTTTTAACAGTCTACTGTAATACTTCAACTTATCTTTTATCCTCTTGCATTATCATGATCGACCAATACATACATTCATCTACTGCTACTATCATTACATGCATAATAACCAGTGACAATAAGCAAATACAATCACATCCATTCAACACATAACACACAGATTTAACGTGGTTCACCCCCGGGATGGGAGCTACGTCCACCAAACTGTGCTTCTATTATATATCTTGAGGGAAGTTAGCACAGTTTGTTGCACTACAAATGCAGCGCAAGGTCTCTCCATATCTCTGATCCTATCCCTGTATTTCCTTTCTCTCTATCTCCCTTCCCTCTCTGTTCTCTCTATGAATGATTACATACAAACTCAAATGACTCACAGACGACTATGTGTCTGGATCATTACAACGCAGTCTGTCTGACTGATCCCTGAATCTACAAAACTATCAACTGACCAACTATCTACTGATTGATTGTATAACCACCCAACCAACCCTTTACAATACAAATATGCAAGCTTTTATAGGCAGCCCGAAGGTCGTGCCATTACAACACTGTGGGCCTGTCCCAACAATAAACCCATACCCTTAATAGTGACAGTCGGTCCTCTCTGTCCTTGAGGTAGCCGCTTCCCGTCACACCACAGCTCTCTGCAGTCTTCCATGCTTCCCGGCACTGACCATGGGTACTATGCACCGCTTCTCTTTCTGTCCTTCGCCTTCAATGCCTGAGCCTCGTTGCTCCTTCTTCTTTATGAGGGTCGCTGAGCCCTCCTGTCTTCCGCCGCTGCCTTCAATGCAGTGGTTGAGCTTTCTTCTCTCGGCCGCTCTGGTACCATTGCCTTCTTGACTCTTCTATCCCAAAAGTCATAGTTTCCGGCTCTGCTCTCCAGCTGGAAACGTGCTACGGCGTCGTAGCTCCACCCTGTCCTTTTTCCGCTAAACTTCTCTCTTTCCGCCAAAACTAGTAGCTTCTTCTGTAGCTGCGGGATCCTGATCCAACAGCTCTTCCAAGGTTTCTTTCGGTCGTAAGATTATAATACCTAGTCCATTATAGATTCTTTTAGTGAGCATAGGGCCCATGATCTTGACATATAAATACTTTTACTGTATCATGATCTTAGTGCTATTGTCATATTTAGTACTCAAATGTACTGCTTTTTATGCATGAACATAATCCTATATTTTTCAAAGGTAAAGCTTACTTTAAGTTATTAGTTTGGTTATGAGAGACAATTGCAATGAGGTTTGTCTTTAGTCTCCTTGAAGGCTCCTTCATTTAACAACATTTAGTTTTATGTGAAAAGTTTAGAGTTATTAGTTTATAGAAGATATTGTAATTACAACATATCTTTACTCTAATTCTTCTTTACTAGTCATGAAACAATAAAAGTTTCTTTGATTTGTTTGCAACTATAATTATCTTTTGCACAACTAGTTTACAAGCTATAATCTTAATCTCTAGGTTATCGAAATGATACAAGGTTTATTGCAATGTTTCAACAAACAATTCTACTTGTATTTTTAACGTAGTTTCTCTATCTAGTAACTACTATGGAGAAGTCAAAACTAAAGGAAATAACCTTATTTAAGGTTTGCTATTATATAATACTAGTTCCAAAGCATAGTTTAATATAATCGATGGCAAGGTTTGTATGATGGGAAATCAAATGTACAATAGGATAAGGTCGAAGGCATAAATTTCAATATGGACAAAGATATGTACTTTTACAATATAGTCGATTGCAATATTTTCATTATGGAAAATGATATGAACTATAAAAAAATTATCGTTGATAGCATGGATTGCATTATTGGCAATGATAAGTTTACATTCGAATGTGTAGGGTTGACTATAGAAATCGACCCACTCTTGGTTATATTTCTAGAAGAGCATGTGGATAAATATCCACCATGCAGTAGTTGACTTATAACACATCAAAACCCTACTCTCTTGCATTTTTCTTCAAGGGTTTGTTTCCTGTAAACTGCGCTGTGAAAACTCTTCACAGCCATGACGGGCTTGCTTTTCCTTAACCATTGGTACTGAGTCTGTAATACTATGCAAATGTGTTTTAGTGTTTTGTAGTAGGTGTTTTCATTTTTCTTCAGTGAGTTGAGAGCACACGGTGTGCGTGATTTTGAACTCCTTCACGTATCTCGAAACATGGAACTGGTTTTATTCTTGTGTCTGTCCGTTCTTTGCTTCAGCATCGAGGAGATTTGAGTGTTGTATCTTTGCTGCCTTTGTCATAGGGTTAGCATGAGGGTTTGCTTTCTTCTCTATGTAGTTCACTCACACTGGTGATTGTTCCTTCTCGGCTCCAAAAACCTCTTACTCACAGGTCAAATGCTTCTACTTTGTACTCATTCCTTTTGTCGAAATATTTTCTAGTTAAGGTTTAATAAAATATGAATAGAGTTCTGAATAATGTGTGGTTTATAAAATTGTAGGATACCACCAACAGCTCTAGACTTTGAAGGGAATTGCCTCTCATGCATCGGTTAACTTCATGGCTTCCAATTGGTAAGACCCAGTCTCGATGTGGGTTCTCCCTACTTACAATATGGGTTCTTGGATGAAAATTCCAGGGGTTTGAATCATGGCCTTGGATTCTCTGTTGGTTAAGATATTTAGTTTGTTTATTACTCATATTTTAAGTGAAAACCCTTGCGGTGCTCGCTAGGTAGCATAGGCTCTTGAGCCGTGATGTGTATTTGGTTTTGGTTAAACAAAATCATCCTTACAGCTTGATAATGTAATATTGTTGATTTAATAATATAAGAAACTCATGCTCTGAGATTAAAAAGAGCTCTATTTCATTTGCTTCCATTTTACTTTTACATGAAAACTGTGAACTGTATTTTGTTTAACCTGTCAGTAATTTTTTTAACTTACTTTTAATATAAAAGATTTATATATATATTTGGTTGTAATGAGGAAAACTGTGGATCAGTCTAGTTGTATAGTTCACAGGGTTTTTACCCTTACAGTTAGCAATGTATTTGGTTATATTTTAATACAGGATTATTATGTATTTGGTTTTACTAGTAGAAAGGGTTTTTCCCCTTTGATTCTGTTGCAGCTGTAACGTTCTCCCAAATTTCTTAAAATTTCAGACTCTCCTTTACATTTTTGTCTTGCTTAGATTTATTGAAATTGCTTGACTCTGCTGTGAGTTTGATCTTTTGAGGATGATTGCTGAATGAATATCTTTGTCTGCTAACGCTGCTATGTTTAAATTGGTTTTGACTTACGGGTGATTTCCTTTGGTTTCTATTGGAAGGTTTTTGAATTATGAGTTGGGACCGTAGTCACCTACACAGCCACCCTTGCGGAAGATTTATAATGAATAACTCGATGTAAAGTCTGTTGTTCATCGATGCGTGTTTTTCTCTGACATTTTATTTTACTGTCAGCGTTTTTCTTTCCGTTGTTGGAGGTATTTTGTACAGTGTATCGGAGACGCTGTTCTCTACAGAGTCGTCGTTGCAGAAGCTAATCGATGAATGTTTCGATGCATAGCCCCTACCCTGGCCGATCTTGTAGTTTTATCACTTTTCCTCGTTAATCGAAGTAGTTCATAACTGTGGGCGGAAGCCGTGTCTATTTGATTCCCACCATTGCGGTCCCTTAACAGACTAACCATCTGATTCTATAATAGTTTTGGCCTCCAATGTATCAAATCCCGTTATAATGCTTTGTTTCACCGATGTTTTGTCTTGCTTCGGAGCACCTAGACCATGGGTTACCCGCCGTTGCAGCATTTTAGTAAACTAACTGACAGACGTTATGTGTTTCGATTCGTCGATGAAGTATTTATCTACCGGAGGTTTAGTTTTCCCTCCGGTGGGGTTTTTCTCTCCCTAGGTGATAGATTTCTTGGTTTTTTATCAGGTTTGAGGTTTCCACGTTGAAAGCACAGTCCCAGGTTGTTACTGTTGATGCTCATTTTTATTGGTAGTATGATTTACGTTCATTGAAAGGTGGTTTGGATAAATGATGCATTTTTTATGTTGATCGCAGATAGACATGGGAGATTTTCTCAGATCCAGTTGATGATTACTGCTGCAAAGAAGTCATAGCTAGAGGACAACTCAGAAGTAAGTTGGCTGAAGGAAGAAGAAGCTAAAGCATAAAGAAGCAGAGATGTTGCTCAAGGAAAATAAGATAGCAAAAGTTTGATATCAACGGGATCTCAAAAGGACCAACAGATTAGTGAGCGTAATCATTAAGAACAACATCTTAGGCTTGGGAAGTTCGTTAGTTACCAAGCTGGTCCCTTTTTACAAAGTGCCTGTAAATCTTAATCTTAATTTGAAATATAATGTTTGTATGAATCATGAGCACTCATAAAAGACAAAATTGTAAGACTAAAACGTTTGGGGATCCCAAAGGTCACAGGGTGGGGGAAACCCAAAGGTTTTTCTATTTTTGTATAAATATAGGAATGTTCAAGAGAGTGAGGACTTTTTCCCAGTGAGGAATTTTTCCCTGTGAGACTGGTCAGAACACATTGTAAGAGGAACTATTTCATTTTGCAATATACTATTACAGTTTTTCCTGTTGGAGAAAGCTTTGGTGGAATGTTCAAATGTTGTTCAAGGGTAACTATTTCGTTTTTAGCCTTTATTCATTAACCATGAGATCGTTCTAACTTGTTGAACCTATGTTCTTTTATGAATGTTCTTTGGTTTATTTTATGATAATTTACACTATGAGTAATGAATTTTTTCACAGACAATGAGCTATCTTATTGTTCATCCATCTATTTATGTTTATGTGTTTTGAATCAAAGAATAGCTACCTATGATTTTTCTTAATGCATGAACAGTAATACATTACTCATTTAATGATAATCTCACTCCCTAGGGACAGCTTAGTTAGTTTTATTTCCTGCTGTGTGTTTTTCATATGTGAGAGAGTCTAAGACGAGAGGTAAGAACCTGCGCATCACATTGTGATCGATCGTATTCTTTATCAATCTGCATTTTAGATAGGCACTTGCATATCATACTTAAAGTTAAAAAACACAAAAATATATACGGTGGACCGGGCTGCAACCGGTAAAACCTTTTAATTTTTGCTACTTGACCTACAGTAGCCGAACCGTAAACCGGATGGATTCCCCATACCAAACAGTCACAGGCTAGTTGGGAACGTTGATTGGGGAGAATCCCTTGCTATTGTTGCCTGCAATTTTCCAGGCCTCAACAGTTTTTGGCACTATAAGTAGGGCCCAGTGCATGGCTGGCCGAGGAAACCCATTTCCTCGAAATTACTCCACCAGTGATAGTTTTGAAAGTAGTTTATTTCCTAATCTGATTCCTGAAGAGAATATAGAAAATTTGTATTATGTGGACAACGAAGTTGTTAATTATTTGAGAAGACACACTAGGGCTTATGTGAAGAATATTGAAGGATTACTGATTATCCCTGACTTACCGAGAAGAGAATAAAAAATGAAAGACCATCCTGTAATGGAAGACTCTGTGTTGGTTGTAGATTGGGAAGAACTTGTAGAAACAGCTTTACAAGAAGTTGTTCAGCCTTTGAATCAAGTAGTTTCACCTGTACATACTCCTGTCCCTTCACCACCTCACTCTCCACCTAGACTCATGGAAGGTGTAAATGAAAATCAGCCACCTAACCCACCAAATCCACCTCCTGCTTGGAAATCCAGATCACCTCTAAACCTAACACCTTCTTTGCATGACTTACCTCAGGTTTTTGAGAAGATGCTGCCCAAGTTTGGCCCAAGTGAGAGTATCTTAGTAGATGATCATTTCCAAAGTTTCTACTCGGCCATAGAAGGGCTAAAGGCTAGAGAACATGAAGACGTAGTCTATAGACTTTTCCCACATACCCTTAAAGGAGCAGCCGCCTCATGGTATTTTGGTCTTTCTGCAAATTCAATCCCAGACTGGGATACTTTTGAAAGGATATTCAGAAGCAAATATGCAGCCAAGAATTCTAATGCAGCTCTCATGAAAGGGATGTGTGCTTTAAAGATAGAAAGAAAAGAGAAGGTGCATAGTTTTACCCAAAGGTTTGCTGCCTATCTTAAATTTTTTTTTGAAACTGACAAACCCTCAGATAAATTTCTGATTGAATATTATCCTTCAGCTCTGGGACTTGATTTGTCCATGTTTTCCAAAATGAAACCCAAACCTACGCTAACAGAGACTTATGAGGAAGCTGAGAGAGTAGAAGTTGAAAAGGAAAGCATAGAAGATTACCCAGAGCAGTTAGGAGAAACAAATTTTGGGAAAAAAGATTTGTCATTTACTAAGGCTAAAGATGTACAGTCACAAGACTTCAAAGGAATGGTGAAGATGATGTAGAATCTTTCCAACAGAATAATATATTTGGAAAAGGAGAAGGAGGCTCAGAAGTATTACAAACCTTACTACAAGAAAAGAGAGGATAAAAATCAATCCAAACCGCCTCCACACGGTCCTGCATCAATGAACTTAACAGAAGTAGGTATGGATAACTTTTTCACTTTTCACCAGCAGCCCCATTCTGGAAAAAAATGTCCACAATGGATAAATTCAATGACATTAGTGATGAATTAGCTGTTGGACTCAAAACTAACAGAAGCTAATGATGAGGAAGGAAATGATAATGAATCAACAGAAAAGAAAGAGAATGATGCCATGGTTTTATGGGATTGTGTCTCGATGTTTCATACTAAAAAGGAAAGTGATTTAAGACATGAGGACATATTAGAAGAAAATGTGACAACGAGAAGCCAAGGGATGATAAAAGAAGATAGGTTAATAATCCCAAAAATTAAGAGACTTCATAAGAATATAAAGAAATTTCAGAAAAGCACCACGGCTAATAAAATTCCCGAGTTTACTATTACTAGTCAAAATCCAAAGCAGACCAACATGGCTACTAAGCCCATTGAAAATAAAATTGATAATATAAAAATTAATCTCACAAAACATAAAATGGAGTATGAAATTGTGGAGGATATCAAGAAGGTAAAGGGAAATATTTCACTGTTTGAGATGTGTAATGTCCAATGGCAGAAAGAAAAATTATTGAGAGCACTTGAAATGCCCGAGGAAAAGCTTCCCACCGACAATCAACCCCAAGAAGAAGAAATTGGTGAAGCAAGTGTGGGAGGTAAGCCTAAATGCAAAATTCCACCTTTTCTCCTTACTTTCGAAATTTTCAACCATAATGTGCACAACTGTCTAGTAGACTCAGGGGCATCAGTAAATGTTATGCCACTGTTAGTCTGCAAGAAGATAAATGGACAACCCAAACCATCTACCTGGCAGGTCATTCAATTAGACAGAACAAATGTGAAGGTAATTGGGGAAATGGAGGATGTTTTAATTCGATTATCTTCAAATGAAAAGTTATGTCAGTTCATTGATGTTCTAGTAGTGGACATACCTGAGGCATATGGACTTGTTTTGAGTAGGGATTGGTCAGCAAAGTTGAATGGATATTTTGCATCAGACTGGTCACATCTATGGCTACCTTATAAAGGAATTCCAAGTCAAATTAAAGTTATAAGAGAGCCCCACATGAAACACAATGTCACTCAGTTAGAAGGTAAGAATGAACCAGCGAATTTTGTTTTGGGAAACTACTTCATTGAGATAGAAATGGGAAATTACCAAGTGAAAGAAGCCAACAGTACATCAGACACCTAGCCTGATCTCCTTCGAATTTCGCAGGATGATGAAATTGATTGTAAAATAATAGATTTAGCTTTAGATGTAGATGTTGATTCATGTACAGTAGTAGTAGATGATTTTTGGACACTCTTCTTTGATGGATCTAAACTTTGGAAGGATTAGGAGCTGGCTATGTCCTGATTGATCCTAAGAAAAATAAACATTTCCTTTCATGTAGGTTAGAGTTTGAATGTACCAATAACACAGCCGAATATGAAGCATTGGTTCAGGGACTAAGAAAAGCGATTGAATTAAACGTAGAAAATATGAAAGTGTATGGGGATTCTGAAATAATTGTAAAACAGATTCAAAATCAAATACATTGCATTTCCCCTCATTTAAAAGCTTATCAAAATGAAGTGTGGGATTTTCTTAAAGGTTTTTATGCATTTAATATTGTATCGATTCCTAGACTAAAGGATGCAGCAGCTGACTTGTTAGCCACCTGATCAGCTGCGAGGCTTGTACCCTCTAATAATAGGTGTTCTATTGAATTACTTTCCAGGCCTTCTGTTCCAGACATGATTACAAATTTACAAGTTTTTGATGACGATCAATAGATTCTGGAATGCTTGACAAATGATGAAACCTTCAAAGGGGAAATCGTTGATGATGAAGAACATCAAGCTAAGCTAAAATTCGACAATTTTATTCCTAAAGGAGTTAGGACTTTAGAGCGAATGTTTGATCTAAACTTCAAATTCAGAAGGCTAGTAAATGTTAAGACTCATAGCTCATCTTTACAATTCGAGCTGATTAATTTAGGAACTAAAATTGAGCCTAAATATGTGAATTTGGGAAAGTGTTGCTCCCCAGGTGAAAGGAATAAGTTCATCAGTTTGTTCAAGCAATACAAAGATGTGTTTTCATGGACATATGAATATTTGAAAACATATGACACCAAGATTATTCAGCATGTCATCCCTATTAGGACTAGGGTCAAGCCTTATCAGCAGCCTTTGAAGAAAATGCATCCAAAACTGGAGCCTCTAATTCAGAATGAAGTAAATAAATTGTTGGATGCTAAAATTATTTTCAAAGTCAGACACTCAGAATGGGTTTCAAATATGGTACCAGTAAGGAAGAAATCTGGAGAAATTAGACTATGTGTGGATTTCAGAAACTTAAATTGTGCTTTACATAAAGACAATTATCCAGTTCCACCCATGGAACAGATATTGCAAATGGTATGAGTTATTTTCTTTATTAGATGGATTCTCTGGTTACAATTAGGTGTTAGTAGCTGAATAAAACAGACTCAAAACTACATTCAGAACAAGATGGGAGAGTTTTGCTTACAGAAGGATGCCTTTTGGACTCATAAATGCTGGAGCTACTTTCCAAAGGGCTATGGATATAGCTTTCCACAGTCTGATTGGTCGCAGCATTGTGGTATACGTCGATGACATCATAATATTTTAAGAGAAAAGAGAAGAACATGCATTTCATCTAAAGAATATTTTCAAGCGTTGCCGAAAATATGGTATCTCGCTAAACCCCAAGAAGTGTGTGTTTGCTGTTACAGAAGGAAATCTATTAGGTCACATGGTATCTAAGAAGGGGATCTCCATAGACCCCAAAAAAATCAAAGCTATCGAACAAATCCCCTTACCCCATAACAAAAAGGGCATGCAATCATTTATGGGGACAATAAATTTCATGCGAAGGTGCCAAATTTTTCCCAAATTGTTAAGCCTTTGCAAAAAATGGTGAAACAAAGTGTACAATTCAAATGGACTGATGTAGAGAAGAATGCATTGAGTAAAATAAAGACATCTATTGCTCATGGACCCTCTCTCAAAATTCCAGATCATATGAAAGATTTTATTTTGTACACTTTCGCATCTGACGATTCACTAGCAGTTGTGCTTACTCAGAAGGAAGATGGGGGAGATGAGTTCCCCATATCATTTATGAGCACTAGTTTGCAAGGGGGCAAATTAAATTACTATGCTATGGAAAAGCAAGCTTATGTAGTCTTCAAATCAGTAAAATAATTCAGGCCGTACATACTTAAGAACTGGACTAAGGTAATAGTTCCACACCCAGCTATGAGGTCTCTTTTCGTGCAAAAAGAATTAGGAGAAAGAAGAGGCAACTATGTAACAGATTTGAAAGAGTATGACCTCGAATTCAATCCAGCCTCCATCGTTAAAGGACAAGGACTGTGCAAAATAATGGCTAAAGGCAACAGTAATGAAGAAAACAATTGGGAAAATGAAGGAAAGTTACATATGATGGATGTATGTCCTCTTTTCACAGCTCTAGATTCCTGGTACCGAGACCTTGTTCATTACCTTCAGGAGGGGGTGTTGCTAGAACATTGGAATTCCAAGTAGCGAAGAGTGTTGAGCCTTAATCCAGTTGTGTATCAGATCATTGATGGAATTTTATTCAGGAAAAATTATGATGGAGTCCTTCTTAGGTGTTTAGAGAAGGAAGACACGAAAATGGTCATAAATGAGTTACATGATGGGCCTGCTGGAGGCCATTTTTCTGGAGATACGATAGCACAAAAGATTCTCAGAGATGGGTACTATTGTCCCATGTTGTTCAAGGATGCTCATGCACATGTTAGAAAGTGTGATATCTTCTAGAGGTGTGGGGGAAGACAAGACAAAGCAGCAGGACCGTTGAAGCCAATTATGATAACAGAACCATTGGAGCAGTGGGGAATCGATATAATTGGAGAAATAAAACCAAATTCTTCCTTGCAGCAAAAATATATTCTAACAGCAACCGACTACTTCACTAGATGGGTTGAAGCCATTCCGCTACGTAAAGTCAATGAAGATGATATTATGACCAGGTTTGGGGTTCCAATTTCCCTGGTTTTCGATAATGCTACTTATTTTTCTTCTATTCCATTAATTGCATTCGCTCATGAAAAAGGAACTAAGTTGCATTATTCTGACAACTACTACCCACAAGGAAATGGTTTGGCAGAATCTACGAACAAGAATTTGATTAGGATCTTGAAAAAGATTGTCATAGAAAACCAGAGAAGTTGGCATTTAGCATTATCGAATGCTCTTTGGGATGATAGGGTCACACCCAAGAGTTCCTTAGGTGTGTCACCATATACCCTTGTTTATGGAAAAGAAGCTATACTTCCTCCTAACATTATGCTACCATTCTCCATAATAGCCCAAGAATCTAAAGGCACAGACAATGAAATCCTGCAACTAAGAATTTATAATCTTTTGAAGGCGGAAGAGTTTAGATCCAAGGCCAAGGAACGTTTTAAGCAACAGCAGGAAGTAGTGAAAAGGTGGTTTGATAAGCACAAAGTTGGAACAAAGGAATTTGAAGTGGGAGACCTGGTTCTTAAATGGGATCACCTGCATGATGAAAAGGGGAAGCGCATGAAGTTTCAACAGTTATGGGTCGGTCCTTTTCAGATTGTGTCAAAACTTGGCCCCTCAACCTATAAATTGCAAGATTTACAAGGGTGGGAAGAGAACTTACCAGTTAATGGTTTAGTTCTCAAGCCTTCTTGATTTTTTGTTTTTGTTTTGTACATAAATAATTTGATTTGGTTGATTGCTACTTGTTTTTATTTCAAATTTATTTTTGATTTCAATAAAAGAGGCAAACTGTTGGTTGCATGGAGCCTCAGAGTTCTGGATTAATTGAAATATTTGGGTATAAGACTATATCCTTTTGTTTGAATCTGATGGAATTTATTATAGTAAGTAGTTTTCCTGAATGGCTATGAACACATTGAAGTCCTACTCAATCCTTGAAAGATAACTCAGGATCAAGAAGTTTGGAATACTTTTTCAAGGCCCCATCCATTCCACATCTAAAATGTCCTAAGGTATGACAGCAAAAGACCCACGAAAAAGAAGCAGGGTAAACAATATATTATATATAAATGATCCCATGCCAAGAATTGAAATCCAAAAGGCTAATAAGAGTCAAAACTCCTAAGAAATCAATATGTATCAAACAAAGTACTGAATCTTATAAGTACAAAATTTCCAAAAGTTCTTCTCCATCTGTGAGCTGAAATTTAAATACATCTCTCACACAAAAGGACACTATGGATAGAAGAGCGTGAATAAAAAAATTCAAAAAGAAAGGCATGAGGAGGACTCAAAGGAACAAAAGGTTCACAAGCACAAAAAGTGAAAAATGGCATGGGAATGAGGAACAAATGAATATTTCTGTTTACCATGTGTTACAATCTTGTGGTGTCTAAGCTGGAAGCTACTCGAAGACCGAGGTAAAATGAAACTCATCTACTTGTCCTCAAAAGAGTTATCATGACTTTGAAGTCTTAGTTTCCATTTCCTAAATAGGACTATCATCAATGATTACAAGTACATATATTTTCCATTGTGAGAATCTAGACATCTAGAAGAATTCAACATGTTGGTTTTATTGCTAAAAAATCTGTTGCTTAAGGAAGAAATTATACAAAGATCTGGGTTCACCAAGAAATCGTCATTTTTTGCAGCTGCAACGTTCTCCCAAATTTCTTAAAATTTTGGACCCTCCTTTAATTTTTTTGTCTTGCTTAGATTTATTGAAATTGCTTGACTCTGCTGCGAGTTTGATCTTTTGAGGATGATTGCTGAATGAATATCTTTGTCTGTTGATGTGACTATGTTTAACTTGGTTTTGAATTATGGGTGATTTCCTTTGGTTTCTATTGGAAGGTTTTTGAATTATGATTCGGGGTCATAGTCACCTACGCAGCCTCCCTTGCGGAAGCTTTATAATGAATAACCCGATGTAAAGTCTATTGTTTGTTAATGTGTGTTTTTCTTTGACATTTTATTTTACTGTCAGCTTTTTTCTTTCCGTTGTCGGAGGTCTTTTGTACATTGTATCAAAGCTGCTAATCCCTACAGAGCCGCCGTTGCAGAAGCTAAACGACAAATGTTCCGATGCATAGCCCCTACCCTGGCCGATCCCACGGTTTTATCTCTTTTCCTCACTAATCGAAGAATTTCATAACTGTGGGAAGAATCCGTGTCTATTTGATTCTCGCCATTACGGTTCCTTAATAGACTAACTGTACGATTCTATAATAGTTCCAACCTCCGATGTATCGAATCTCGTTATAATGCTTTGTTTTGCCAATGTTTTGTTTTGCTCTGGAGAACCTAGACCATGGGTTACCTACCGTTGCAGCGTTTTAGTAAACTAACTGACAGACTTTATGTGTTCTGATTTGCTGATGAAGTTTTTATATACTAGAGGTTTAGTTTTCTTTCTGGTGGGGTTTTTCTCTCCCTGGGCGATGGATTTCTTGGTTTTTTATCAGGTTTGAGGTTTCCACATTGAAAGCGTAGTACCAGGTTGTTATTGTTGATGTTCATTTTTATTGGTAGTATGATTTATGTTCATTGAAAAGTGGTTTGGATAAATGATGCATTTTTTATGTTGATCACAGACAGACATGGGAGATTTTCTCAGATCCAGTTGATGATTACTGCTGCAAAGAAGTCATAGCTGGAGGACAACTCAGAAGTAAGTTGGCTGAAGGAAGAAGCATCTAAAGCATAAAGAAGCAGAGATGTTGGTCAAGGAAAAGAAAATAGCGAAATTCTAAGATCAATAGGATCTCAAAAGGACCAATGGATTACTGAGCGTAATCATTAAGAATAGTGTCTCAGGCTTGAGAAGTTCGTTAGTTACCAAGCCGGTCCCTTTTTACAAAGTGCTTGTAAATCTTAATCTTAATTTGAAATATAACGTTTGTATGAATCATGAGCACTCATGAAAGAAAAAATTGTAAGACTAAAATGTTTGGGGAGCCCAAAGGTCACAGGGTGGGGGCAACCCAAAGGTTTTTCTATTTTTGTATAAATATAGGAAAGTTCGAGAGAGTGAGGAATTTTTCCCTGTGAGACTTGTGAGAACACATTATAAGATGAACTATTTCATTTTGCAATATACTATTATAGTTTTGTCTGTTGGAGAAAGCTTTGGTGGAATGTTTAAATGTTGTTCAATGGATGTTGTTGAAGGGGAACTATTTCGTTTTTAGCCTTTATTCATTAACCGTGAGATCGTTCTAACTTGTTGAACCTATGCTCTTTTATGAATGTTCTTTGGTTTATCTTATGATAATTTCCACTATGAGTAATGAATGTTTTCACAGACAATGAGCTACTTATTGTTCATCCATCTATTCATGTTTATGTGTTTTGAATAAAAGAAAAACTACCTGTGATTTTTCTTAATGCATGAACAATAATACATTACTAATTAAATGATAATCTCTCTCCCTAGGGACAGCTTAGTTAGTTTTATTTATTGCTATGTGTGTTTCAAATGCGAGAGGGTCTAAGACAAGAGGTAAGAACCTGCACATCACATTGTGACCACTCCTCGTATTCTTTATCAATCTGCATTTTAGATAGGCACTTGCATATCATACTTAAAGTTAAAAAACAAAAAAATATATACGGTGGATAGGGCCACAACTAGTAAAACCTTTTAATTTTTGTTACTTGACCTATGGTAGCCGGACCATAAACCAGACGGATTCCCATACCAAACAGTCACGGGCTAGTTGGGAATGTTGATTGGGGAGAATCCCTTGCTGTTGTTTCCTGCGATTTTCCAAGCCTCAACAGATTCTTACAGGCTATAAGCCTGCCTAGATTTGAGATGTATATTGTACATGGTTTGTAATTGCTAGTGTAATTTGTTCGTTATTTACCTATATATTTTATTAATTACTACTCTGTAAATTATAAATTATTTTAAGCTATGTTTTAGAAGATAATGTTAAATTATAGTACTTTTCTTTTAAGGGTTTTAAAGAAATACTGTAAACCCTATAGCTTACGAAAAATTGTTTCTGATTAAAGTATTCTTGATTCTGTTTTTAAGAAAAGGAATAATGGAAGATAGTGTGATTTACAGTTGTACTTATGGTGTTAACTTTGTAGGAAATGAAAATATTCTAACAATTTTACTTCTAGTTTTTAGCTAAGAAATGATACTTATATTTCTAGTGCAGTATACTTAAAAACTAGAATAATCTCGACTCTCAGTAATTTTTGTAAATATAAAAGGATTATAAATAATCCCTGCCCTGGTTTTTGGTTAAGTTAATATTTAAAAAATGTTTTTCTAGTATCTTTTTATGTGCTTTCTCAAAAATTAGTTGTTTATTATACTGTAATATTTTTATTTCCTATCAGTATACTAATAATGCAGTAATAGTGTATTTACTATTTTCTTATACATGTGTTTCCATTTAGTTGGTTTAAGTAAAACAATAAGTGTAAGCAAAACATAGCACTGCTTTTTGATTGTATTCATAAACATTGAAATAAAATCTATTTCTATTTGCATACAGATACAAGAATCATATCTACTATTTTCATTCTAATAAAAGAATTATTTCATTTACTTAAAACAATCCAACTATGCTAGAGTACGACCTGAGTTCAGGTGTGGAAAAACACAACTTAGAAATTTAATTTCTATCCATTTCACTAATTACATGATCATTTCCATTTCTATAAATAATCTATGAATTTTACTGAACTTAACATTACACAGTTACTTTTCATTCCTAAACCCTAAACACTAACAATGCTTGTAATACATAAACTACGAATGATTTAACTGAAGACAGTAAAAAAAAAAATAGAACCTGGTGAGAACAAGATGACAACAGCTTACGGAGGCCGTTCCTCCCTACCAAAGTCCTGGAGAGTGCTCAAACAACGCTTCCTCAGGACCCCTGAGCTTGTTACGTCTTTCGGAACTGGCTAATCTTTGATTGCCTTTATCTTTTCGAGATCCATCAAAATTCCTTATTTAGTCACCACATGACCTAAGTACTGGATTTTATCTTTAAAGAAGTCGCATTTACTAAACTTTGCAAAGATTTGATGATCTCGCAACTCTTGCAAGACAATTTTTAAATGTTCTTTATGTTCTTATTCAGATTCCGAATAAATTAATATGTTGTCGATAAACATGACCACAAATTTATCCAAATATCTATGCATTACATTGTTCATTAGACACATAGAAACAACTGGAGCGTTAGTAAGCCCGAATGGCATGACGACAAAGTCGTAATGTCCATATCGAGTCCTAAAATTTGTTTTAAAGATGTCTTCATCTTTAATTCTAACTTGGTGATATCCAAACCGTAAATCAATTTTCGAGAATACCGTGGCTCCACGTAGTTGATCAAATAGATCATCTATGCAAGGTAGCGGGTATCTGTTCTTGATAGTCATCTTATTCAATTGCCGATAATCTATGCAGAGTCGTAGAGTTTTGTCCTTTTTCTTAACAAAGATGACAGGTGCCCCCCGAAGGAGACACGCTGGGTCAAATATAATTCTTGTCAATAAGTTCTTTTAATTGTGACTTAAGTTCATTAAGTTCAAGTATATTCATCCGATAAGGGACCTTTGAGTTGGGCACTGCACCAGGTAACAGCTCAATGGTAAAATCTAACTCCCTTTTTGGAGGCAGTACCAAAATTGTTTCTGGAAATACATCTGCATATTCCTTAAAACTCATATATCCTCAAATTTTAATTTATCTATGTTGTTTAGATTTTCCTCATTGGTTACTGTTACTGCATAAGCCTTACAACCTTTCCCTAACAGCTCTCTTAAGATGCAGAGCAGAAATATGCCTTACGGTTGTTTTCCTAGGGATTCCCTTTATGCTTATTAGTTTTCCATCATTATTTATACAACTAAAGGTTTTATCATAGAAATTTAATACCACCCTATGCTTCTCTAACCAATCCATACCAATTAGTATTTCATATGAACCTAGAGGTAGTACGTTAATCTTAACAAAAGTTTCAAATTGATCAATAGTTACTGCAAAATTCTTTACAAAACTAGTTACCTTTGTCTTTGCACCAGTAGCTAACTGAACTAACCAAGAACTTGCAAACTTTTCAACAGGCAGTTTATACTTTTCTACCATGTTAGGAGAAATATAACTTAAACTAGCTCCTGGATCAATTAAAATAAATATGGGTGTTAGGTTTATCTTACTTTCTACTTCCACCATGAAAATTTGATAGTCTTCTTTTCAATTCTCCAAAGCTGCATTGATCCTGGGCATAGTCCTTGCTAAATATCCAACAATCATCTCCTCCTGTATTGTGTGGATATTGCTGACAGTCTTTTTCTAATTGGGACAGACTGAGGCATAATGTGCACCATTGCATTCCCAACACATAATGGGTTCTTTTTTATTCAAAGTTCTTTGTGTAATTACTATGATTATTAGCAGGCTCTTTTTTTTTTTTTTGTTATGATTGTTCTGTGAATTATTCTTATTCCCTTGGAAATTCTTATTAGAAAAATTTATGGCATTATTATTTTTAGAATTTTGATTAGGCACAAACTCTTTCTTCTTTTAATCATAATTATTATTCTTTTTGGCATTCCAGTTGGCCATACTCTCCCTTTTCCGATTCTGTTCATAACATAAATTTTCTTTCCTCATAGCTTCTTCCATAGTTTTTGGATTGTCATACTCAATCCTATACTTTATGTGATAAGGTAAACAACTGAGAAACCGCTGTACCTTCGTTTTTTCATCCACATCATATGGCACATACCTAGGCAGACTTAAAAACTTACTTTTCAAATATTTCATACTCATTGTACCTAGTTTTAGCTCATATAATTCTTTAGCCCTTTCTTCCTAGTATTGTTCAAATAAAAATTTCTTTTTAAATTATTTCTTGAATGTACTCCAATTTATGTTCTTCTCTCGTATACCTTTCACTCTCCTTAAATCGTGCCACCATATATCAGCTTTCGCTGTGAGATTATAAATAGCCATCCTACCTTTTGATTGGTTAGAATAGTTATAAATATGGAAGTACTTCTTCATCCCGAATAACCAGGATTCTACTTCCTTCACCTTTTCAGTTTCTCCATCAAATGTTGGTGGCTTGATCTTCTTAAACTCTCCAGAAATTTCTTCAGAAGGTTTATATTTTCTTTTCGTAGTATGGTGGTTATCCTGACTACTATCACTAGTATCACGAGAATTACGTTGGTCACCAAATACTTTGGAAGATGAGCTACTTTCATTTTTAGTCTGTTTAATCTTTTTATACTTATGTTGGTAACTTATATCTTTCAAATCAACTATTTTACCCCTTCCCTCAGTATGAAATATTTCTATTAAAATCTGATTCAGCTGCTCTTGAGCTCTCAGAATCCTCTCATTTTCTTTTTTAATAGATTCCATTTCAGATTTTAATTCTTTTACTGTTTGTAAAAGTTCCGAGGAATTAGTGGTTATGTATTTTTGTATAGGCTCTCTTCGTAAATGATCTTGTTCAGTATATGGAGATTCCTTTCCACATATTCCTTCAATCTTTCCATACCTGTTGTTAAACTTAGAAACAAATTTCTCTGTTGATAACATTAAAAGAAAGCAACATCAGCAAAATGATTTAAATTCACTGTTCCATATAATCAAGTTGAGCTTCATCAAGGCCTAGTTTTTGAACCTTGTGCTCTGATACCACATGTCATAACCCCAAAATTTAATAAAAATTTAAAATTTTTAAAGTGACATAAAATGTCTTATATCGCAGTTTAGTAACTGCTAGCGGTTAGCAGAAAATGAAAAAGTTTAACAAATTTTTAAGGTTTTGTTTTAAATACAGAAAAAATTAATACAACTTTAATTTTTATAGGACATGGAAAGAGGACTTCCATTTCATTGCTGCTAGCTGTACTGATGTTTTACTTTTTTCAAGTAGGTGAGAAACTATATTTGAAATTCGTGGCTTACTTAGTAGTATGCTAACTCAGATGGACTACTGGTTCTTACAGCTTTAGCAGGTAAGCGAATGATCAAGTAGGAGTTTATTTTGTATGATATCGAGAAGTATTTCTTTAGCATGATAATATGCTAGTGAATAAATTGATAAATATGATGCAAGATTCTGATGAGGTAAAGTAAATTCCTTAGTTGTTTTGGATCTATGACATCATTTATTTTTAGGTCATAATTACTTTTATCCTTAACATCGTAAATTCCATTTACAAGAATAAACTCTTCCAAGCTTTCTTTCGGTTGTAAGATTATAATACCTAGTCCATTATAGATTCTTTCAGTGAGCATAGGGCTCATGATCTTGACATATAAATACTTTTACTGTATCATGATGTTACTGCTATTGTCATATTTAGTACTCAAACGTATTGCTTTTTATGCATGAACATAATCCTATATTTTTCAAAGGTAATGCTTACATTAAGTTATTAGTTTGGTTATGAGAGACTCTTGTAATGAGGTTTGTCTTCAGTCTCCTTGAAGGCTCCTTCATTTAGCAGCATTGAGTTTTATGTGAAAAGTTTAGAGTTATTAGTTTATAAAAGATATTGTAATTACAAGATATCTTTACTCTAATCCTTCTTTACTAGTCATGAAACAATACCAATTTGTTTGACTTGTTTGCAACTATAATTATCTTTTGCGCAACTAGTTTACAAGCCGTAATATTAATCTCTAGGTTATCGCCATGATACAAGTATATTGGAGCAGGGCCCCGCAGCTACAGGAAAAGCTTCTATTTTCAGTAGAAGATGGATAATGTTTGGAGGAAAGACATTTTTGGCTATGCGATAAAGGTACGACGCTGTAGCACATTCCCCACCATGGATCGTGGGTCAAAAATCGCGGTGGTCGAAACAAGGAAGTCAAAGAAAAGAGTACTTGAAGTGGTCAAGAAGAGAGCTCAACCACTGCATTTAAGGCAGCAGTGATGATAGAAGGGCTCATCTACCCTCATAAATAGAGAAGGAGCAACAAGCAGAGGTATTAAAGACAAAGGACAGAAGGGGTGTGATTGAGGAAGTGACGCCCATACCCACGATCAGCGCCAAAAATCGCGGAAGACTGCAGAAAGTTACGGTGTGACCAGTAAGCGGTAGTTCAAAGTACATATAGGCCGACTGTCACAGTTAGGGTTTTGGGTTACTATTGGTATAGGCCCACAGTTTTGTATCACAGTGAGACCTTCGGGCCACCTATTTAAGCATGTATTTTGTATTGTGAAAGGTTGGTTGGTTAGGTTGTTACTAGTTGACATCAGTATTGTAAGACATTGAGGGAGAGTCAAGCTTTGGTTTTGTCATTAAATTTGTAGTTATCTTACTGTAACCAGTGGCCATCTCCTTGAGCATGAATGTAACAATCTGCAGGGATTGAGAGAGAGAGAGAGGGTATATTGTAAGAAGAAAGCATTATAGGAAGAGAAGAGATCTAAGAGAAGGGCTCCCAGCTATGTGCGTGGAGTTTCCCAGAATATCTCAAGCTACATAAGAGGTTGCAGCAGAACTGTGTTACTCTCTCAAGATATAATATAAACACAGTTCTTGTGGACGTAGCTTCCCCCCTGGAAGTGAACCACGTAAAATTTGTGTGTTGTGCGACTATTTCATGTGATTGTGCTCTACTTATTTGCTATCTGTTATTCGTTACATGAATGTTGCTTATTAGTTAATGAATGTATGTATGCTATCCTTCAGTCTACAGTAACATAGAAGGTTAAATGTGAGTTGAATGTGTTGAGTATTCTGAATATGAGTTTATCAATGCTTGATTCACGATAGCTAATAGTTACAGTGTTAAGTGACTTCTGTATATTTAGTTCAGCGAGTTGAGCGTAATTGATGTTAAGTGTGTGAGACTGTAGGAGCTTAAGAGAAGTTGTTTAACACCCTTATGAGGGATAATTGATCTATTATACCCAGGGAGAAAGCCTCTAGATTTTGAGAGTTGATGAGCATACTGAGTCTTACTGTAGGAAATATCATAGCGTAGAAAGGCGATATCGCACTGTCAGAGGAGCTGCGGTGTGAGATATCGCAGGTTAAGAGTTGAGCAGAAGAGAAGGTTTGCACATCGTCCTAGAAGCTGCGATGCAATAAGAATCAGTCCCATAGCAGAGTCAGCTAAGAAGAGAGAAAAAACCCTTGCTGAGAGATTTAGCTGGTTAATTAGAGTCAAGAGGACCTAGGATGCTACAGAACCTGGTTGAGGAAACCTGATTCTTCAGCCACCCCATCTAGGATCACTTCGGGTGAGACTTCAGGTTGTTTTGCGGTCTATTTTCGAAAGGGCCAGTGAGCTAGGGGTTTTGTTGGTACAATAGAGTAAACCCGGGTCTACCCAGAGAAACCAACAAATGGTTCCGTCGCTGGTTTTGAAAAAATTGAAGATTTGATGTTCTGTTGGCATGCTACTAAAGAAGAACTTAACCAATGGGTTGAGTATATGGAAAGAGAATTTGCTGAGAAAGAAAACAAGAGTCCTAGGCTGAGTACAGAGGACTAGCTACAGAAACATATCTTCACAGACCTGCATGAGATATTTTTTGTGACCTATGCAAATGAATTGTACGATTGGTTGTCAAAGTTGAATGTAAGCACGTATTCAAGAAGAAAAGGAACATTGTCTAGAAACCGGAGCTGATTGACACCGTGAAGAGCATAGATAATCCCATTTTGCAGGCAGCAGACTTTTGGCTTGCGAGTTTGCTGGAAGGTTTCATTACAGAGTTTGCAGTTGATCAAAGAAAGAGTTTCAGCGAAGCAGAAAGGTACTTCTTCAAAGGATATCACGGTCAGTACTTGAACTCTTTAAATTTGTCCCTTAAGATGTTATTATATGAAAAAGGAGTACTAGATATATTCTCAGATGAATAAGTTAAGTAAGTGTAATGTCACAAGAGTTTGAGAGTGATTCTGAAGAAATTGGATGTACACGTGGCGGTAAGAGATATAAAGTAGATTTTCGATCTTCATTCTTTGAAGACAGTTCAGATAGTGCTAGAGAACAGAGTCAAAGTAATAGAGAAAGAACAACAGGGGGTATCCCTTACCACCCTTATACCCCACAAAAACCAGCTGGGACTTAGAATAATCCCGCAGGAACTCCATATAGTAGTTCACACACAATACATACTACCTCTACACCACCTACATTTACACTGCCAAGTGGTAGTAATACAGCAAATCAGAATCCATCTCGTAGAAATATAATGGGGGATGACATGAAATTACCTACCTTTAGGGGTATAGGGGCAGAAGACCCAGAACAACATTGGTTCCTATGTGAAGCTATATGGACCATTAAACAAATCCAGGATGACAATACTAAGCTTATCCAGTTGGCCACTACCCTTATAGAAAGATCTTTAACATGGTATATGAAGCATACATCAGCACAGAATAGAACATGTGTAGAGGTTAGGACCGCAATGATTAAGGAATTTAAGAAACCCAAGTCGGAGTCACAATGTATCACAGAAATTAAAGACATTAAACAGTTACCCACAAAGTCAGTATGGGATTTCAATCAGAAATTTAAAGCTCTTATACACCAATTTAGTTTTGAGTTTGTGCCAGAGCAGCATAAGGAATGGTTCATCATAGCACTGCTCCCTCATATTAGACTTCCACTAATGCAACAGAAACTCCATATGCAGGATGAAGCATTGGAGATGGCAATGAAATTAGAGGCTTCACTTTTAGCTGAGACTAGTGTAGGTATGACAAAATTACAGAATTAGTTAGCCAATCTCACTTTACAGCTACATGAGATTAAGAAAGGAAAAGAAGTTGAACAAGAATTATGGTGTACAAAGTGTAAAGGACATGGCCATACCAAATATAACTGTCCAGTATTTATTGAGTATCTAGCAAGTGGGGCTCCTAACCCCTTAGTATAGAATCAAGGGCCATGGTGTGAAATCTGTAGAACAAGAGGACATAGACCACAAGAATGCCTTTTACTTCAGAAGTATGTACAAACTCCTAATAATTTATATTGTAACTTATGTAAGTCAGTAGGACATGATGAAAATAATTGCAGAGCTTATGATCTCATGATAGAGAGAAAACATGACTTCTACAGAGTCCAGTCAGAGACACCAGGACCAGCAGCAGGACCACAGCATGAACCAACTCAAGATGGCCGTGGTGGAGGATTCAAAGGATGAGGTCGTGGTGGAGGCTTTGGCTGTGGCCATGGACCGATTGTTTGTTACAAATGGGGATCCATAGGACATTATGCTAGGGATTGTCAAAATCCTACTACAACATGTAAGTATTGCAAGTCCTATGATCATACTATAGAAGAATGTCCTATTTTGATAGCCAAGATTAAGGATCCTAAGCCAATAGTAAACCAGAATATTCAGCTTATTGCTGCTAAGCAGAAAGAACCAGAACCAAGAGTCAATGTTGTGACTCGTAGTGGTGCTTCTACTAGTAGGACATCGCAGGATGCCGAAAAGAATACAGGTCTGAAGTGGGTGCGTAAATCCACTGATAAATCTACAACACTTGACCTGCAGAAGAACAAAGAAACACTTTAGCAAGCTAAAACTTTCTATACTGACCCTACACCATCAGGATCGTAGATATTGCCTCGTAGGGGCATACCGCAGCAAAAACCTTGTGGTGTTAGTCCTGTGCATATATCGCAGGATAACACATCTGGAAGGTGCGAAGAGGATGAGTTGACAGGAAGTGTACAATCCTTCCTACGGAGCTACTTAAAACTCGTAAGAAATGAGAAAGCATTAGGAGAGCTTCAACGCATCATAGATCAGTATCAACAGTCTTCTTCCATGAGCAGTAAGCAGTGTGTTGTTCATAATATTATGGGTCATACAAGAACAGGAAGAGAAATGAGACTTACAACACAAATTAGAGAGTTTGAAATGGATGAGGTAATCCTAGATTTAGGATCAGAGGTAAATGTTCTTACTAAGAAGACATGGGAACAGATGGGTAGCCCTAAGTTAGCCAGATCACCTATCCATCTGTGATTAGCCAATCAGCAAAGGGTATCACCACTAGGTTGATTACCGCAAGTACCAGTTGATATTGACAGAGTTCGTAGCTTTGCAAATTTTGAAGTCATAGAAATTATTGGTGATAGCAGACTGTATCCAAATTTATTAGGTATTGATTGGGAAATTGATAACATGGTTGTTATCAATTTGAAGAAAAAACAAATGACCTTTGAGGATAAACAGATTTGAGTCACCACACCGTTGGATCCTTTTCAGGGTCCTCGATACATTGAACCTATCAGAGCAGAGGAAGAGGTGCGTAATATGGAGAGCTTCTATCAAATGACTGCTAACCAGAGTGATTATATCAATCCCACCGCAGAAGGAAATATTAGTTGGTGATGTGATAGCTCATGCACATCGGATTTAGATGTTGGTTTAGAAAATTGGCAGAATAGTCTTTATGAAGTTTCAGCTCGCAGATGTGCATTTATGACTAAGTCACTGCGATGGATTGGAACAGATATTAAGGATATTTCATCGTTTGATGGCTTAGTAGATGTCAATGAATTTTTACAGTAGTTTGAGCAAGAAATCCCTCACGAGTAGAGGATGGCAGTTATTGACCTTGTGGTAAAAGCCACACCTACAAGATGGTGGCATGCACATAAAGAAAATATCGCATCATGGGATGATTTTAAGAGATTGATGGTGATCAGATTCTCTAATGAAAAGGAGTGTTTACAATAGAAATATATAGGAGAAAGTGACCACAGGTCACATATTAATATTTGTGAATAGAATTAGTCGGACATTCTAGAGGATGAATGGGTTCACCTATTCATTCACACTTTAGACACAGTCCCAAGGAACTAGTACACTGAGATAGAGTTGCACAGAGGAACGATTACATGGCTAGTTATGATAGATAACTTTGTACTCACTTTCACTTTTGAATCTGAGTATCCAAGCATTGATCAGGCTCTAGAGATTATAGAGACTAAGATATTTGATGACTATACCCTACCAGTGTATGCTCAGCCTGATTGGGCCATCCAGTTAGAACATGCGCTAGAATGTTACAACTTCGCAGAAGAGCCAGGTGATGAGGATGAGAATCCTTGTAGTATCAACATTCTAGAGTCAGAAGGGACTCGCAAAGCTGATGGACCAAAGCTATAGATTCCAGCTGTCCCAGAACCTATTAAGATTAAAAGGATCAATATTGGCATAGAAATAGAACCCAATTTTTCCTCTATTGGAGACTATTGGGATGATGAAATCGTAGGACACATCGTAGATATGTTACATGAATATCATGACTTATTTCCCACTAAGTTTATAGAGATGAAGGGAATAGTAGGAGATCTGGGAGTCATGAGGATACCTTTGAAATAGGATGCTAGGCCAGTTAAGCAGTGTCCATACAAATTAAATCCTCATTATAAATAAAAAGTTAAGGATGAGATTGATAAGATGCTAGCAACAGGAATCATTGAGCCAGTAGAAGAGAGCAAATGGGTTAGTCCCATGGTTGTGTGGGAAAAGGAAACTAAAGGGGAAATCAGGATTTGTGTCGATTTGCGCAAACTCAACGATGCATCACTTCATGACACATTTTCGACACCTTTTACTGATGAAGTTTTAGACAATGTGGGAGGACAGGAGATCTACTCGTTCACTGATGGCTTTTCAGGCTATCACCAGATAAGAATCCATCCAGCGGATCGACATAAGACCACCTTTGTGACAGAATGGGGCTCATTCCAATATACGGTAATGCCCTTTGGTCTTAAAAATGCACCAGCTATTTTTTCTAGAGTAGTAGTTGCTGTCTTTAAGGAATACATCCATAAATTCTTAAAAGTCTATTTTGATGATTGGACTGTATTTGGATTAATCAAAAATCATGTAGGAGATTTAAGGCTCATGTTAGAGAAATGTAGGCAATATCAGATTTCTCTTAACTTGAAGAAGTGTATATTCTGTGCACCATTTGTTATTTTGTTGGGTCATATTGTTTGCAGAAAAGGCTTGATGGTAGATCCTACAAAGATTGCCATTATTGTAAATCTTCCAGCACCTAATTTAGTCAAGCAATTGAGGACAGTGCTTGGTCATACAAGGTATTATAGAAAATTCATCAAAGGTTATGCAAAGATCATAGCACCTATGGAAAAGCTGTTAAAGAAAGAAGTGAAATTCCTATGGAATGAGGAATTCCAGCAAAGTTTAGAGACTGTTAAAGAGAAGATGGTTACAGAACCTATCTTAGTATTTCCAGATTGGAACAAGCCATTTCATGTACATGTGGATGCATCTGGAATCGCACTAAGGATTGTCTTAAAACAGCCAAGAGAAGGGGGTATCGATCACCCTATCGCGTACTCAAGCAGAAAGTTATCTACCGCAGAAAAGAACTACACCACTACAGAAAGAGAAGGATTAGCTATGGTGTATTCTCTACAAAATTTCAGGCACTACCTGTTGGGTGCCCCATTCAAGATGTTCACTGACCATTCTGCTTTAAAGTATTTGGTCAATAAGCCAGTGTTAGGGGGAAGGATCTACAGATGGTTACTCCTATTTTAGGAATATAATTTTGAAATTATTGTAAAACCAGGGAGATTAAATGTCGAACCTGATCATCTATCACGGATAGACTCAAGAGAAGAACCAAGTAATCTAGAGGATAATCTGCCAGATGCGCAATTGTTTTCTATCCAGATCGCAGATAAGTATTACACAGATATTATTCACTTTCTCACTACAGGGTGGGCACCAGTTGAGTATACTAAGAAGCAAAAGAAGCAGATAGTTGTTAAAGCAGCAGATTTCACTTTGATCACAGGACATTGATACAAGTTAGGTCCAGATGAAGTCCTGCGCAGATGCATTATGCCGTACAAGAAGGAGGTCATTATCAGAGAAGCACATTCAGGTACCGCAGGAGGTCATTTTGCAGGAAAGCCAACTACTTAGAAAATTCTAGCTGCGGGATTATGGTGGACTACTTTGCATAAAGACACTAAGGAGTTTTGCAGATGCTACGATATCTGCCAGAGGGTAGGAAAACCTTTGAGGAGAGATGAAATGTCGCTGCAAACACAGATTACGCTATGGGAATTTGAAAAGTGGGCTATAGATTTTGTGGGTCCTATCAACCCACCAGGGAAATGAACTAGTGCGAGATACATCATCACAGGAACAGAATACCTCACCAGGTGGGTAGAGGCCAAAGCAGTAAGGAATTGTGATGCTGCTACAGCTGCATAGTTCATTTTTGAAAACATCATAAGTAGATTTGGATGTCCAGTAATTTTGATGAGTGATCAAGGCACACACTTTCTGAATCGCACTATTGAGGCCTTGATGGAGGAATTTCAGATACAACACCATAAGAGAACTCCCTACCACCCACAAGATAATGGTACGGTGGAGGATTTTAACAAGATTCTATAAAATGCTCTCACTAAGATCTGTAACAACCAAAGAGATGATTGGGACCTCAGGGTTAATGTTGTACTATGGGATTATAGGACTACATGCAAGAAACTTAAAGGACACACACCTTTCAGCTTGGTGTATGGACAAGACGCTATTATGCCTATGGAATATATTATTCCCAGTTTAAGAATTGCTCAAATTACCGAGACGGCTGATACAGATATGATGAATGAAAGATTAGCGCAGCTGCTTGCCCTAGAAGAAGATAGACTCATTGCAGGATTTCATCAAAGAGTGTAGAAGGAACGAGAAAAATCTTGGCATGACAGGTACATCAAGAGAAATATTTTTCAGACAAAAGACCTAGTGCTCCTTTATGACAGCAAGTTTGTTAAGTTTCCAGGGAATTTCAAGACACATTGGTTGGGGCCATATCAGATTCAGCAAGTTACAAAAGGAGGTGTCGTTCAGCTCAGTAAACTGAACAGGGAAATTGTTCCTACTTTGATTAATGGAAGTAGGCTTAATCTTTATAGTGATAACCACTCCACCTCCAAACCCTAATTTAGAGAACTAAGTGGTGTAGATGTCCAGTGTAGTTGAAAGGAGGCATCGCACCCATAACTAGTCTACACCAGCTGAACAAGTTCTAAGTAGGAGGAATCGCAGTAGGAAAGTTTATTTTGTGCAAGTCATAGGACGATTGCAGAGTTTCACACCAACTTTTCGATCCAGGATGATGCGGTGTGACATCGCAGCGAGGTGATGTTCCCCGTGCTGCAAAGATGATTTTTGAAAGGGAAAGAGGGCCAGTCACTTCGCCTTCTGACAAGCAATTAATCTAGATATGACAGATATAGGTTGCCCTAAAGTTGGAAACGGTACAAAAATTGTCCTAGATTTGGTAAATCTTGGTCGAGATCAGCGCTTGCACACAATTTTCGAGGGAGATTTGAACGGATTTTCAGCAATTAATGAGGAGCGAGGCACCAGGTGTTATCTTGTCCATGCAATAAATGCCGCCAATGGGTCCAGCCTAAATGACCATTGCTTCAAATATTATCACCTTCATTACAAATACGCAGATCATTCAAACATAAGGGTTACTTTTGCGATTTCTGAGAGTTATCGAGTAATTTGTAGAGTTTTCCTGTGCAGAGATACTCCAATTACAGTGTGCTAGTTTCCCCATTTTCGCAGCCATTTCCAATCCAGAGTATCACACTAGGCAGTTTATGTCTGAGAAGGAACCTTTAGAAGACGTCGTGCGATGATTCCAGTGTGGTGGCCTCGAGTCTGCTATGACGACACCGCCCAGGGTTGTGAAATTAGGTGCACCACAGGTCAGATAGACACCAAGGATGAAGAGCCAAGCTCAGGTAGTAGAAGAGTCCATCTCAGATCATGAAGAAGAAGTTCATATGGAAACAGTATACATTGTGCCACGAATCGAGGACGCACCAGAGGTAACCATTCCCAAGGGTGCTAAGTTTCCTATTTCGCTACTGTCGATTGATCCTCGCGTAAAAGAGGACAGAGAACTATTAGGATATGTCCCTGCTCTCAAATTTATAGACTATAACCTTGGAGACAGTAAGACATATCCTTAGTTTCAGCCGGATCAGTATCTTATGGTTCAGAGGAACCTGCGGACCGATGCAGATGAGTTTGTTCCTATGGAACATGTCCAGATTCTTGAGTAGTCAGGCTTGCTCAATTTTTTGAAAGTACCACATTTTGGATGAGGTGCAGAGGTTAATGACGTGGTGCGCATGCTACTTTCCTGTGTACATGGAGGTTACCTCTGGCTGGGTAACAGGGTTGATCTGAACATCGATTTGATACACCGTATCACTGGGCCATCCAAGATTGGTAAGGACCCTCAGATGCATATATCAGGGAAGAGCAAGGATACTAAGCTACCAGCACTCCTGGTTAACAAGTATAAGCTATAGAGAGGAGGTCGTGCTTATGACCTCACCACCTTAGCAGATGATACACTCGGATTTACAACCAGTCTACTTGCAGGCAAACTGTCAACCAAAGTTCGCTCGAAAGAAGTCACAGGATCAGTAATTCACCTTGTCGTGCAGGTCGCAGAAGGTGAGCAATTTAATTGGTGCTTGTTTTTATTAAATATTTTTCTTGTAGATTGTTTGGCAGCGTAGGATGCACCAAATCACCCCTTCCACTTCTCGTGGCTACTTATACTATGTGCATTCGTCGGGTGGAGAGAGCTGCCCTATACCCAGTTTCTACAGCTACGAGGCAGAGAGTGCAGAGGTGCGCACTATGCAAACTTATGGGAAAGCAACAGACCAGCCAAGAAAAATATCAATATGATAGTATTCTATGAATACTATAAGCTGTTGAAGCGAGTCATCTAGGAGACACCGTGGATCAACACAGAGGTTGTTGACATGTATCACAGTCGGCTTGATTTCATTGCGGACAGGCATACAATCTATCTGAGGCCAAAAGGGTTTAGAAAGGATGACTGGGCTATTGGATTGTTCAGGATGACAGCACAGGAAGTAGAAGATGTCATCAAAGAATTTTATGAAGAGTGGAAGAAGGAATTAGAAGATGCCACATCAGGAAATGTACTAGCAGATACCGCACCGCTAGACCCATTAGACAAAGGAAAAGATAAGGTGGGTTTCAAGAGGAAAGATGCAGTAGAAGTGCCACCAGTGACACAAAAGAGGAAAGATGCAATAGAAGTGCCACTAGCAGCACAAAAGAGGAAAAAATTCAAAGCCTCAATGCCAACTACATAGACCGCACTAACAGAGGATGACTATGATCTCATCGTAGCAAGATTGAAGAAGGAGATGCGGGACTTATTTTAGGTGATGCAGACATCACAGGACAAGCTACAGAGCATGATAGATAAGCAGCTTCTGGAGTTGAAATCACTAACTAAGAAGATTTCCATGATGTAGACTCAGCCAGTCCAGGTGACAGCAGGAGAAATCTCACAACAATCGATCTCCTGTGAGGAAGTCTTTGCAAAGGATCGCACCAATACAGTGCTGATACCACCAGGGAGCATCCGATTCCCTACTTTGATGATTGATGTGTAGATACAGGTTAGACACCCTGTCGAGGTTAATCTGGCACAATTCCTCGTTGATCAGCTACAGATGATCCAACATCAGATAGACGCGGAGCTCAGGGATAGAGAGATTGTGACTTATAAATAGAACACTCAGCTGAGACAACATAATACAGAGCTCACCATAGGCTTTCAGACAAAGGCAGAGGAGTTAAGACAATATGAAGAAAGAGGACATGATCTAAGTAAGGTCCTGCAGAACATCGCATTGGAGTTACCCCAGTGTAACATAGAGTTTGCCTTGCGTATAACGCAGAAAGTAAGAAGAATTTTAGATAGAGCAAAGGCTCTGGAAGAGACAATGGCTAAGATGGAGGAAGACCACAAGGCATAGATTACTAAGCTTGAGGCTCGAGCACTAGGAACACCTGAGGCAGACAAGGAAGCAAGGGCACAGGCCTTTAGACTCACTTCAATGTAGATGAAATGTCACATAGATGATGCAAATTCATTGCTAGCTGATGCGACGAAGACATGGTCGGAGCTAGAAGAGCTCCCAGATAGACTAGATTTGCAGTAGAGCATCCAGAACATAGAGAATGCAATAGCAAAAATCAAGGAAGAAGTCAAGAGCTTAGGAGATCTTGCAAAGATGAAGAAGACGACAAAGATAAACTATTTGCAACAGGAAGCACAGTGGTTGCGAGAAAAAGAGATACAATTCAATGATATGCTTCAACCATATCAGGAACAAATCGTAGAGCTGGTCGATGCGGTTGAGCAGAAGGTCAAGGAGTTCAGTGCAAGCAAGAGCGAAATTGATAACACAGAAGACCCCTTAATTAGTCAAGTTATGCTTGAAGTGGCACAAGACTGTGTCGAAGCTATGGACAAAGATGTCTCAGGACTCAGGGAGAGATTCACAAGGACTTCACAGGAAGCCAAAAAGAAGCTACAGAAAGAGAAACCAGCTGTCAGTGGCTCGGGGACGAGCCACAAGTAAGTGTTAGGGGATTGTTGTAGCAGGGCCCTGTAGCTATAAGAAAAGCTGCTATTTTTGGTAGAAGATGGATCATTTTTGGAGGAAAGACATTTTTGGCTATGCGATAAAGGTATGACGCTGTAGTGCATTCCCCACCACGGATCGTGGGCCGAAAATCGCGATGGTCGAAATAAGGAAGTCAAAGGAAAGAGTACTTGAAGCGGCCGAGAAGAGAGCTCAACCACTGCATTTAAGGTAGCGGCGATGACAGGAGGGCTTAGCTACCCTCATAAATAGAGAAGGAGCAATGGGCTGAGGTATTAAAGACAAAGGATAGAAGGGGTGTGATCGAGGAAGCGACGCCCATAACCACAATCAGCGTCGAAAATCGCGGAAGATTGCAGAAAGTTACGTTGTGACCAGTAAGAGACAGTTCAAAGTATAGATAGGCTGACTGTCACAGTTAGGGTTTTGGGTTACTGTTGGGATAGGCCCATAGTTTTGTATCATGGTGAGACCTCCAGGCCACCTATTTAAGCATGTATTTTGTATTGTGAAAGTTTGGTTGGTTGGGTTGTTACTAGTTGACATCAGTATTGTAAGACATTGAGGGAGAGTCGAGCTATGGTTCTGTCATTAACTCTGTAGTTATCTTACTATAACTAGTGGCTGGCTCCTTGAGCATGAATTTAACAATCCGTAGGGATTGAGAGAGAGAGAGAGGGTATATTGTAAGAAGAAAGAATTATAGGAAGAGAAGAGATCTAAGAGAATGGCTCCCAGGTGTGTGTTTGGAGTTTCCCAGAAGATCCCAAGCTGCATAAGAGGTTGCAGCGGAACTATGTTACTCTCTCAAGATATAATCATTAGAGGAATTTTGGGGTCTAAAATGGGCCTCCTAAGGAAAATAATAAAATAATAGTTAAAATAAAAAAATAATAGTTAAAATAAAAAAATAATAGTTAAAATAATAAAATAATACTGATTAATTTTGGAGGAAGAAAGAAAAAAACTACTTTTTGTGTTCGTATTTTCGACATATCTCCCTGTGTTTTTACACAAATTTCGATCGGGAGAGCTTGTTGGATGCGGAATTTGATTTTGCATCCAACGAGTACCCACACTGCATACCTTTGATGGACCCCACTACCCCAAAAACAAGAAATACCTGAAAAAATGTGATGATGACATCATCATCACGTTTTTTAAGGTATTTCTTGTTTTTGGGGTAGCGGGGTCCATCAAAGGTATGCAGTGTGGGTACTCGTTGGATTTAGAATCAAATTCCACATCAAACAAGCTCTCCCAGTTGAAATTTGAGTAAAAACACAATGAGATATGTCGAAAATACGAACAAAAAAAGTAGTTTTTTTAATGACAAATATGTCAATTCAACCATTATGGTTGACTTATTTTATTGAAATTCTATTGGTTCTTGAATTCCAACTCACAAAAACGTATTTTGGCATGTTTTCTTGTAAGGCCCATTTTAGACCCCAAATTTCCTCTAATGATAAACACAGTTCCTGTGGATGTATCTTCCCCCCTAGAAGTGAACCACGTAAAATCCGTGTGTTGTGCAACTGTTTCATGTGATTGTGCTCTACTTATTTGCTATATGTTATTCGTTACATGAATGTTGCTTATTAGTTAATGAATGCATGTATTCTATCTTTTAGTCTATAGTAACATAGAAGTTTAATTGTGAGTTGAATGTGTTGAGTATTCTGTATATGAGTTTATCAATGCTTGATTCACGACAACTAACAGTTACAGTGTTAAGTGACTTCTGTATATTTAGTTCAGTGAGTTGAGCATAATTGATGTTAAGCATGTAAGACTATAGGAGCTTAAGAGAAGTTGTTTAACACCCTTATGAAGGATAATTGAGCTATTATACCTAGGGATAAATCCTCTAGACTTTGAGAGTTGATGAGCATACTGAGTCTTACTGTAGGAAATATCACAGCGTAGAAAGGCGATATCGCACTGTCGGAGGAGCTGTGGTGTGAGATATCCCAAGTTAAGAGTTGAGCAAAAGAGAAGGTTTGCAAATCGTCCTAGAAGCTACGATGCGATAAGAATCAGTCCCATAGCAGAGTCAGCTAGGAAGAGAGAAACATCCCTTGCTGAGAGATTTAGCTGGTTAATTAGAGTCAAGAGGACCTAGGATTCTACAGAACCTGGTTGAGGAAACCTGATTCTTCAACCACCCCATCTAGGATCACTTCGGGTGAGACTTCAGGCCGTTCTCCAGTTTGTTTCCGAAAGGGCCAGTGAGCTAGGGGTTTTGTTGGTACAATAGAGTAAACCCGGGTCTACCTAGAGAAACCAACAAAGTATTATTGCAATGTTTCAACTAACAATGCTACTTGTATTTTTAACGTAGTTTCTCTACCTACTAACTACTATGGTGAAGTTGAAACTAAAGGAAATAACCTTATTTAAGGTTTTCTATTATATAATACTAGTTCCAAAGAGAAGTTTTAAATCATCAATGGCAAGGTTTGTATGATGAGAAATCAAATGTACAATAGGATAAGGTCGAAGGCATAAATTTCAATATGGACAAAGATATGTACTTTTACAATATAGTCGATTGCAATATTTTCATTATGGCAAACGATATGAACTATAAAAAAATTATCGTTGATAGCATGGATTGCATTATTGGCAATGATAAGTTTACATTCGAATGTGCAGGGTTGACTATAGAAATCGACCCACTCTTGGTTATATTTCTAGAAGGGCACGTGGATAAATCTCCACCATGCATTAGTTGACTTATAACACATTGAAAACCTACTCTCTTTCATTTTTCTTCGAGGGTTTGTTTCCTGTAAGCTGCGCTATGAAAACTCTTCGCGGCCATGAGAGGCATGCTCTACCTTAACCATTGGTATTGAGTCTGCAATACTATACAACTGTGGTTTAGGGTTTCATAGTAGGTGTTTTCAGTTTTTTGTAGTGAGTTGAGAGCACACACTGTGCATGGTTTTGAACTCCTTCAAATAGCTCAAAACCTGGAACTGGTTTTATTATTGTGTATGTCCAATATTTGCTTTAGCATCGAGGAGATTTGAGTGTTGTATCTTTACTGCCTTTGTCACAGGGTTAGCATGAGGGTTTGCTTGCCTCTCTATGCAGTTCACTCATGCTTGTGATTGTTCCTTCTCTTCTCCCAAAACCTCTTACTCGCAGGTAAAATGCTTCTAGTTTGTACTCATTCCTTTCTTTGAATAATTTTCTAGTTAAGGTTTAATAAAATATGAACAAAGTTCTGAATAATGTGTGGTTTATAAAATTGTAGGATACCACCAATGGCTCCAAACTTTGAAAGGAATTGCCTCTCATGTGCCGGTTAACTTCGTGGCTTCCAATCGGTAAGCCCCAGTCTCGATGTGGGTTATCCATACTTATGATATGGGTTGTTGGATGAAAATTCTAGTGGTTGGAAGCATGGATTCGAATTCTCCGTTGGTTAAGATATTTAGTTTGTTTATTACTCATATTTTAAGTGAAAACCCTTGCGGTGCTTGCTGGGTAGCACAGGCTCTTGAGCCGTGATGTGTATTTCATTTTGGTTAAAGAAAATCAGCCTTACGGCTTGATAATGTAATATTGTTGATTTAAGAATATAAGAAACTCCTTATGCTCTGAGTTTAAAAAGAGCTTTGTTTCGTTTGCTTCAGTATTACTTTTACATGAAGATTGTGAACTGTATTTTGTTTAACCTGTTAGTAATGTTTTTAACTTACTGTTAATATAAAATATTTATATATATATATATTTGGTTATAATGAGGAAGACTGTGGATCAGTCTAGTTGTATAGTTTGCTGGGTTTTTACCCTTACAGTCAGCAATGTACTTGGTTATATTTTAATACAGGATTATTATGTATTTTGTTTTAATAGTAGAAAGGGTTTTGCCCCTTTGATTCTTACAGGCTATAATCCTACCTAGATTTGAGATTTATAGTGTACATGGATTGTAATTACTAGTGTAATTTGTTCGTTATTTACCTGTATATTTTATTCATTAATACTCTGTAAATTATAAATTATATTAAGCTATGTTTTAGAAGACAATGTTAAATTTTAGTACTTGGCTTTTAAGGGTTTTAAAGAAATACTATAAACCCTACAGCTTACGAAAAATTGTTTCTACTTAAAGTATTCTTGATTCTGTTTTAAGAAAAGGAATAATGGAAGATAGTGTGATTTACAGTTGTACTTATGATGTTAACTCTATAGGAAATGAAAATATTCTAACAATTTTACTTCCATTTTTTAGTTAAGAAATGATACTTAGATTTCTAGTGTAGTATACTTAAAAACTAGAATAATCTCGACTCTCAATAATTTTTGTAAATATAAAAGTATTATAAAGAATCATTACCCTGGTTTTTGGTTAAGTTAATATTTAAAGACTACTTTGCTAGTATATTTTTACATGCTTTCTCAAAAATTAGTTGTTTATTATACTGTAATATTTTTATTTCCTATCAGTATAGTAATACTGCAGTAATAGTGTATTTACTATTTTCTTATACATGTGTTTCCATTTAGTTGGTTTAAGTAAAACAATAAGCCTCAAAACATAGCACTGCTTTTTCAATGTATTCATAAACATTGAAATAAAATCTATTTCTATTTACATACAGATAAAATAATCATATCTACTATTTTCATTCTAATAAAAGAATTATTTCATTTACTTAAAACAATGCAACTATGCTAGAGTACGACCTGAGTTTAGGTGTGGAAAAACATAGCTTGGAAATTTCAATTCTATCTATTTCACTAATTACATGATCATTTCCATTTCTATAAATAATCTATGAATTTGACTGAACTTAACATTACACAGTTACTTTTCATTCCTAAACCCTAAACATTGACAATGCTTGTAATAGATAAACTACGAATTATTTAACTGAAGACAGTAAAAAGAAAATAGAACATGATGAGAACAAGACGACAACAGCTTAAGGAGGTCATTCCTCCCTACCAAAATCCTAGAGAGCGCTCAAACAACGCTTCCTTAGGAACCCCAAGCCTGTTCCTGGTCTTCTTGGCTGAGAACTGGGTGGAGAATGCAACTGTAAAAACCTCTGTCACCTGACTGGTTCAATTACCTCAGTAATAACAATCTCCTCTTAGCAGTATGATCTTCAGCATAAAAGCTGCAACTAGATCAATCTTAGAAGTTATCCCCTCAAACACATTCCAAACTCCCCTCTTGAGTAAATTCATTCACCTTGAATGATCACTTCTCTAAAATGAGCAGCCTCAACTCTCTTCCATGGGAAATTTTATAGAGATGCCTAGGTATTCTAGGTTAGTTTTCATTAAATGAGCCACCTACTCTGATTTCACTTTCTTGGGGAATCATGACCACAAATATAGGGAAGATTCCACTTGCAATAGTTGGAAGTGGTTTGAGGATGCTGCCACATGTAAACACTCTTTTAACAGCTCTCCTATAGCAATTGACCAGTAAACACTCTTTTAACAGCTCTCCTAAGCTGTTGTCTCCTCATTTATTTATTTATAAATAAAATATTTTGAATTTACATTAAATATTCTTGACCCCACTAGGTCATCAATTACAACTTAGCATAAAATTTAACACAATTTTCCTCAAATAATATAAAATTGTTTTTGAAAATTGGGGCATGTGACATACACACCCCCTTAAATTATAACATCGTCCTCGATGTTATTTATTCCTCGTCCTCAGAGTTCCCCTGAAATAGAATTGGATATGCATCACGCATATGAATTTCCAATTCCCAGGTGGCTTCCTATGGACTAAGGTGCTTCCATTGCACCTTCACTGGACCAATGGTGTGGTTTTGAAGTGTGATCTCCCTCTGCTCGAGGATACAGTCCGGTTCCACCAGAAAATCTCCTTCGGGTTCCACCTATACATCATTCTAGTTAATAACATGAGTAGCATCATGCACATATTTCTTTAATACAGAAATGTGAAAAACATTGTGAAGTCTTAAATTTGGTGGTAAGGCTAACTGATAGGCTACCTATCCAATCTTGGACAGTATTTCAAAAGGACCACAATAACGAGGTGCTAGTTTGGCACAACTACCCAACCTCAGAGAACTCTTTTTTGGTCTCACCTTAATGAAAACATGTTCACCTACCTTAAACTCTTTTGGAGTTCTTTTAAGGTCTGCTTGACTTTTCTGTCCATCTTGCACAATTTTCAAATTACCTTGTACTTGCTTTACAATTTCTTCCATTTCTTTCAATAATTCAGGTCCTAATACTAACCTGTCCACCGGATTAATCCAAGAGATGGGAGTGTTACATTTCCTTCCATACAAAATTTCGAAAGGACTATATCTAGTTGAAGCTTGATAATTATTATTATAAGCGAATTATACTAGGTGTAAATAATCTCCCCATTTACTTGGTTGTTCTTTTACATACATTCTTAGTAAATATTCCAGTACGTGATTTACTCTTTCAGTCTGTCCATCAGTTTGAGGATGGAATGAGGTACTAAAATTTAACGTAGTATTTAATCCTTTAAACAGATATCTCCAAAAGTTACCTGTAAATTTAGGGTCTCGGTTTGAAATTATAACCTTCATTATTCCATGCAGTAGAAAAATTTGCTTTAAAAAGATATCAGCTATGTTTGCAGCTTTATCAGTAGTTTTTATAGGTATAAAATGGACTTCTTTACTCAATTTATCAACCACTACCATTATGGAATCATTTAATTTCTAATTTTTAGGTAGTCCAATAATAAAATCAAGACTAATTATCTCCCATTTCCAGCTAGGAATGGGCAAAGGCTGAAGTAATCCTCCTGGATGCTAATGTTCAGTTTTTACTTGCTGACATTCAAAGCATCTAGCAATATATTCTGCCAGTTTATTCTTCATGTGTGGCCAAAAATATTCTTTTCTTAGCATGGTTATAGTTTTCTAATAACCCAGATGGCTTGAGTAAGGAGTTTTATGGATTTCGTCTAAAATTAATAACTTAACCTTAGGTACATTAGGTACATATATTCTGTCTTTATATAGTAAAAATCCTTTTTCATTCAAGCTGTACCCTGTACTTAGTCTTTCTATTAGATTTTATTTTGCTTTTACTTGTAACTTTAGGTAATTTTCATCTTGTTCTATCCCTGCTTTAAGCTGTTCTTCCAAATCTGTTGTATGAGTGCCGATAGCTACTGTAAAATTCAGCTTTGCATTTCTACTCAATGCATCAACAACCTTATTTTCTTTCCCTTTAATGTGTTGAATTTCGAATTCATATTCACTTAGAAAAGCTAGCCACCTATCTTGTCTAGCGTTCAGGTTAGGTTGATCTAGTAGATATTTTAATCCCTTATTATCTATCATTAAAATAGATTTGCTTCCAATTAAATGATGACACCACATATTTAAAGCATGTATGATAGCAGCTTACTCCAAATCATAGGTTGCATAATTATTTTCATAAATTTTCAATTTCCTAGACTCATAAGCAATAACATGTCCTTCCTGAGTCAATACTCTGCCTAAACCGTCGTTGCAGGCGTCAGTACATACTATAAAATATTTATTTGGATCAGCTATTCTTAAAATTGGTGCGCTGGTTAATAAGGTTTTTAACTTTTTAAAACTATCCTCGCACTTCTTATTCCAATCAAATCTCTTTCCCATTTTCTGCAAAGAGGTTATCGGATTCGCGATTCTTGAAAACCCTTCGATGAACCTGGTGTAATAACCGATATTCCCCATAAATGATCGAACATCAGTTACGTCTTTCGAAACTGGCCAATCTTCGATTTTCTTTATCTTTTCGGGATCCACTAAAATTCCTTCTTTAGTCACCACATAACTTAAGTACTAGATTTTATCTTTAAAGAAGTCGCATATACTAAAATTTGCAAAGAGTTGATGATCTCGCAATTCTTGCAAGACAATTTTTAAATGTTCTTTATGTTCTTCTTCAGATTTCGAATAAATTAATATGTCGTCGATAAACACAACCACAAATTTATCCAGATATTTATGCATTACATTATTCATTAGACACATAAAAACAGCTAGAGCGTTAGTAATCCTGAATAGCATGACGACAAACTCGTAATGTCCATATTGAGTCCTAAAAGATGTTTTAAAGATGTCTTCATCTTTAATTCTAACTTGGTGATATCCAGACCTGTTGGCATCCAGCAACAACCTCTTCATTTCTTAATAAAATGAAGAGAGATCAGCTCTTCATGTGATTTATCAATTCAAAATTATGAAAGAGCACCTTTAGAATCATTGATTCTGAAGGTACTCTCAATCAAAGGAAAGTGATATAATGATTCTGAAGCTGGAGGAAACTTGCTCATAAACTTGGCCTTTAACAACTATCAGTAGTTTCATAAACTTTCATGAGTTTATTAAAATCATTATGATAAATTTATGTGACTTAAGGAATTTGAAATAATGTGCCAAGAGAAAATCAATAAAACACATTTTGTTTGAGTAGGGTATTACTAGTCCTAAGCCATAAAACTAAGAGTGACTTTCAAAATTGATATCATATGTAATACCATACTACGAACTTTTGTAAATATCATAGTTAATGGATAAATGATGTTTGTATGGGAAAGTTTCACTTATGATAGTTTATCATTTAAATATCCTATATAATGTTAGATATGTATTGATAGGATGTTTGGAAGGGGTTAAAACTTAGTCTTGTACATACATATCATAGATATTAAGTCTAGCTATTTTATCAAAGCCTTGTTAACATTAGAGTGCGATTTTATTACCTTGCATGCCATCACGTAACATGATTATACTGGAAGATGACTGTTAAGATTAGCTGTGTACAATGAGCCATTTTTCAAGTTGATAAACGATTATCATTTGGATTAATGAGCTGGTATGAGAATGTGGCTTGCACCCCTTGACAAAGTCGACAGCTGTGAGCATATGGAGGTATCATATTGACAGTGTTAAATGCTGATAGTCATTTCAATTTACGTCGATGTACCTGTTAATTATTAGCCACTGTCCATAATCAATGGTTGAAATGATGATCTATCAATCACCATGTCTCTGGTTTGCCAATTTAGTGGTTATTACTAACAATCGTGGTTAAGCATAGATAAACTGGCATGAATCATGATATAATGTGAACTTGCAACACCTATCACTTCTTAAATCCGGCTAAAATGGAAGGTTTAGAGATTGTACCTCTGTTAGTTTTGAAGCATGCAAAAGCTATCCATCATGTCATATGTGTGGATACCTATTCCCTCTATGTTCACTTCTCCATTCATTCCAGGTCGAAGCCAGGAGAGTGCAGAAGAAACCATGTCTCCTCTGAACCGTTTTGAGATTTCTAGGTCTGAACTTATAGAAGCTAACCAGGAAGTTGCCAAGAAATTCGAGAAAATGGGGTGGGGACATTTCTTTAGGAGTTTTGATGGTCACCATGTGGAGATTACTAAGCTATTTGCCATGAATTTTGAAGATGACAGGGTGCAATTTGGGGGTTTTGAGTTCGTTATCAATGAGGATAAGATTGCAGAAGCCACTAAGCTCCCATAGGTTGGAGAACGCTGGTTTAAGGGCACCATGGTCAATAAGAAAAAATGCTTGGCTCTGTTAATGCCCTTGCCGGATGATACGAAGCTAAAGATAGGCATCCCTGTAAAATTTTTGAAGCCCGAATGGAGAGTTTACTACGAATTCTTAGTAAGGTACGTGTCTTCTTGTGGATGATAATCTCATTTGCACTTATACCATTTACGATTGCTGTTAACAGTAAAGGGTTACAAGCTTAATTTGCCTTTCTATCCATGGCAAAGTCTTAAGAAAATGTCACAGGCTGTTAGAAATTTTAGTAACCTTGACAGTAGTCCTTGTCACCATAGGTTGATAAAAATTATATTGCAATTTCAATTATCTGCCAAGGGTGAGTCTTGGGATAAGTTTTTAGTCGACTGTCAATTGGGGCCGACGCAATATTGGCCTAATCCATCCCCACGAACTCGTAGGAAATGAAAGGTCATAAATCCTGGGGTTAATAGTTCAGAATTCAAGGGATTCGAGGACGTAAGCATGCTCATAAACAATGGGATTAATGAGAATGACGACAGGGATTCAGTTCCTTGCAATTCTAGGGAAGTCTTGGATAAACCCTTATCTGGTAAGAATGATAGCAACCCTGCAAAAATAAAAGAAGGATTAGCCAAAGGTGAAATTGATAATAATGTTGAATGTAAAAATTCATATGAAGCAAATAAACCTAATGAATGTAACAAAGAATCTATGCATAGATTAGATCATTTAGCTCAGATTTGTTGTGACAAGGAAGGGCTTGGTTTTGAAAATCTATCGTTTTCACGAGGAGTCACAAGGAGCATGCATAGTATCCATTCGATTTCAAGTTATAAGGTTGATCAACAGGCTTCTAAGCCTACAGCTACTAAACCTGCAGTTGTAGATATTGAGGATGGCATCCCATCTTCTATCCCTAATACAATGGATGTAGGTAATTCTGCTATCGCACAAGGAAGTGATGCACAATCAGACGAGGCCGAGGGAAATCAACCAGAAGCAAACACAAACGTTGCAGATCCTGAACCATCATACAGTCAACATTGTGACAGTCCTCATTCTCCTCAGGTAACCAAAGAGGATGAAACTCTGCAGCAGGTATTAGGTAATGTTTACCAAGATAAAATTACAGAGTTTAAAGGAAAACTCAAGCATTGTCTATCCAGCATAGCATTGTTAGAAGAAGAAAACAAAACCTTTAGAAAAGAGTTGCTGGAGTGGATTGATAGATGGAAAAAGATGAGCGCTAAGAAGAATCAATACAAAAAATCCAAGAAATCAATCATATACTAACCAGCTGCTACTTGAACGAATTGAAAAGCAAAACATTAAAATTATCAGGTTAAAGGCTAAACTAGCAGAAGCTCGAAGAGAAGTCGATCTTCATAGTGAAGCTTGATGGTTTTCTCATTTCCTATGTTGCTTCAAAACAGGTAATGATCGTTCTAGTTTTGCATGCCTGTAAAATCAAAGATGTAATAGGCATGCATTTAAAATTACAAGTTATTTCTGTTATCTATGTGTTAAATTGGTTTTAATAAGATGCTTCGTTTGAATTCAATGCAGGAGGATTTATCACCACCCTTTTCCAGAAATTCAGGACATGGTTATACGTTGACATGGATATGTGGTTGTTTGGTGACGAGCTGGATTTTTATCAATGGGCAAGAATTTTATGAAGTGCCTCGACTTAGGCTAGTCGATTTCTATTTATAGTAATAGGTGTAATTAGATGCCCTTTTTAGTTAGATAATCCCTATAATGTTCCATGCAACATTAATAGGGAAAACTGAATCTTAGTAGTATTTAAGTCAAGAGTTTTGATGAACTTGAGGATGGAGTGTTGGAAGAAAAACTTATTTGAAATATATCCTATTACTGGTATTATCTCATACTCGAAGTTGAACCTTTGATGTGAATGCTACTGGACATCTGCAGACAGATACTGTTACTAGTATTTTATTTTTTGGATTTATATATATATATATATATATATATTTCAGCTTATTATCTTCTGTCTTTATATTAACTCAGTGTGCTATGACATACTGATGTTCAATTATATCTTTCAGTTTATCAGCTCAAGTTAGCATTTTGAACGAATATTTCATTATGATGTTGTTTATTAGTATTTTTACTATAAACCTAAGTTGTAATGATATAATTTTATGTCTATTTAAAATTTTATTTGTATGTTGACAGTGACTTTTAAATAGGCATTATCTTAAATTCAAATAGCTGCCTTGATAATTAATTATTAATTAATATCAGACAGTTGAAATTAACTGTGTGTTTATAGACTATGTTTCAATTCTATTGTCATATAGCAGAGTGACTTATTAGTTATAATTTAAATGTGTTTGTTTAAATTATACTTTAGTCTTTCTGTTCATCTTTATTGATTAATAGTTAATATAATCTTAAATTTGCTCTCAGCTGAGATAGGGGTAAATATAATAGGTAGAATAATTCAGTTTAAATTTTATTTTTAAGTTTAATTAGCAATTGTTAGATCATTCTTCATACTTTACTTAAGTTTTCATATTCAGAAAACTTCCCAAAAAATCAAAGTCTTTCCTTAAGAAAGCAACCTTAGGATATTTTAGATATTTAGGTAAAATAAACATTAGAATAGGTTAGATTTTGTTGGTTTTAAGTTCTCCTTAAGAGACAAACTAGCTGGTAGCAGGACCATAACCTGCTAGGTTTTGTTAATTCAAACATACTGGACGTTGCTTTAAGCTGATTGTGTGGACAAAACCTCCTTATTGGCCTAGATTCAGAAAATCGGGCCAACAAGACCATAAATCAATTTTCGAGAATACCGTGGCTCCACGTAGTTAATCAAATAGATAATCTATGCGAGGTAGTGGGTATCTGTTCTTGACAGTCATATTATTTAGATGACGATAATCTATGCAGATTCATAGAGTTTCGTCCTTTTTCTTAACAAAGATGACAGGTGCCCCCCAAGGAGACACACTGGGTCGAATATAATTCTTGTCAATAAGTTCTTTTAATTGTGACTTAAGTTCAATAAGTTCAAGTATATTCATCCAATAAGGGGCCTTTGAGCTGGGCATTACACCAGGTACCAGCTCAATGGTAAAATCTAGTTCCCTTTTTGGAGGCAGTCCCGAAATTTCTTCCGAAAATACATCTACATATTCCTTTAAAACTAGTATATCCTCAAATTTTAATTTATCTATGTTGTTTAGATTTTCCTCATTGGTTATTGTTACTACATCATCCTTACAACCTTTCCTAACATCTCTCTTAAGTTGCAGAGTAGAAATGTGCCTTATAGCTGTTTTCCTAGGGACTCCCTTTATGCTTATTAGTTTTCCATCATTATTTATACAAGTAAAGGTTTTATCATAGCAATTTAGACCACCCTATACTACTCTAGCCAATCCATACCAATTAGTATGTCATATGAACCTAGAGGTAGTACATTAATCTTAACAAAAGTTTCAAATTGATCCATAGTTACTGCACAATTCTTTACAAAACTAGTTACCTTTCTCTTTGCACCAGTAACTAGCTGAACTAACCAAGAACTTGCAAACTTTTCAACAGGAAATTTACACTTTTCTTCCATGTTAGGAGAAATATAACCTAAACTAGCTCCTGGATCAATTAAAATAGATATGGGTGTTTGGTTTATCTTACCTTCTACTTCCACCATGGAAGTTTGATAGTCTGCTTGCTGATTCTCCAAAGCTACATTGATCCTGGGCATAGTCCTCGCTAAATCTCCAACAATCATCTCCTCCTGTATTGTGTGGATATTGCTGACATTCTTTTTCTGATTGGGACAGACTAAGGCATAATGTGGACCATTGAATTCCCAACACTTTATGGGTTCTTTTCATTCAAAGTTCTTTGTGTAATTACTATGATTATTAGCAGGCTCTTTATTTTTTTTATTGTTTTGATTGTTATGTTAATTATTCTTATTCCCCTGGAAATTCTTATTAGAAAAATTCCTGGCATTATTATTTTTAGAATTCCGATTAGGCACAAACTCTTTCTTCTTTTGATCATAATTATTATTCTTTTTGTCCTTGTAGTTGGCCATACTCTCCTTTTGCCGATTCTGTTCATAACAGAAATTTGCTTTCCTCATAGCTTCTTCCATGGTTTTTGGATTGTCATACTCAATCCTATCCTTTATGTGATAAGGTAAATAGATGAGAAATTGTTGTACCTTTGGTTTTTCATCCACAAGGTATGGCACATACCTAAGCAGACTTAAAAACTTACTGTTCAAATCTTTCATATTCATTGTACCTATTTTTAGCTCATAAAATTCTTTAGCTCTTTCTTCATAGTACTATTCAGATAAAAATTTCTTTTTAAAGTATTTCTTTAATGTACTCCAATTGTTTTCCTTCTCTCTTATACCTTTCACTCTCTTTAAATCTTGCCACCATATATCAGCTTTCCCTGTGAGATTATAAATAACCATCCTAGCCTTTAATTGGTTAGAATAGTTATAAATCTGGAAGTACTTCTTCATCCCGGATAACCAGGATTCCGCTTCCTCCCCCTTTTCAGTTTCTCCATTAAATGTTGGTGGCTTGATCTTCTTAAACTCTCTAGAAATTTCTTCATAAGATTATTTTCTTTTCCTAGTATGGTAGTTATCCTCACTACTATCACTAGTATAATGAGAATTACGTTGATCACCAAATACTTTGGAAGATGAGCTACTTTCATTTTTAGTCTGTTTAGTATTTTTATACTTATGTTGGTAACTTATATCTTCCAAATCAGCTCTTTTACCCCTTCCCTCAGTATGAAATATTTCTATTAAGATTTGATTCAGCTCCTCCTGAGCTCTTAGAATCCTCTCATTTTCTTTTTTAATAGATTCCATTTCAGATTTTAATTCTTTTGCTATTTGTAAAAGTTCTGAGGAATTAGTGGTCATGTATTATTGTATAGGTTCTCTTTTTAAATTGTCTTGTTCAGTATAGGGAGATTCCTCTTCTACATATTCCTCCAATATTTCCATACTTGTTGTTAAACTCAGAAACAAATTTCTCTGTTGATAACATTAAAAGAAAACAACATCAGCAAAATGATTTAAATTCACTGTTCCATATAAGCAAGTTGAGCTTCATCAAGGCCTAGTGTTTGAACCTTGTGCTCTAATACCACATGTCATAACCCCAAAATTTTATAAAAATTTAAAATTTTTAAAGTGACATAAAATGTCTTAGATTGCAGTTTAGTAACTGCAAGCGGTTATAGGAAAATGAATAGTTTAACAAATTTTTAAGGATTTGTTTTAAATACAGAAACACTTAATACAACTTTAATTTTTATAGGACATAGAAAGAGGACTTGCATTTCATTGCTGCTAGTTGTACTAATGTTTTGCTTTTGTCAAGTAGGTGAGAAACTATATTTGAAATTCGGCGCTTACTTAGCATTATGCTAAATCAGATGGACTGTTGGTTCTTATAGGTTCAGCAGGTAAGCGAATGATCAAGTAGGATTTTATTTTGTATGATATCGAGAAGTATTTGTTTAGCATGATAATATGCTAGTAAATATATTGATAAATATGATGCAAGATTCTGATGAGGTAAAGTAAATTCCTTAGTTCTTTTGGATCTATGACATCATTTATTTTTAGGTCATAATTACTTTTATCCTTAACATCGTAAATGCCATTTACAAGAATAAGCTCTTCCAAGGTTTCTTTCGGTCATAAGATTATAATACCTAGTCCATTATAGCTTCTTTCAGTGAGCATAGGGCTCATGATCTTGACATATAAATACTTTTACTATATCATGATCTTACTGCTATTGTCATATTTAGTACTCAAATGTACTGATTTTTATGCATGAACATAATCCTCTATTTTTCAAAGGTAAGGCTTACATTAAGTTATTAGTTTGGTTATGAGAGACACTTGCAATTAGGTTTGTCTTCGGTCTCCTTAAAGGCTCCTTCATTTAATAGCATCGATTTTTATGTTAAAAGTTTAGATTTATTAGTTTATAAAAGATGTTGTAATTACAACATATCTTTACTCTAATTCTTCTTTACTAGTCATGAAACAATACCAGTTTGTTTGGTTTGTTTGCAACTATAATTATCCTTTGCACACCTAGTTTACAAGCTGCAATCTTAATCTCTAGGTTATCGCCATGATACAAGTATCATTGCAATGTTTCAACAAACAATGCTACTTGTATTTTTAACGTAGTTTCTCTACCTAGTAACTACTATGGTGAAGTCGAAACTAAAGGAAATAACCTTATTTAGGGTTTGATCTTATATAATACTAGTTCCAAAGCATAGTTTAATATCATCGATGGCAAGGTTTGTATGATGAGTAATCAAATGTACAATAGGATAAGGTTGAAGGCATAAATTTCAATATGGACAAAGATATGTACTTTTACAATATAGTCGATTGCAATATTTTCATTGTGGCAAACGGTATGAACTATAAAAAATTTATCGTTGATAGCATGGATTGCATTATTGGCAATGATAAGTTTACATTCAAATGTGTAGGGTTAACTATAGAAATTGACACACTCTTGGTTATATTTCTAGAAGGGCACGTAGATAAATCTCCACCATGTAGTAGTTGGCTTATAACACATTGAAACCCTACTCTCTTGCATTTTTCTTCGAGGGTTTGTTTCCTGTAATTTGCGCTGTGAAAACTCTTCATGGCCATGAGAGTCCTGCTCTGCCTTAACCATTGGTACTGAGTCTGCAATACTGTGCAAATGTAGTTTAGGGTTTCATAGTAAGTGTTTTTAGTTTTCAGCTCAGTGAGTTGTAAGTACACGTGTGCATGGTTTTGAACTCCTTCACGTAGCTCAAAACTTGGAACTGGTTTTATTCTTGTGGTTGTCCTTTCTTTACTTCAGCATCAACGAGATTTGAGTGTTGTATTTTTGCTGCCTTTGTCATAGGGTTAGCACGAGGCTTTTCTTGCTTCTCTGTGTAGTTCACTCACACTGGTGATTGTTCCTTCTCAGCTCCAAAAACCTCTTCCTCATAGGTAAAATGATTCTACTTTGTACTCATTCCTTTCGTCGAAATATTTTCTAGTTAAGGTTTAATAAAATATGAACAGAGTTCTGAATAATGTGTGGTTTTAAAAATTGCAGGATACTTCCAATGCCTCCAGACTTTGAAAGGAATTGCCTCTCATGCGTCGGTTAACTTCGTGGCTTCCAACCGGTAATCCCCAGTCTCAATGTGGGTTCTCCCTACTTACAATATGGGTTGTTGGATGAAAATTCTAGTGGTTGGAGGCATGGATTTGGATTTTCCATTGGTTAAGATATTTAGTTTTTTTATTACTCATATTTTAAGTGAAAACCCTTTCGGTGCTCGCTGGGTAGCACAGGATCTTGAGCCGTGATGTGTATTTGGTTTTAGTTAAAGAAAATCAGCGTTACGGCTTGATAATGTAATATTGTTTATTGAAGAATATAAGAAACTCCTTATGCTCTGAGTTTAAAAAGAGCTCTATTTCGTTTCCTTCAGTTTTACTTTTACATGAAGATTGTGAACTATATTTTGTTTAACCTTTCAGTAATGATTTTAACTTACTGTTAATATAAAAGATTTATATATATATTTGGTTATAATGAGGAAGACCATGGATCAGTCTAGCTGTATAGTTTGCATGGTTTTTACCCTTACAGTCAGCAATGTACTTGGTTATATTTTAATACAGGATTATTACGTATTTGGTTTTAATAGTAGAAATGGTTTTGCCCCTTTGATTCCGATAGGCTATAAGCCTGCCTAGATTTGAGATTTATATTGTACATGGTTTGTAATTACTAGTGTAGTTTGTTCGTTATTTACCTATACATTTTATTCATTACTACTCTGTAAATTATAAATTATTTTAAGCTCTGTTTTAGAAGATAATGTTAAATTCTAGTACTTGGCTTTTAAGGGTTTTAAAGAAATACTGTAAACCCTATAGCTTATGAAAAAAAATTTCTTATTAAAGTATTCTTGATTCTGTTCTTAAGAAAAGGAATAATGGAAGATAGTGTGATTTACAGTTGTACTTATGATGTTAACTCTGTAGGAAATGAAAATATTCTAACAGTTTTACTTCCAATTTTTAGTTAGGAAATGATACTTAGATTTCTAGTGCAGTATGCTTAAAAACTAGAATAATCTTGACTCTCGGTAATTTTTGTAAATATAAAAGGATTATAAAGAATCCTTACCCTCGATTTTGGTTAAGTTAATATTTAAAAACTCTTTTGCTAGTATATTTTTACGTGCTTTCTCAAAAATTAGTTGTTTATTATACTGTAATATTTTTATTTCCTATCAGTATACTAATACTACAGTAATAGTGTATTTACTATTTTCTTATACTTGTGTTTCCATTTAGTTGGTTTAAGTAAAACAATAAGTGTAAGCAAAACATAGCACTACTTTTTCATTGTATTCATAAACATTGAAATAAAATCTATTTCTATTTACATACAGATACAAGAATCATATCTATTATTTTCATTCTAATAAAAGAATTATTTCATTTACTTAAAACAATCCAACTATGCTAGAATATTACTTGAGTTCAGGTGTGGAAAAAAACAACTTGGAAATTTAATTTCTATCTATTTCACTAATTACATGATCATTTCCATTTCTATAAATAATCTATCAATTTTACTGAACTTAACATTACACAGTTACTTTTCATTCCTAAACCCTTAACACTTACAATGCTTGTAATAGATAAACTACGAATGATTTAACTGAAGACAGTAAAAACAAAATAGATTATGATGAGAACAAGATGACAACAGCTTAAGGAGGCCATTCCTCCCTACCAAAATCCTGGAGAGCGCTCAAACAAAGCTTCCTCAGGACCCCTGAGCATGTTCCTGGTCTTCTTGGATGAGAACTAGGTGGAGAATGCAACTGTAAAAACCTATGTCACCTAACTGGTTCAATTACCTCAGTAATAACAATCTGCTCTTAGCAGTATGATCTTCAGCTTAAAAGACGGAACTAGATCAATATCAACAGTTATTCCCTCAAACAAATTCTAGACTCCCCTCAATTGAATTTCTGTTGAGGAAATTCATTCACCCTGAATGATCACTTCTCTAGAATGAGCAACCTTAGCTCTCTTCAATGGGAAATTTTATAGAGATGCCTAGGTATTCTGGGTTAGTTTTCATTAAATGAGCCACCTACTCTGATTCCACTTTCTCAGGGAATCATGACCACAAATATAGGGAAGTTTCCACCTGCAATAGTTGGAAGTGGTTTGAGGATGCTGCCATATGTTAGTTTGCTCTCCACCCAGTATCCTCCACTAATTTACCAGTAAACACTCTTTTAACATCTCTCCTAAGCTGTTGTCTCCTCATTTATTTATTTATAAATAAAATATTCTAAATTTACATTAAATATTCTTGACCCCACTGGGTCATCAATTACAACTTAGCATAAAATTTAACACAATGTTCCTCAAATAATATAAAATTGTTTTTGCAAATTGGGGCATGTGACAGTACACCTTTGTTTCCTATATATAGGAAGGATATATTCTCATTTTAGTCATCATTGTATCTTCTCTTGTATTTTGTACTCGATACATTGTGTAAGGAGGGTCCTCCCTCGAAGAGGATTGCTATTTATCTCTGTTATTAATTATTAAGGCATGGATTACTCTCTTCTTGTCTATTTATGCTCTTTATATGTTATTTCTAGGACTTGGTTGCATAACATATGCTTTTAACGTGTCTACAACAACACAATGTGTAAATCAATGACCTAATTATTTGTCTCGCAGAAACATCTGCTCTTATATCTCTAAAGAGCCAAAATAAATATCAGGCATTGAAAACATGTCAATGTCGATGAATATTATATGAATTTTTGGAAAGGAAAAGGGATTTCTACAAGATCAAGCCCGAGGATACTGAAAAAACCATGGAAGATCCCTTTGTTGGCATGATCGTAGCTAAAGATGACCCACAATACTCATAGAATTAGACAATGGTCGGCCATATTGATAGAAAAATTTTCTCAAGATTGGTTGTCAATGGTGTTATACCACTATGAGTACTAGTTAAAATATCGACATAAAGACAAAAAATTTCGTTAGTTTCTGATACAGTTGTCAAGGATTGTTTCTGTCTCCATTGGAGCATGTGGGGGTCATTTATCTAGGATGGAAATAGCTCAAAATATTTTGCATGATGATTGTTTTTGTTCGACAATCTTTAAAGATTGTGTGGAGGTTGTTAAGTGTTTCCATACTTGTCAACTTTTCACCAAAAAAATGAGGTCACATCGAGCACCTCTCTTTCCCATTATCACGGTAGGACCCTTTACAAAGTGGGGTTGGATTTTATGACATGAAACCTAGTTTCTACTAGGGGGAATAAACATATTATTGGTGTCACTAATTACTTTAGTAAGTGGGAAGAGGAAATACCTACCATGAAATATTGTTATAGTTGATTTTACCAATCCAGGTGAATCACACTTTGTATGGCCTTCCCCTGTCCCTCTGCAGACTCCTTAGACCCCATGGACCATTTTTTGTCCTCCGATGTTTCCTTAACCATCCCTAAAAACATGTAAAAAATGATACACGTGACTTTTAAACCCTTAATCACGTATATACGCGGGTTTGACCCCTAAAACCACGTACATCGAGATGTGTACAAAATCCAAATCCTTTTGGAGTTTTCCTTGACATGGATCCGACTCACTTGACTCATGGCCTTCCCTATCCCTTGAGATCACTCGGATTCGACCTTTCATTACCCCTTTGAAAAGCTATATAAGGAACTCTATGGTACATTGAAGGCATATGAGAGAAATGAGAGCAAAGAAACTATAGTCCATTGTTTCCGGAAATTATGCTTGAGTATGCATCCCTTTGTCCCTTGGAGCACTTTTGTGTTCTTCCCAAGATTGCCTTTTGCTTGTGAGCTTGCTATCGAGAGATGGAGGATTGAGGTGGTGGAGGCCCAAGTGGGGGATTCAGTTTCTCTGATTCGCAGACGTGTCGACAGAGGTTGTATCTATTGTAATCTCTGATTTATATTAATAGAAATATCTTTTCCTATCCAATAATGTGTGTTTGAATGAATATTTTATCCATGGTATGATTTAAAATGCTTATACATTTTCTATTATATATGCTAGAATAGATCTAACACCATGATATATAGTATGCTTGTATTGTTTACTTGTTGAGGAATTAATTTATCAATTCAAGCTGAAGTTGAAAAGCTCAACGGGGATCTACTTCAACCGTCCGGAATAAGGTACAAGGTCTGATCCTTTAGTGTTAGACATTTACTTTCTATTGCATATTGGAAAGGATTGATTTCTGGAGTCAAGCTGTCTGTTGTGGTACCCCAAACCATAGGAATTTCTCTCTGTAACAGAATTGGCGACTCTGCTAGGGAGTTCCTAGTAGTTGTCCTTTGGGGGTTTTTCTATCGACATTCAATGACTTTGAATTGCTCTTTCTCTCTTGTTTATGTGTCGGGTATGGGGCATGTTTGCCTGGTAGTGTCTGATTGGTGTGAATTTTGTCTCAGTTTGTTTCTTTGCCTTGATTTTTATGCACCTTTCTTCCTGTACGTGAGTTTTTACCTCACAGATGCGTATACATGCGGGTTTCTCTGTTATTTCCATGTATACACATGGGTTTACTACGAACAGTCACGTATGCCCTTAGTTTTTCCTTTTAGTGGAAGTTAAATGGTTATTGGGTGAAGTTTGATGATTGCTAAGTCTCCTTTGACATTGCTTAAGTTTTTTTATACCTCTGTTTCTAACCAGAGACGTTATTTTTTAGGGTAAATTTTTTTTAAGAAGGTTCTTGTCATGGAATTTTTGATTGTTTGTTTGGGATTAGTGCATTAGATTTCTTTTACCTTAGTGCTTTGCTTAAGTGATGTTTGAGTGTTCTTGTAGAGTTTGGGGGTTGTAGAATCATTCTTTTGCTTTTTTTATCTCATTTTATTTCAAAAAATCCAAAAAATATTTGCTTATCATCATGCATTGCATTTTGCATTTTGCATAGTACTTGCACTAGATTTGGTTTGAAGTATTAGTCAGGATTTCATATAGGAAAGCTTGCATTCATCATTTGAATAAAAATTGTGCATTTCACGTAGTAGCATACCCTATTTTCATGGACACAATGCATTTGCATTGATTGTTAGGTGTGCATTTTACTTCATGTTGTGTCATAACACTGTTAGTTGCATGGCCATATCCCTCTTTTGAGTAATAAAGCCAATTAAAATCAATGCTTAATTAAAATGAAATACACTCTTTTCTTTTATAGGGTGCACCAACAAGATTAGGTTTTAGGGTCTTGGAATAGTTCACTGTGAATAAATTCTCCAAGACCACTAAACAACAACATGTATGTGTTTGTCCAGGTGAGTGTGTGAAATCCTTGGTATAACTAGTGTTTATGAGGATCCTCCTCTCAAAAGAGAGTTAAGCACGAGTTAGTGTGAGCAGTTATTGATTGGGATGACCCCTAGTCATAACTAAGTAGCACCGAAGATATTTTCAGGCTTGTATTCGTATCTGGGGGCTCTTTTGAGAGTTTCAGGCTTTGCTACCCTACCCATACGATCAATCCCTCCTATGATTGTCCACCTGAGCATTGATTATATTGAGGTGAACTTAGTGGCCTTACCTAGGATATTGAGGGGGTACTTTGCAGGGGTTATTCTGTAGGTGTCCCGGCCAGGTTCGGGTCAGATAGCACAGTTGCTTTACGCGTTGAAGCTGAGGGCCACAATAATTGGTTACGTACCTCCACTTGTTGTGTATGGGAGTCTCAAGCCTCTCCTAGGAGAGACATACCTACTTCATTTGGGAGCTCACTTATCCTACCCTTGATTGCTTGCATTTGGCTTTAGATTTTATTGGTGATTGCTCTGTGCACAATAGCTTGCCTAGGGTTTGTGTAAATAGAGATTCTTTTCTATTTTTTGAGTCATTGTGGATTCTAGTGCAGCTCCTCATTGTTCTCATCGTTTAGTAGGACTTCCACCTTCTACATCTCCTCCTCCTTTGGGAGAGAGACATCGACAGTCCAAAAGGACTACTTTGGACATTGATTCACACACCATGGGAGACCATATAGAAGGTATTCCTGAACCGCCTTCTCCCATTCAAGTGGAAGATAGGGAGTTTACTCCTACCTATGATCCTTCACCCGACTTAGCTGAGTTAGGGCCTATGATTTTTGAGATAGGAACCTTTCATGATAGACCTACTCACTCTAGGGTTGATTCCCCATTAACGCATTATCGGTATGGAATGTCGGAGGATGCTGAGACTCATTTTGAATCTGCGAGCACAAGTTATAGTAGTTATGGTATGTTTGGTTTTCCCACACATGATTTGGCATTTCATGTCGAATCTGAGTTCGAGCCTAACACTATGCCTAGGGGCACTCTCATTCCTTACCATGCGGAGAGGTTTGGGAACACTAGTCACATTGTACCTTCCATCCTGGTGGTGGAAGTTACATCACATATTCCTCCTAGGTCTAGGGTTAGTGATCCTATTAGGATACTAGATCCGAGACGAGTGACTATAGGGAATAGTATATACATAATTACACAGATCCCTCCGTCCTCTGTCCCTAGTTCTTCAAATGTTCACCCTCCACCTCATTCACACATGGTCCTTCGGGTCGAAGCGCTGCTATGAGTTATGTCCATACTACGGTTACTAGACTGAGTGTGTCTCAGCTTCATGTACCGATCATTGTTTCAGGAGGTTATGCTCATACTTCTAGAGGGCACATTCCTACTTCCGAAATGTATATTCCTACTTCTGGAGCATATGTTCCTACTTATGGAGTGTCTCATGAAACATCTCATGCGATGAATTATGGACCCTATTATGGGACACAGTATGGATAGGGTTCTTGACCTTATGGGGGCGGGTATCAACAACCTGCTTACTCTCCAAATTACGGCTTTGTAGCTCCTAATAGTCAAGGTCCACCACACTATGGTGCTTCCATACCACCCTATACGGGTCAAATGAGAGGAGGGCACTATGGCCAAGGTCCTGGTGGTAATCAGACCTATGTGAATCAGAACTATCAGGGAGTGGTCCATCGACCTCATCATCCTAGGCTCCCTTTACTCATGACACTGAATCTTCCTAAGTTGTCAAGATTGACGAACAATCCTATAGCTCATGACCTGGCTTGGCCAGCTGTCCCTACTAAGCTTCCCTCAGACATACCTAAGTTTGAGGGAAAACCGGGAGAGGATCCAAGAGAACATGTTACTACCTTTCACCTATGGTTCTCTTCGAATTCCTTACACCAAGACTCCATCCGTTGCTATTTCAACGCACCCTTACAAGGCCTGCCACAAAATGGTATATAGAGCTACCTAGGGGGGGCATTCGCTTTGTTCGATGACCTAGTGATGACTTTTCTTAACCACTTCCAAATACTAGTGTGTTATGACATTGGTACTGAAATCTTGTCGACATTTCGGCAGGATAAAGCCACACATATCTCGGATCATATCCAAGAGTGGTGTAGACGGAAGAGGTTAATTAAAGCCTTTATACCACCAAAGTTCCTCTTCTAATGGTTCCTTAAGTTGTTATTTCCATATATAGCGAAGGATGTTTCTACATCCGGAGTGCAGAATGAGGAACAAGCAATTTTTAGGGTGTAGGAACTGGACTTGATTTATGCTTAGTCCAGTTTGTTATATAAGATTATTCCCAATGCTCCGCGTTCTAGTTTTGACCCCAAAGTCAAACCTAGACCACATGCTGATGGCATTGTTGGTTGTGCAAGTGTGAAACCTGTGGATTCGATTGCAAAACAAGTTAGTCAATTGTCAATCAACCAATCTACTTCAGGACAAGCTACAGCTTTGTCTCAAACCACCCAAATGGAGAGTGTACTTTCAGTGCAATCGTTGGACCAGAAGGGTAACCAGTTTCCCAGAAAGAATAGAAAAAAGGGTAAGAATAATCATAAGGGTGGGAATGAGAATGAGAATTCTAATAGTAATGACAAGAATAGCCATAATGTTTGGGGGGAAAATCAAGCTAAATGTAAGGTTAAGTTCCCTTGCAAGTTATGTAAGGACGATAACCTCACTTACTTGTGCCCTCGTATCGATGAAGCCTCGAGATTCTTGGCACAGGGCCAAGCTGCTAACTAACCGTTTACCTCACAATCAAAATATGAACTCGAGGACCCATGATTAGTCTAGTGGTGATCAAGATCCGCCAGAGGGTAGTGGTCATGGTTTCATTAACATGGTACGTGCTGCAAAAGTTGTGACCTGTGCAAAAGACTATGGTTTGTCACAATCCAGCCCAGGAAAAGAACCTGATCCACCAGGGTCCCCTTTGTGTATTGAGAAACCTATGGATAAACCTGAAGCTGCACCTTGCATTCCTAAGGGAGTCCTTAAGCATTCGGGGCACCATCCTAATGCTCTAACCACCCAAAACTATTTAGTTGTCGAGGATTTGGGCCACTCTCCTTGTGCGATGTCTGCATTGGAAGTGATTCAGAGTTGTCCTTCACAAAGGAAGGCGTTGCTTTCTGCCCTTGGTATGAATGATGATGATTCTTCCAGTGTGATTAAATTTGAAACCACAGGACTTCAGCTTCACTTGCCTTACTATGTGTCTCTTTTGATTCACATAGAATGTCTTAATATGACCGTCAAGCACACTGTGATTGACGAAGGCGCTGCCGCTTCTGTGATGTATTTATCATGTTGGAAGGGTTTAGGTTCCCCAGAGATGTCTAAATCAGTGACCATGTTAACTGTGTTCGATGGGAGATTGTTTAGGCTGCACGACATCCTTCCTTCCCTTAAAGTCCATTTGGGAGGGAAGACCATTGTGATAGAGGTTGAGGTGGTTGATGCACCCCTTGACTACAATCTCTTGCTGGGTAGGAATTGGATGTACAGTACACAAGTCGTTTCTTCTTCCCTATTTTTCATTGTATGATTTCCATTTAACGGGAAGATAGTCATGATTGATCAAATGACATTCAAGAATCCATCTATTACTGCATCTTTGGGAGCTTCGATCCCGATCGTTGAGCACTCTCAACCGACAACTGGGAGTGTGGGTGTAGGCATGTATCCATCCCTCATGGGAAGCTTTAGTTGTCCTACATTGATTCTTATGATAGGGTCTAGTTCCGGTGAGGCTTTGACATCTATGAGATCGGTGTCTTTTCACACGAGTCATATGGAATATCCTTGGATTCTTCCTACATCGAGTACTCCAAGTGAGCCCATTGTGACAGACATGTCGTTTCCTACAACTATGATAACTTATCAAGCTAATCTCAAGTGTGTTGCAGAACCTAGTCCTTCCTCTTCACGGACGGAGGAGGAGGACCCTTATGTGTTGCTGGCATGGGCAATGCAGTCTTCTCACATGAACGACTGCCTTGATACATTTTTCCCTTCAGATGAAGCAATTATTGAGGCTATGTCGAGAGTTGAGCTACCATGGGAGGAACTCCATCATAGATCTTACTTTCTTCGTGAGCTTGACTGCTTGGAGCATGAGGACGTTAGGGAAGTTATTAGTGAGAGAGTTGGTAGTCCTATGGTTCCATTAAGCTCTCCTGGTCCGATGGATGATGGAAACATGGTGAACATATCTTCAATGATTCCTATCAATATATCTCGCGATCCTGGCAGGATAGAGAATGTCTATATTGGGGTGGAATGTTCCCATGCTGAGATTCAAGAATACACTGAGCTATTTAAGGAATTTCGTGATATCTTTGCTTGGTCTTACGACAAAATGCCAGGTATAGACCCTTGTATTATCGAGCATGAGATTAAGACTTATCCCAATGCTAAGTATGTTCAACAATGCTTGCGTGTGGTGAATCCTAGGAAAGAACCCGTGATTAAGGCAGAGATAGAGAAACTATTAAAAGCCGGTTTTATCTATCCCGTTACCTTGATGGAGTGGGTTTCAAACCCCATTCCAGTGGATAAGAAGCAGAGAGAGATCCACATATGTACTGATTTCCATGATTTGAATCGTGCCTATCCTAAGGACAATTTATCCACACCATTTATTGATCAGATTTTGGATGAGTGTGTGGGTAGTGAGGTTTTTTCCTTTATCGACGACTTTTTTGGATATAATTAGATATAAATTAAACCTAAGGACCAACATAAGACTACATTTATTTGTCCTTGGGGAACTTTTTCATACGGAAAAATGCCTTTCGGCCTTAAAAATGCCGGAGCTACATTTCAGCGGGCAATGACCTTGATCTTCCATGATCTCAAGTCAATTATAGAAGTAGTTTTGGATGACCTTCCTGCTCATTCTCATATGAGAATGTGTCATCCCTATCACTTGAGATTGGTATTCGAAAGATGCCGGCATATTTGGTTAGGTTAAATCCTCATAAGTGCATCTTTTGTGTGAAGTCAGGTCGTTTGTTAGGATTCATCGTTTCTAAAGAGAGTATAAGAGTCGACCCTTTGAAGGTTGAGGCAATACTTCAGTTGTCTCCCCCGAAGAATATTCGTCATCTTCAATGTTTGTAAGGCATGGCAAAATTCTTACGAAGATTTGTTGTTAACTTTGCCAATTTGACTAGAGCCTTCATGCGTCTATTGAATAAGGAAACCACCTTTTGTTGGGATGAGCGAGCCCATGAGTCCTTTGATGCACTTGAGCGAGCCCTAGCATTGGCCGTGGTGATTAGTCCCCCAGACTATAGCTGTGATTTTCTACTTTATGTGGCCACGTCCATGGAGACGATTGGTATGGTTTTGGTTCAAGAGGATGAGGATCTCCAAGAGCATGTCATATACAATTTGAGTCAGAACCTTATTGACACAGAGATTTGTTATTCTCATGTCAAGAAGCTTGCTTTAGCTACCATACATGCGGTTCAACAGTTGAGACATTATATTCTCCTTTGCCAGGCCTTGGTTGTATCCCATGTCAATCTGTTTCAATTCATCCTCACTCGAAGGATGATTGGGGGAAAATACAATAAATGGATTGTCATTCTGCAAGAATTTGATCTCGAATTTGTTTCGACAAAATCGAATAAGTCTTTAACTTTTGCAGAGCTTATATCGGATTTCCCGAGCAAGGCCAAGGAGTTGGTTTGTGAAGATACGTTTGTCGATGAACACATCTTTTTAATCTCAACTTTAGACCCATGGTATGGGAATATCATAATGTATTTACAAACATTGAAGATCCCTACTCACCTCTCATGGGATGAACGATGATGATTACATCACGTGTCTAAAAACTACCTCATAGTGGATAACACTTTGTACCGCCGTGGGGTAGATTCCATTTTACGATCTTGTCTAACTTATGAAGAGGCTGATGTAGTGTTGAATGATTGCCATGGAGGGGCATGTGGTGGTCATTTATCTGGGCTTTCTACAGCTCAAAAGATCTTAAGAGCAGGTTATTTTTGGTCGTTGATCTTTAAGGATTGTGTAGATGCGGTCAAGAGGTGCCACCCTTGCCAGGTGTTCGCATGTAATATGCACTCAAAACCTGCCCCGTTACATCCCATTATCACCACCAGTCCCTTCACTAAGTGGGGGCTCGATTTTATGGATTGCAACCCATCTTCGACTGGGGGGCATCATCATATCATAGTGGTTGTTGATTACTTCATGAAATGGGCTGAGGCTATGCCTATAGTTAAATATGATGGTGAGATAGCTGCCCACTTCGTATTCAACCAGATTATTACTCGGTTCAAAATTTCTAAAGAGCTTGTCACTGACCATGGCTCGCACTTTCAGAACCATATGATGGAAGAGTTGGCATCAAAGTTAGGGTATGAGCAAGAACATTCCTCCTCTTACTACCCTCAAGTGAATGGACAACTAGAAGCAGTGAATAAATCACTCAAATCCATTCTCCAACGAACCATTGCACAAAGCAAGAATAATTGGCACATCATGTTATATCCTGTTTTGTGGGAATATAGAACCGCTGCTAAGACTGCCATGGGTTTTTCTCCATATAAACTTGTACATGGAGTGGAGTCGATATTTCCTATTGAATGCAAGACTCCTTCTTTGAAGCTAGCTGTAGAACTCTTACTAGACACTTCACCATTGGAGGAGCATTTGGTCCACCTTGAGCAACTTTATGAGCAGTGTCGGGATGCCTTGGTGGCTCTAGAAGTAAATAAACGTCGCGTAAAGGTCCAGTACGATAAATCTGTTTGTCCAAGGAGGTTTAGTGAGCGAGACTTGGTCCTTTTGTGGGATCAACCGAAAGAACCCTTGGGGGTAGGAAAATTTAATCCGATGTGGCGGGGTCCTTACATGGTCAAACGCGTGTTAGAGAAGGGTGCTTATGAGTTAGTGGATTACGAGGGAACAACCTTGGCAGAGCCTAGAAATGGGCTCTATATCAAGAAGTACTATGCATGATTCTCAGCCAAGGTTGGTTATTGTATATTATTGTACAGTTTTGCATAGTTAGGTATTTTTCTTATAGTTATTGGGTTTGTGATTAGTTTCCGTTTCTTTTGGCAGATGTCAATGGAATCTTCCACCTACATAGGATTTGTGGATGGTGTGAGTCATCACACTCAACACTCAACCTCTGCTGCTTGGGTGATTTATACTCCTATGGTTCAGGTACTGTCTTCAAGAGATGTATGTTTGCGGCCATCTTTCAACAATGTTGCTGAATATAGTGTCATTATTGAGCTTCTATGTGATGCCAATTTACATGGTGTTCTCTCTCTTGAGGTACATCTTGATTCGGAGTTAGTAGTGTCACAGCTTAATGGTTTGCACCATGTTAGAGATCCAACGTTATTAAGAAGATTCTTACGTGTGAGATTATTATGACAATATAACATACATACTCATTCCAAGAATTAATAATCAAGTTGCTAACTCATATGCTAACTACTTGTTAGATTGGCATTTGTTTCATACACAATAAATTCATCACAAACACAATTTTTACACATGTAAATAAATAAACTGATCACCATAAAACATTTTATATAACATCCAAAATGTGGTAATACATAGTGTCATGATACAAAAATGGGGCTCTCGAGCCACCAACATATAATACACGGTAGTACAAAATTTATAGACTCCCAGGTATCTAATCCTATGGAGGAGGAGGGGGGTTGTGATCATGGAAGATCACTATGGCTCTAGCTATCCATTGGAATAATCGCACCCATGCTCGTGGTACACCCACCACCTAGCACTGCATAGTCTCAGGCAAGTCCTCGACTTGCACCATGGGAACCCTGTGTGTCAGCCTCACAAAATTGGTATGAATGCTCTAGAGCGTCCACTCCGCATCCACACCCATGATATCATATCCTGTTCCCCTCCGTCTATGACGAGGGAAGCCTTCCATCCATTGTGGCCCCACATCTGCACAGAAATGGTAAATGTCACTATGTATTATCACACAAAAATATGTCTTTTGATTCCATATAATCAAAAAACACAAAAAAATTAGAATAACTCAAAATTTTAAAAAAAAAGAGAGGGCCTAGATTTGTTACCTATATCACCATATGCCGATCTTGGTGGTAGTGGCATGTCCGGGTCCCCCCAGAAATCTATCCCTACATAGGGGTAGTCATCGATGGGAACTATCCACCACGAAAAGAAGTTAGCTAGATAGGGGTTGGCCACCTTACCTCCCCCTAGTCTGCACATCGTATCTGCCCAATGCCATTGGGCTGGATCTCGAACCCTATGAAGAGGAACGTCAACTCTGGGGCTCAATCCTGGAACACGCTTGAAGAAAAACGTGCTCAATATACTGCTAAACCCAAAGTTACACACTCTTCCCGCCTTACACTCACTAAGCTGATGTTTCATGTTGCTCAGTAGTGTAGTGCTCCAGTCATAAATCATGGGTCTCATGCAATCCACTGCATAGAACATCAGAGGCTGCAAGGCCTAGTGGAGTGATGCCAAGCTTGCTATCCTGCCCAATGTCAATAGTATGGCCTTTAGGCCCAGCACGTGTATAGCATTGGTAGGGACCTGACTCCCCACCTTCTCTGTGTCTGGATAGTAGTACACCGCAATGTACTCATTGATAGTCAATCCACCTCCTGGCCCACCACGAGAACGAAGGTTCACTCCTCCCCCTTGTCGGGAAATCCCAATAATGAAGTATATGTCCTCCACCTCTATAGTGAGGGACATCCCATCTATCTGGAAGGACTTAGAGTCTGGATCCTAGTAATCCACCAGCATCTGCAATAGTCTTGGTTTGGCTCTCAAGCCACCAAGACACCAAAACTTATAGAGTCCACATGCATGTAGAGCTTGTTGAGCCATTAGATAGGCCCTTACTGCCTCCTTTACCTCACCATGTTCATGCTCTCTCCACTCTAGGACCATCTTGCACAAGAAATTACAAATTTTCCCATTAGATTACTTAAAAAACCTTATGTGTGGGCTCATACGCGACTTTTTTCCAAATAGCCACGTACGTACGTGACTATGGGGGCATTTTCTGCGTATATCTAGCCCTATACATGGAAAAACCCTCAATTTCTGTGTGGGCCGCACCACCCTTTTTAGTTTGTCCTAGAAATATCAAATGACCATGGAATTGGATAAAAATTGCATCAAAATGGAAGAGAAGAGCATGGGTAAGTACCTGGAAGAAACGATAGTGGATTCTGCTGGCTGAATCTCCTGGAATTTGCTATTGAAAATCTGAGCTTAAATGGGTAAAAATTTCAAATGTTTTATAATATTTTGAATTGTTCACTATTTATAGAAATTTTTCAAATTTTTGAAAATTTTTACCCCCTTTCCTATAGTTTCGACAGTTTCTAATCATTTTGGACCGTTTTTGACCTAACTCGTGATGTAGGAGGCCTTTTTTAGTGTTGTTTCAGCCGTTGGATTGACCCGTTCATGCCAATCTCAGGTATCATGTCTAAACTGGGATATAGGTTAGGTTTCATCACCGTTTGTATTTTGCATGACCTTATGACCATTTCATCATAACCTTAGGTATGAACCCACTCTATTATGTCACGGAACCTTCTTGTTGTTTTAGAAGTGGCATGATATGAGTGGTAGAGCTTCACCTTACATGGGTACCCTAGTTAGCGCCTTATTTGCATTTGGTGCCCATGGTGACGTTTTCTCCTTTAGGGTATGGGAATCCATTGTATAGAACTGCCATAACATTTTGCAAGAGCCTCATACTCCTCTTGATCTTTTGCTGCCCTGTTTCCATCAGGACTCCCTCATGTCAAGTTGTGAATGCATTATCCTGAGCTTTGCCTACCTTATTGAGCTTTATGCCAGCTTCCCTGACATTGCGTTTCAGACATATATCCTAAGCTTGTCTCATATATAGCCATGCAGATCCTTTTTTTATCCTTTTCAGCTTGATTCCCTTTTTATCGGGAGGGGATTTTCCCCCGAGTGTCAATATCCTACACATGTATCCTTGCATTGAGAATAGGTATGTTCCACTGCTTGGAACTAGTTTGTTTTCCCTTATGACACTCATCTCCTCCTAGTCTGTAACTATAAAGAAATTTTATTCTTTTTCAAGCTTTTTAAATATTTGAAAAATTCCCAAAAAATCAAAAAACCAAAATGTCGGACAAGGAAAGATGTTATCTTTGGCAGCTGTCGAGTCATGTTGCCTTCGAATAGAGAACTGTATATCACATCCATTGGTTGGGTTTATAGTTTGACTTTAGGAGCTGTACTCATTTATCTAAGTTTATTTCCACTGATTGGTTAAGCTTCCAGTCCCCATGGAGCCTCTGTCGATGCCTCCTGTGTCGCAGAGATGTCCCAGTTTGTATATCGAGTCTATGATTCCTTTATTCAGTCACCATATGCCATTATGCTCTTGTTCGAAGGAATTTGAAGCTTGAGTCGGCCATTCCTTAGTTATTTTGACTTTGCATGTCAGCCATTCCTAGTACATTTACTGGTTCGTGCACCTTATGATTGAGTCCTTCCACATTATACAGCTTTACTAAGTACCTCGTGTTGGATGATGGGGGATGCCTTAATGCCCTCCTTCCAGCGGATTTCATCCTATCAACTTCAGATCATTTATTATGGGATTGGAATCTAGAGTCAGTTTGAGTGGCTTGAGACTTGCAGTCATTAGTGGCAGGTTCTCTCGTCATCAACAATCTTTGGGAATACATCAATGTTCCCTGATCAATGGATCCTCTCAAGTGTTCGACCTCAACACATTTATTCACACTTGTTATTTTTCACTCTACTACCTTGATTCCCATTTTCATTATCGATGGGTGATCTCGCGTATGTTAATAGTATACATTAATGACCGGTAATTAGATGATGAACGACTATGTTCGACCTCGACACCTCTATTCACATAGTAGGACATGTACTCATAGCGTTTTGTGTAGAAGACTTTCCAGATTGGTGGCATCTCTTATATGCTACCTCCTTGATCGTGCCACTGTTCATGAGATTTCATCTCTCATGACTTGATTCCAGTATAGGTTAGACATTTCCAGCCACTATGGAGATCTTGATCTGTTATATATCTTCAGCCATTATGGAGACCATGGTCCTTTGTATATCTTCAACATGGAGATTCTAATATATGTATATTGTACGTGGTGATGACCACTTATGTGATATCTTGTATCATGCCTATTCATGGCCATTGTACTCTTATGTATCCGGGACTGCTATATGTATTTGTAGTTATGTGCAGAGTTGTATTAGTGTATTATGTTGATTGGGTGGCTGGTCTTCCATTTGGGATTATTCATCACTCCACTTCTGGGATGGAATTATAATGTATTTCAGCCATCGTATGACCCCTCTGACCTCACACATTAGGGGGCATCTGTTATAGCTGATTTTACCACTCCAAGTGAATCACACTTTGTATGGTCTTCCCCTATCCCTCTATAGACTCCTTAGACCTCGTGGACCATTTTTTGTCCTTTGATGTTTCCTTGACCATCCCTAAAAACATGTGAAAAATGATACACACAACTTTTAAACCCTTAATCGCGTATATACATGGGTTTGACCCCTAAAACCGCATACATCGTGATGTGTACAAAATCTGAATCCTTTTGGAGTTTTCCTTGACATGGATCTGACTCACTTGACTCCTGTCCTTCCTTATGCCTTGAGATCACTCAGATTCGACCTTTCATTACCCCTTTGAAAATCTATATAAGGAACTATATTTTACATTGAAGGCATATGAGAGAATTAAGAGCAAATAAACTCTAGTCCATTGTTGCCAGAACTTATGCTTGAGTCTGCATCCCTTTGTCCCTTGGAGCACTTTTGTGTTCTTCCCAAGCTTTCCTTTTTCTTGTGAGCTTACTAACGAGAGATGGAGGATTGAGGTGGTGGAGGACCAAGTGGGGGATTCAGTTTCTCCGATTCGAAGACGTGCCGACGGAGGTTGTATCTATTGTAATCTCTTATTTATATTAATAGAAATATCTTTTCCTGTCCAATAATGTGTGTTTGAATGAATATTTTATCCATGGGATGATTTCAAATGCTTATACATTGTTGATTATATATGCTAGAATAGATCTAACACCATGATATATAGTATGCTTGTATTGTTTACTTGTTGTTGAGGAAGTAATTTATCAATTCAAGCTGAAGTTGGAAAGCTCAACAGGGATCTACTTCAACCATCCAGAATAAGGTACGAGGTCTGATCCTTTAGTGTTAGACATTTACTTTCTATTGTGTATTGGAAAGGATTTATTTTTGGAGTCAAGTTGTCTGTTGTGGTACCCCAAGCCATAGGAATTTCTCTTTGTAACAAAGATGATGGTGAAACTGCTTTCTATTTTGTATTAAATCATATTATTGCTAGGTTCAGTATCCCGAAGCAGATTGTCACTAACCATGGCAGCCATTTTTAGAATAAAATGATGACCAAATTAGCTACTATACTTGGATTTAAACAAGATAATTCATCTCCATATGATTTTTCTTGTATAGTTTTGTGGATATTTTTTGTGTGTTTCTTATGCAAGTCTAGTTGTGTTTGATATGGTCATTGAGTGCTTCATAGGTTTCATTGATGGCGCTAACCATCACACTTGTAATCTTGCTTTAGATTCTTGGATTAACTATTCACCCACATGTCAACTAGTTGCTTCAACAGATGCTTGTTTTAGCCCCACTACTAACAACACAACTAAATATAGTGTTGTTATTGAGCTGCTCTGAGATGTTGTTTCCCATTAAATTTCATCTATCAAAGTTAGACTTTACTCTTAGTTAGTTGTATCTCAGCTTAATTTTTTGTCACGTCCCCACCCCTCATCCCATCAAAGAAGACGCGACATTGTTGCTATCTAATCCAGGAAACTATCCCCATAAACATAAAATGAAATGCATTGAACTAATACATGCACAGATGCATAAATATTTAACATACAATGAAAGCATAAACATGTTCATCATTTTCATTAAACAAATACAATGCAGAGATTAACATAACAGAGACTTATCTTAGAAAGAAGCTCATCCCTCAACCAGCTATGTCGCTGCAACGTTCCACCCAACAATAGGCCAATGTGATCCTCAATCTCTCAACAAGACTACCACCCTCGAGCTGGGCATGACTTCCACAAGGAATAAGGAACACTAACATGCTCACACATAGCCAAGGATACAACAAAACTTAGCCAAGCCAACATAGTTGGGTTTATAAGGCTGCAAAGGAGTTGTAAAGGTCGACTGGTAAGCTAGTGAGCTCCTCAATAGAGCTATGGACACCTGCATCAAATCTAGCATGAATTATAAACATCTACCCACCCAACACAAGGAAGCATCCCCTTCTCTGTTGCACAGTACATCGGGCTATGCCTTCCCTTCTAGTTCTATTCAGGGTGTGCAAAGAATAAAACCATCCCCCTAGATCCATCTATGAGGTTCCTCCACACACTAGGTTTATCAAGCTTATCAGACCCCATTTCCACTCCCATCTCAATTCAGACCAAAGCACAGATGCATACACAAAAAAATAAATAGTTTTGTGTTGGGGAAAAAACGTTTGGGAAACAAAATGTATTACCAAGATGGGTGAAAACATCCCGCTATCAGAAATCTGATTCCTAGGGATGTTTTGGCCCTAATGTGGCCAAAAGAGACTGAACAACACCCAAGAAATCATGGGTCTCTCCTCTACCATTCGATGTGCAATCAATACAACATATTTTCTCCAACCGAGTGATGAGAAACAACAACAAAAACGTCAAGAAGAATCCCAACCATTGAGCCTTGCCCAATCGACTTCCTAGACATGGGAAAACTCTAGAAATATGCAAAAACATGAATGGGAAAAACAAATTGCTCCTCCGGAATGGAATTCCTATGTGAGGAAAATCAGTTGAGTGTGTGCATGAGAGAAAATGCCTGCACGTGAGTGTAATGTGTCTGCTTCCTTCCACGTGAGGGTAATGGATGAATTGTTTCCCCTTGGGTAAGCATGTGGTCAAGTCTGACAACCCTACCAGAATTGGTGGCTGCCCATACTCCCCTTTCCCCAAGGCAATAACTTCCCAACTGAATTTTTGGAGAATTTAATTGGTTGAAGAATAAGACAAGAAAAGGTGGTTGGAATTTGATGGGTTCTCCTTTTGTACTTGTATTTTCCCCATTGGCTTAGAGGCTAAATATCCCCTCCTTATCCCTAGGAAATAATGCCCATGTCTCATTATTTGTTGCATTGACATAGCTGGTTGTGGGTTTTTAATTAAATTGCATATTTACATGATGTCCAAAATTATAATGTTCTGACTCGCACGAAATACCATCGGCAATGATTTTAATCGCCAAAACAAAGAAACACTAAATTGATGGTGGGGATTTTTCCTTTAGCTCCACAACATGATTAAATACAATATAAACATCATATACATTTTTAATGCAAATGGGGTCAAAATCGAGGTGTTACCTTCCCCTCTTGCTTCAACAGCACTGTCCTCAGTGTTACGGAGAGAAATTCCTATGGCTTGGGGTACCACAACAGACAGATTGACTCCAGAAACCAATCCTTTCCAATATGCAGTAGAAATTAAATGTCTAACACTAAAGGATCAGACCTCGTACCTTATTCTGGACGGTTGAAGTAGATCCCCGTTGAGCTTTCCAACTTCATCTTGAATTGATAGATTACTTCCTCAACAACAAGTAAACAATACAAGCATTCTATATATCATGGTGTTAGATCTATTCTAGCATATATAATCAATAATGTATAAGCATTTGACATAATCCAATGGATGAAAATATTCATTCAAACACACATTATTGGACAGGAAAAGATATTTCTATTAATATAAATCAAATATTACAAGATACAACCTCTAATAGCACATCTGCGAACTGGAGAAACTGAATCCCCCACTTGGGCCTTCACCACTTCAATCCTTCATTTCTCAATAGCAAGCTCACAAGCAAAAGGCAAGCTTGGGAAGAACACAAAAGTGCTCCAAGGGACAAAGGGATGCATACTCAAGCATAAGTTCCGGCAACAATGGACTATAGTTTCTTTTCTCTCAATTCTCTCTTATGCCTTCAATGTACCAAGGGGTTCCTTATATAGCTTTCCAAAGGGGTAATGAAAGGTCGAATCCGAGCGATCTCAAGGCATATGGAAGGCCAGGAGTCAAATGAGTTGGATCCATGTCAAAGAAAACTCCAAAAGGATTTGGATTATGCACACATCCCGATGTACGTGGTTTTAGTGGTCAAACCCGCGTATATACATGCTTATAGGTTTAAAATTCATGTGTATCATTTTTCATATTTTTTTAGGGATGATCAAGGAAACATCAAAGGAAAAAAAGTGGTCCATGGGGTCCAAGGAGTCTGTAGCGGGACAGGGGAAGGCCATACAAAGTGTGATTCACCTGGAGTGGTGAAATCCACTATAATATATGCCCCCTAATGTATGAGATCAGAGGGGTTATACGATGGCCGAAATACATTATAAGTCCATCCCAGAAGTGGAGTGATGAAGGATCCCAAATAGAAGACTAGACACCCAATCAACATAGTACAATAATACAACTCTGCATATAACTGCAAATACATATAGCAATCCCGGATACATAAGAGTACAATGGCCATGAATAGGAATGAAACATGATATCACATATGTGGTCATCGCCACATACAATATACATAGATCAGAATCTCCATGATGAAGATATACAAAGGACCATGATCTCCAAAATGGCTGAAGATATATAATAGATCAAGATCTCCATAATGGCTGGAAATATCTGACATATACTTGAATCAAGTCACGAGAGCTGAAATCTCATGAACACTGGCATGATCAAGGAGGTAGCATATAAGAGATGCCACCAATCTGGAAAGTCTTCTACAGAAACCGCTATGAGTACATGTCCTACTATGCAAATAGAGGTGTCGAGGTCGAACATAGTAGTCCATCGTCTGATTACCGGTCATTAATGTATACCGTTAACAAATGCAAGATCACCCACCAATAATGAAAATGGGAATCAAGGTACTAGAGTGCAAAGTAACAAGTGTGAATAAATGTGTTGAGGTCAAACACTTGAGAGGATCCATCAATCAGGGGACATTGATGTATTCCCAAGAAACTGTCGATGGTGAGAGAACCTACCACTGATCACTGCAAGTCTCAAGGAACTCAAAATGACTCTAGATTCCAATCCCAGAATAAATGATCTGAAGTCGATGGGATGAAATCCATTGGAAGGAGGGCATTAAGGCATCCCCCATCATCCAACACGAGGTACTCAGCAAAGCTGTATAATGTGGAAGGACTCGATCATAAGGTGCACGAACTAGTAACTGTACCGGGAATGGCCGACATGCAAAGTCAAGATAACTGAGGAATGGTCGACTCAAGTTTCAACTTCCTTCGAACAAGAGCATAACGGCATATGGTGACTGAATGAAGGCATCATAGACTCAATATACAAACTGGGACATCTCTGCAACATAGGAGGCATCGACAGAGGCTCCATAGGGACTGGAAGATTAACTAGTCAGCGGAGATAAACTTAGATAAACGAGTACAGCTCCTAAAGTCAAACTATAACCCAACCAATGGATGTGATATACAGTGCTCTGTTTGAAGGCGACACGACTCAACAGCTGCCAAAGATAACATCTTTCCTTGTCCGGATTTTTGGTTTTTTTTTTTTTTTGGACTTTTTCAATTATTTAAAAATCTTGAAAAAAGAATAAAATAGCTTTATAGTTACATACTAGGAGGAGACGAGTGTCATAAGGGCAAGCAAACTAGTTCCAAGCAGTGGAACATACCTATTCTCAATGCAATGATACATGTGTAGGATATCGACACTCGGGGGAAAATCCCCTACCGATAAAAAGGGAATCAAGTTGCGAAGGATATAAAAAGAGGCTATGCATGGCTAGACATGAGACAAGATTGAGCTATATGGCTGAAACTCAATGTCAAGGGAGCTGGCGTAAAGCTCAATAAGGCAGGAAAAGCTGATGATAATGCATTCACTGGTGGGTGTGGCAGGACTATCAGTCCTTGCCCACGCCCCCACTCCACCAGTGGACTCTTCCTCTTCATGTCATGTGGGGCAGAAGAAACATTCTCTCCATTCTTTCATTTCTTTCACTCTCCCACGATTCCCACTTCTTCGTGGTTTTGGTCTTGCTCACACTCACGCAGGGTGTTGTTGGTGTTTTTCCTCCCACCACGAGTTTGTTTTGGCAATCAGAGGGTTGTTCCGTTCACTCTCCTCACGATTTTCCCCATCGTTTTGTTGAATCCTCACACAAAGGCTAGAAAGGGGATGGTTTTCCTCAAGCAATATTTGGGGACTGTGATCTCACGCGGTGAGCCAGAAGATTGGTCGAGAGGCACGATTCTGCTGTGTGTATGCTTTCCTTGTCAATGTTGGGTATCCATGTTCTTCCCATCTGCGGACTGTGTAAGGTTCTTGTTGTTTCATTACGGGATTGGGTTGTTGATCTTCCCTGGTTTTGGGTTGTTGTGACCTTCTTGGGTTGCTGCTGAGTTGTTTTGGCCACACTACGGCCAAGAACAACTCTGATTCATCCTCTCTAACCTGAGCTGTGTTCACCCTTTTTGTTTGGGTTGTCACCCTATTGTATTTACCTTCTTCACAAAGCTGGGAACTGTTGGTTCTACTACAGTATGCAGTCATTGGTTTTCAGACGGTTAGAGTGGGATTAGAGGCTGGGTATCCTTGAGAAAACTGGGGTTTGGGAGCCACTCGGACAGAGTTAGATTGCTGGCTTTCTTCTCCACAACCCTTGAAGAGTATTGGAAAAGGAAGTCAGGGCCTGAGGGACTGTGAAGTAGAGAAAGGACTGATTCCTGGTGTTGGGTGTTTGGCATGGATGATTTTAAGGAACCATACTTATTTAGAAGTGTATAAATGTTGGCGAATATTACCAATTCATAAAACACCGACTATAAAATGATTGGCGATATTTTTCAAAAAATATTTTAATTTTCAAGAATTTTATATTGTTTATATAATAATTTGGTGATTTTTAGGGTGAAATTTTTTTATCCCATCAAAAGTGGGCGAAACATGGCTTCAAAAAATGCAAAATGGCGAATATTTTTTGGGAGAAAAACATGGAAAAATAGCCCACTAGCCTAAAATTCGCCCCTAAAATTATCCCTGGTGTGTGGATGTCTTAGAATTCAGGTTAACTAGGGAGCAGGCATCCTTAGTTCTCTATTATTGAGGCCACCAGCTTAGCATCTAGCCTTTCCTAGCTCCTTGACAGCCTGATAAACCCTACGGTGTGGGTTTGGCTGATTTGTGTACCTTGGCTATGTGTAAGCCTTCTTTGACCCTTATTCCTTGAGGAATCATGCCCAACTCGGGGGTGGTAGTGTTGCTGAGAGATTGATGAGCACGCTAGCCTATGGATGGGTGGAACGTTGTAGCGACGTAGCTGGTTGCGGGACGAATTCTGTTTAAGATGAGTATTCTTGACTATTCCGTCTCTGCATTTATATTTACTAATTTATGAATATGATGAACATGTGTTATGCTTGAATGAATGTATGTTTGCTTCCGCTATCTATATGAAGAATTATGCATCTTAGTATGTTTTATGTTTCAAGCTTTATATTTCTGCATTATATGCCTATTCATGTTCATGGGACTATTTGCTCGGGGTTTTTGATGGTTTGGTAGCGTCCTCCTCGCCAGAAAGAGGTTCGGGGACGTTACAGAGTGGTATCAGAGCAAAGGTTACAACATGGGCCTGAATGGGCCATGAAAGGTCAACTAGCAGAGGCAAGTTTCCTTCTTCCCATTATAAATAAGAAGGAATCTATGCATGATAAGAGAATTTTGAGAATTTTGAAATTTTTCTCTAAGTATTGGAACCATCGGCCCATCGGAGGACTAAGTATGAACGTCCTCTGACACAACATACAGATTATTCTGATGGCCGTCTGATACAGACCCCGATGATGAAAAAATTTAGTAGAACGACCAACCAATGTTACGAAGATGAAGGAAGAAAATTGTAAGAATTTTCTTAAGTGCCTGTCGGCCATCGGAAAAGGTTAGTGGAAGGGGGATTCGATACAACGGCAGGTACCCGAAGTAAATTTTGCCACAATGCTTTTAAGTGCTCAACGAGATATCAGCGAAGTATAGCAGATTGGTCGGTGAACTTAGAGGATGTGAGCATCGAAACGTCGGCGGAAGGGACAAGAGGATAGTGGTTTGAATTGTCGACAGCAATGGCGGAGCAGAAATTTTGAAAATTTTTCTAAGTTGTGAAATCATCGATGATTGGCGATGATTAGTTGAATGATGAATGATGAAGATCATGTTGCTATAATTTCCAATGCATATCCTCCCATCAATTTCTCAGGCATCCATGTTTTTCCTAACTATGAACCATATCTCCAGGATGAAAGATATTCTCAAGCTCCAACGTTTTATGGAAATAGTGATTCAACTGTCTGTCACATCATATTTTTTTTCATTTGTGACTAAAATCAACATACTTCATAGGGATAATGTGATGCAAATTTTTGCTAATTCTTTGGAAAAGAAGGCTTGGAGATGGTTTCGTGGTCTTCCTGATAAATGCATTACCTCCCATTAATACTTATGTGCTATGATTTTTGAGAGGTGGCATGATGGTGAGGGAGATATGATGACGGTTGTAGAAAGGAGCCTCACCTACCTAAATGAGCTAAAGGAGCCCATGAATTCCATTATAGATGAGGACACTCAGGATGATCCTATTGAAGAGCTTCGCGATGAACCCATGATTGAACACATTGTTGAAGACACCATAGCTGAAAGCATTGAAGAATTGAGGTATTCTCATGTTTGTTGTAATGCCAATATTTTTCCAGAAAGCCCTCATGAGGAAACCATTACAGATATTGACACTTATAAATACGTTTATGCTGTGTATGATGACACTCCTCTATGTTCATCACTTAGGGATGAAGTTTTGGAAAGTTTAAATTATCATGATATCTTTGAAACCAAAACTTTGAAGGATGATTATTATGCACAGGAGGAGGGTATTTATATATCAAGATGTGATACCAACAAGGAAGACTCTCTCAGATATGACATGGATGGGAGTGATGACTATTGGAATTTGATATATAATCCAACTAGTGAAAATCTTATTCAGAATCCCATCCATGATATATCCAGCAAGGGGAGTGTCTATTCAAAAATTTGTGGAAGTCCAATCTACGATACGTACATAGAGGGGAGCATGGATACCTGAGAAAATATTAGTATGGAAGAGGAGCATTCAAAATTTTCACATGATCATTCAAAGTCATATCATGCAGAGCTGCACAAAGGTATCAGTAATGAAGACATTAAGAAGCAATGTTGTGAAAAGTTAGATGTGATGCAATCAGTGGAATGTCAGTCTCAACCATCTTCTTCACACATAGAGGTTCCTCATGATTTGGAGCTACTTGGGGCTTATTCAGTGAGTTATCATTAGATAAGCCCTGATGATCAGTATGATGATGTAGTCATTCTGCCTCATCTTGTCGATTGGTATATCAGTCCTATCCAATCATGGATAGAAGCAGCCTGCGCGAGCACATACCAATTTGGGAAGAACTTTAATGACTTTATTCATGCCTATGATTTCCCATCCAACCCGCCTGTTCTGGATCATCACGCATGTTTGCAGTTTCTAAATAAATTATCCTTACTTTGGGTGGTAACCAAAGACAAGGAAAATAATTTTTATGTTAATAAAATGCTTACGTGATTACATTGGATTTTTTATTACACCTAACCTTTTTATATCATGCTTAGAGTAGGAAAATAAGCTCCTTTAAAAAGAGCATTTAATTTCTGCATTTATGTTTTGTACTTAGATATAATAATAACAATAAATCATTAGTTAGTTACATTTATTTTGTTTCAATAAATCAGCTTAATCATTCATTTGGTTTTTATATAAAGCTTGTGCTACTGAGGTTTTTTTTGTCAAGTTGAGATGTTTTTACAGTGTGTATAAACCAAAGAATATGTTGTTATCGTATCCTCTCCTTTCCCTATGACCAGATCGAGCACACGTCCCACAGTTGGAGCCAAATGTTACCACCTAAGTTGTACTTAGTGTTTTTTTATCAAGTGAGCCTGGTGAACCGGACAAAGATGATTTGTCTAGACATCAGAAGACCTTCAAAATTGCTTCTGGGAAGTGCTTGTTGTACTATACCACATGTCCATACCCCATAGGGGAGTTGTAATAAAATGTTCTTGCATGATAGTGTATGTAAAAGACTCGGTCTCTTGGACTTTATTTGTCAATCCGATCAACCCAAAGTGTTTTTTCCCTTGGTTATTATTGGTTTTTGAATAAATGACTGATAATTTATGAGTTTTTCACTCAATACCTCCAAAGTTGGGGTGGTCGGCTTGGCATTTAGGCCTATTGAGGTTATTAGAGTCTATGTTTCAATGTATAAACATGCTAGGCATTATGGTCGAATCATATGAACATGTCTAAGTCCCCCGAGGTTTTAATTTTTTTTTTATTTTTTAAGTTTTTTTAATTTTAATTTTTCCACAAAAATTAGGCTATTTTTTAATAGTCTAATTGGAAAAATTGGTTTTGTAATAAACGTGGGCTCAGAAATCAGTTTTGGTCATGGGGGTACTCATTTTCTAGCTCAGAGCACCATGCAAACCCATAAACCCACTTTTCCTAAGTTTTGAGTGATTTTCCCATCACTCAGGTCAGAAAACCCTAAAAATCAAATATTGGTTATTTTAAATGATAAATTAATTATATAATAGAGAAAATCCAATTTCCTAAATCATTGGATTTTTCTCCGATTTGACTGAAGTCGGTCTCATCGGCTTCAAATTGACTAAAGCTAACCATTCCTTAACAGAAGAAGTTTATCTAGGCTAAATAGGGAGTGCACCACAGCATGCAATCTTGGGAATTGCACCCTCTCTCTCTCTCCTCCACACGTGTGGGCTCATCTGGATGTGATTTGGTTGATGTTTCAGTTAACTGGTTGATGTGTCAGTCCGATCAGCTCTCCAATTGACAGTCAGACTCAGTGAGACTCAGATCAGACTCAAATAGACTCAGATCAAGATTGGCTTGACTCCACATGTAGCTGCAGTCTCTCTCTCCTTGGCAATTGCACCCCCTCTAGGCTAGGTTTCCAGTTTTTTTTTAAAATAAAGCATAGTTTTCCTCTTCCAAGTTAGTTAGAGTCGGATTGAATAGCTGTTGCTATTTTTCATTGAAATAAAGAAAATATTTGGAGGCAAGATGGTGTCATGTTATTATGTGTGGATGAGCATTGCCATGTTTCACTGAGGTAACCTGTATCTGTGTTCATAACTTGCTTGTTTTGATATTGTGGATCCAGTACTAAAAGATTGGTAATAATTTTATTATTATCTTGATAGGAAAGGAATATGTTAATAATATTATTGGCTATCTCTTTTTATTTTATGCATGTCTAGAGATCTAGATTTAACATGTTTTATAAGATTATATGCATGCTATTCTAATATCTCTGTTTATGTATTAACTGGATCTCACAAGCATCTTGGAAAGACTTTGTATTATTTGCAGGTTCCTAGATTGGAGAGGGTGCTAAATAGTTTTCTTCCTCACTTTATCAAAGTCATAGTGCCTCCACATTCCACTGGAAAGCTCCACAGTTGATCTTCACGGCTACAAGCTTGCCTTCTTCTCTTTCTCCTCTTAAAATTTAAAATCTATTTGGTTACTTATTTCATAGCTTTGATTTGCTTAGATCTATCATATTAGAGTAAAATTCAACATATATCTATCTTCTCAAAGCTCATAATCTAGATCTTGTTCTTTAAAATGGTTTCATAACCATTCTAGATGTAGCTTTAGGGAAATCGTCTTTTTTGCATGGCCTTTTAAAGAAAATTTGTAGCTTGAATGCATTAGATTTATTTTTCATAATTTAAAAAATAAATACAGAAATCAATGCACATCATATTTTCTTCCCAAAAGGCAATCCAAGATCCCAAGGGAAGCTTGCTTTCCTTGGTTCCTTTTTTCACCTTTTTTTTTAACTAGTTTTAACTTAGTTGTTCTCGGTTAAAAGTGGGTTGACCCAAAGGCACTTTCAAATTTATTTTGGGCATATTCAAGTTTAATAATATTTCTATTTTTCATCATGTATAACAGAAAATAAGAGGAGGTGTTGTCTGAAAAGTGACTTTTGGGCCATCCGAATCCCCTCAGGGGTCTCCCCATTTTCTGAAATCTTTAATTTTTGCACTTTGTAAGCTCTTGGGTTCATTTTTTATAAGATAATAGAGGAATTATATCATCTTTCTGATATTGTAACTGATGGTAATAAAAAATAATTTCGAATAGGCTCTTTTGATCCCATTCCCCATCCCCCTTGGGGGAATTCGTGCCCTTTTTTCCCTTTTTGCATTTTTCCTATTTTTTTCTCTAGATTAGTTTTATTTATGCAATATAGTGTACTTTGATTACTTTAATCACATATTCCATATTATAAATTCAAATTAACTTTAATACTTACCCCATGAATCTCGATTGAACCGAAAGGTGAAAGAGGATCATGGTAGATTTAATTAGAGAACCTGTGGTTTGTTTTATCTTTGTTGCTTCATTATTAACTATTAATTTTTGCAAGAAATCAATTAAAATCAAACTCCTCCTTGGTTCCCCGATTGAGGTCCACTTGGACCGAAAGAGGTTCCTGGAGGGTTTTCTTTCTAATAAAAACACATCGATTAAAATTTACTAAAAATTACAAAGAAGCCGGTGTGTATGCTCTACATTTTGGATGCGGTTCGTCTGATCAGTCAAGCTGCATAAAAAGCAATGTGAGTGACTAGATTAATTAGGTTTCACTTTCCCCAATTAACAACCATTAGGCAAAAATCCAACGCCTCGAACAAACTGTAAGCAGTTGAAAAATACCCAAAGGAGTGGGAACAACTGGAAAGTGACCTCAAGGTGCCAATCTCTATTACACCCTAACTGGTGTATTATGAACACAGTATCCGAGAATCCATCCAACCCACAAACATCTTGCGGGTAGCCGTGAAGGTTTTATTTTTTGACATACTCCAAGTACCCCTCGGGTATATCTGGAGTCCCCCCTCGCCAAATTTAATCCACTTTTTTTCATATTAACTTAAAACGTACCAAGAGACAATTGCAAAACATTCACTACAAGCACATGCAAGCAAATTTAATCATTTTGCGACTCCATTTTAAGGAACTTGTTCTACGGTTTACTTCTTTCGATATATATATTGTGTGTCAGCATTGTGCTTACTTGTGCTTATTTTTCATCTTGTTATCTGTGGTTCTCAATTGTTAATTTCAAACTCCTAAGCAACTTATTCAATTTAATACCATCATACTAAAGTAATTAGCCTTAGTAACTCATAGGGTCTACCCCCCTATGCTTCATTAGGATTTTGCCTAAACGAAGGAGTCAAGTACAAGGTGACAACCTTGAATCGATACTTTCCCCCAAGGACACATCGATTGTCTTGAATATTTCTGCCATGTCCCCCCCTCCCCAAGGTGTGTGAAAGGTGGCAATAGTTTGTAAGTTGCATAAATATTTATATGTGTTGAAACAAGCCCCAAGATCTTGGTATGCCAAAATGGATGTATTTCTGCTCTCACAAAACTTCCAGAGATACAAATCTAATCCTAATGTATATTTGAAGCAATCTGAAGGTAATATTATGATCATAGTATTGTATTTGGATGATTTTTTGATAACAGGAAGCACACTTGCTTCGATTTCCTTTATAAAAATTGCTCTTCATGATGCTTTTGAAATGACTGATTTGGGCCTGCTGAGACAGTTTCTCGGGCTTGAAATCACACAAGACTTTGATGGGGTAATGGTAAATCAGTAAAATTATGTTTCAGGCCTGGTAATTAGGTTTAACATAGCTGATTGTAAGGCTACACCATTTCCTTTCCTCTCAGGAATCAATCTTAAAGAGGGAAAATCCACTCCACCCATGGATTGCACTATTTACCGCTAGTTGATCGGAAGCTTTCTATACTTAACACATTCAGGTCCTAACATTTGTTATTCCCTGAGTGTTGTATCAAGATATATACATCACCCTTATGAGATCCATTGGAAGGAATCAAAGAGGATCCTTCAGTACATTCAGGGAACTAGATCCTACGGCATTCACTATGCTACAAATTATGAGCTAGAGTTGGTCGGTTTTACAGATTTAGATTGGGAGGGGGATACCATAGATCGGAATTCCACTTTCGATTATGTTTTTATATTTGGCAGTGGCCCCATTTACTGGTCTAGCAAAAAGCAGGCTTCCATTGCACTTTCTTCAACATAGGCCAAGTATAGGGGAGCAATAAATGCTTGCATCTAGGCAGTTTAGTAGCAAGGCATTTTTTCAAAGTTTGAGATTGGTAGTGCTTTATCCACAGTTCATCAGGGTGACCATTTACTTCTTTAGTGTTCAGCTTGAGGGGGGAGTTTGTTCCCACTGGGTTTTCCCCTTTTCCTCACTTAGCATTTATTTGAGCATTTTAGAGTTAATTTTTGTATAGGGTGGCCTATGGCCTTTGTTTTCGAGGTCCAAGCATTTTTTTTTTACTCCTCAATGTGTATAGCTTAATGGGAGTTGTTTGAGTCACTATCTAACCCACACATCTTTATTTGGTCAATTTGGCCTAATTACCCACTTATCCCAAGTTGTTGACTCGAATTATTGACAACAGCATGAGAACCAACACACTCCTTGACATCAGCATGAGCACCAGCACACTCCTTCAATCATGGAGGCCAACTAAGCCTTATCCTTCAATTAGGGAGGCTATCTAAGCTTCCTCCTTCAATAAGGGAGAAAATATGGGTTGATCTACTTGTCATAAGCACACCAATTAGCTAACGAAATGTTGTTTCACCTAGCAATTAGTTACACCGAGTTGGAAAGGCACCTTCCTCATCTATTTGTTTATTTTGGGATGATTTGAGTTAACTGGAGTGATTTAAGGCGACTCCAACAACTTTTGGTGACTCATTTCACTCCGGTTCACTTCATCGAAGTTGACTTGAATTAGATATGTGCCCCCACCTACTGATTGACATGCAATTTAGTTCTATTCAATTAGACTCAGTCATTACTACCTCTGATTCAATTATGGATCAGTTAGAGTCAATTATGGTTATGATTAGTGGTTAACTGATGTGTCTAGTGTGGCTAACTGACAGTTAATCCACTCTCATGTATGCAATTCGAATGACCTTATTGGGATTCAAATTTCCTGTCTATTTAGGCCAGTGTATCACATTGTATCTCTCCTTTTGATTATTGAATACATTCTTGCAGCTACAACTCCTAATTGTAGTGTGTTTCATGTCAAATTTTTGTGCAATTGATTATGAATCTTCTGTGAGTTGTTCCTTGGTCCCAAGATTAATGTGACTCAATTTTCACATAATGGATCACTCCTAAAGCCTGATATTTCTTCCAAAATATCCAAATATTCACAAATTAGAATATCATCAAACTCATGAGAGAAAACTGACATCAAATCACCAACAAAAATTTTGAAAGAGACTTTTGGTACTTGATTTTTCACACCAAAATTGATGAGAACAGCTGCAAGCATCACTACAGGCTCTTGAACCTTAAAACTTGAACCAAATAAGATCATATCAGATCCAAATAAGTTCATATCAGATCTAATAGTTTGGAACAAATCCAAGTGCTCCGCCGAGATGGTAGATGCACAATTTTATCCTTCTTCAAAACTCTAAGTATTTGTGCATGCAATCATGTAGGAATTTGCTGGAAGCTCTAGATGAATGAGAGTGAAGGGATCACTCCTACAATCTAATATTATTTCCAAAAAATAAAAAGTATTACTTTCATGCACACCAACAACAACATTAGAGAGAGAAAGATCAAATTCCTCATTATTTTCTGAAGCAATCACGGGTAAACTATGCACAGAATTTAAAATAGAAGAATCACTGGAGAATATGTGCATAGAATGGAAGGAGATTTTTTATTCAATAAAATAGATTTGAATGTATTCTTCTGGATCATCCATATGAGAATATGAGATATCATAGATCTCTTAAAATTCTGGAGCAACAGGGGAAGGAGTCACTCCAAGAAGACTTTCTTCAAATCAAATTGATTGTGTGGAAGATTCTACTTCTTCTTCATCTTGAACAACTTCATCAGAGAGAGTAGAGGACAATATTTTTGAATAAAGAAATCTTTTGGTGTTGGCTATTCTCTCCAAATTTCTATAATGACCCTCATTGTTCTTTCCAAAGGTTCTATCCAATTATGTCCAGAGATCCTTTGGGTATTCAGCAGAATCAATAAGATAGTGCAAGCTTGGAGAAAAGGACACACACATTGTTCCAAAATATCTATCATCATCATTTATCCATTCATTTTCATCTTCATAAGACTCTTTACCGATCCCGATAGATAGCTTTAGAGATGAAATCATCTTCAATTTCCATTCTGAATATCTTGTGGATGGAGTAAGAACAGGAACTAGTAGTCTTGAATTCATATGAAGTTGTACCTGCAAAATATCACTGCAAAAACAAAAACCCATTCACACTATGTCAGAATCAATCCTTCCCTCTCGACATGTACACTTTTTCAAGGTCTATAACGCCCGCACCACCACTCTGAATGAATCTCAAGGCACTCTTTGCGAGACTTCTATAGAAACTAGCTACTTTTGGTGTACAATTAAGAGTAGACAGACTGGAATCCTTCTTGAGGAGGCTCTGATACCAAATTAGAACTAATGTGCCATTTATATTCAAGAAATGAGTTCCATTAGATTTTAATTATTATGCAGTGTAAAGGAATGAATAATACTCACTGAACAAAACAAATATCACAGGAAACAGACAAGTATTGCTCAGTATAATTAAAGTATAAACTTCATTAATCCCAACAATATACAATGGTGTTACATAAAGGAGAATTTGAATAATGTGAATAAGATTCGAATCTACCAACTCTACATGACTGACTAGCTAACTAGAAGTGTCTAAATCACTATCGAAGTTCACTAGGCTAACTCCAAATGTCTAATTTAGTCTCTCCATAAGTTATAATAATTTAAACTAGTTGAACTAATGCGGTAGTTGAGAAGTAGGTGAGAACTGGTGCCTTCCCACATGTATCCATGCAAGACTAGCACTAACTGAACTAGAGGACATCTAACTGAATGTAACTGGAGCATATCTTAGCTTGACTAGTTACCAACTACCAACAACTTAAGGAGGTTCGTTCCGACACTCCTAGTGGCTCCTAAATTGTAGGGATTGGTCTAGGAGGCACATAAAATGATGCATGAAGGTGCACTAAGTTGCAGTTAACCTCTATCTGTGTTCCCCACACTTTAATTACTCGTATGGGTGCCCCCATTAGCCCAAGTGGACCCAATGGTACTAGTGGACCCAATAATAACTAAATGGCTCCTAAGTTAGGAAAATATAATCTAATAGACCTATTTGGACAAGGGACGATTATAAATCCTAACAATAACAAAAACAAAGAACATTAACACCCTCTGACTCATGAGTTTAATGTCAGACATCGGAACAAGTCTAGAAACTTTTCCATGAGATCCCAATTCTGCCAAGCTTGTGAAACCTATGAATCAAATGTTATGAAAATGTCAAGAAAACATCTTTGTACAGAAGGAAATGTTATGATAGGTTAAATAACAAGTTTTATGCACCTATCCATCTTGTTACACTAAACAAAACATAAAAAGAAAAAACACTTGTGTTTTGGGTAAAACCGATAACGAAAACATGTCCATAGGAAAAACTTTCCATTCACAAGCTTCCCACATACCAAACACAATAGAATTATAGATTTCTTTAGAATCTTAAGTTCAACAACATGCAAAAGAGCTAATAAACAGAAGTATAAACAAGCATTTCTTACCCAAATATACAATCTGTAAACAATCTCCATTAATACTTTTATTCGAGAAAAACTATGAATCTAGAATGAATTACAAACTTAACCATTCCTTCATATAGAAATTCTTTAACATCCTTTCGAACCTATTGGATTATCTACCAATGTCCAACTAAGGAATAATTCATTCAAACAAAAAAAACCAAAAGGGTGAAAACATGAAGTTGCTATACAATTTTTTTAGAATCAGTCACACTGAAAAATTCAAGATCATCACAATGACAACAAAAAAAAATTGTAAAATATCATAGGGATGTTCCTTGACTGTCCTCTTCAAAAGGGTAGTTTATTTTGTATGATAAGAGTCACATTTGAAAGAAAATGAGAGGACACAAACATGTGTCAATAAGGTACCATTTTTTAAACAGTTGTTATTTCTAAAAATAATAATAAATAATGTTTAGGTATGAAAATCATCGACATATAGTCCATTGCAAAGTACAATCTGTGTAGATTATGTACGTACATTTGGTTTCTATAAAATGAATAACCATCTCTAAAAAAAAATGAAGGACACACATGTCAGTCATTATCCAAACTTAAAAATTTAAAGTATATGTGGTTGGTGCCCGTCAAATTTGTCCTACTATATGTTTTTTCATTTTGTAGGGTTAGACAAGGTTGTAATATCCCTAAGTTATTTACAACCCACCTATGAAAACTAAATTCAAAGACCAATTGTGATACAACAAAAAAAATAATGAATAAGAAAATAATACCATAAAAAGATCATTTACCTCAAGTTAAAAAATCAAACGTGTGTACTTTTGTTATGGCTATTTTAAGGAAGAAAATTCACATTGCTAAGAACAAATTTGCATGGAATTTCAATGGTCCGTTAAATCTAATATAAGACCAACTTTGACGATGATAATAAATATCCACTAAGACCAACAAAAAATGTAAGAAATTATTTAATTAATAAACAAACTTTTAAAAAAGTATTTTTAAATTAGCATGATGATACTCGTAATGACCATTAATAAAGATTAATTTTGATATATATAACTTTATTTAAAAACGATTTAAAATTATTTGATTTAATTTAAAAATTCGGAGCATTCCTGAACATATTGTAAAGATTGTCAATAAAAAAATTGATATTTAAAGAAATATGATTGTATTTTAAAAAACAAGAAAACTAGATAAATGTTTGAATATCATTTTTAACAGGTGAAATTTTAATTTAATAGTTATTTATAGCCCAAATTTAAACTCATAATTTAGAAATGTTTTGATGTAATAGTTATATAGGCCAAAGTTAAAGTTAAAGTTTGATATGAAAATAATTGGATAATAAATAAGAAGTCATAAGAAAATGTCATTGCCATTTCGAAAAATCAAAATTGTATTAAATACTTAATGTTGAAGATATCAATTGTGTAATAATTTATAGATATTTTATAATATTTGTATTTCTTTATGAACTAAACTTTACCAAAATAAAATGTTTTTTTCTATTAAAATAAAAAGGCTAAATAAATTATTAAACTTTGGTAAATATATAGTATAATGTCAAGTAATTAAAATATTAATCATCTTAGTTGTTTCAATAAACCAATAAATATTTTTTAGAAATATATTAAAAAAAGGTCAATCTTTAGTTTCATCGATAAACTAGAAGGTTGTTTACAGGAAGCGAGTTGTGCTATCACAATCTTAGCTGGAATAGTCATCATCCTTCTTCTCTATGATGACGATATTGTTCTTCTCGAAAGGTGTCCATCTGATCTTGATAAGCAACTGAGGCTTCTTAAGGATTTATGCTCTACCATGGGTATGACTGTTAACACTGACAAAATAAAAGTTACGATTATCAAATCCAAGAAGGACACTTATGCTAATTTGTGCATAACAATAGAAACTTGGAGGAAGTGCCTTCTTACAAATACCTAGGAATTGATATTCATCACAAGCTCAATTGCAACTATAGCATTGAGAAAAGGATTAATGGAGGGTGGAAAGCTTATTTTGGTCTTGAAAATAATTGTAAAGCAGCAAACCTTGTGATGTGGGATAAAAAGAAGTTCCTCTCTGAAACTTTAGTCACTCATGTTATCTTGTATGGATGTGAGGTTTGGGGTTGCAGCAGCTCTAGAGAATCCTGAAGAAAGATTGAGCAAATTCAGAAGCGTTTTATAATGTATAACCTCAAAATTAAAAGCAATACACCCTACTCTATTCGCCTTATAGAAGTGGGTCTTTCCCCTATCAAGAGCCTAGCTATGACTAGGCTCCTGTTGTACAAGCACAAAATCAATAACATGGGAGACCATAAACTTCCTAAGCTAGATTTAAATTCCAGCCAAAACCACTTAACGCTCAAGCGAGGTTGGTATAAAGAAATGAGGGTCTGATTAAACCATTGGAAGATCGACGAAAATGTTGCATTGCAAAATAACAATAACATTAAAAATATTGTTACTTCTAAGTTTAAAGAGAAAATGTGGTGTGAGAAAGATTTAGAGGCTAAAATAAAATGAAGATATTATAAGGAGGTCATCAACCCTACTCTAAAAAATCAAAAGTATCTCTATCTTAACCAGTTTAAAGAAAAAAAGTTAATAAAGCCAAGATAAGAACGAAATCTCATGAGCTCCATATTGAAACAGGTAGTTGGGAAGTTCCTAAAACACCATGGGTGGAAAGGATCTGCCATCTCTGTGAGAATATAAACATTGAGGATGAAAATCACTTCCTCGTAGAGTTCCCTGTGTACACCCACATTAGATCTCAGTTTCATATTCTTTATTACAACACCAACCTTCCTATCCTTTTAACATGATCATCACTCGAAGAACGCCCTTTTCCCAACAAAATAGCCCCCTCCAGGTAGCAATGTTGTGGATGACGCCACCGACGACGAGGTGATGGATTCTTCGAGTGATGATCCAATGGAAGTACCAAGTCAGCTTGTCTCCATAGGCTTTGGTTGCGCCATTGTCGAGGAACTTACTACATGCCATAATCAGGTTTTGTCATGATTTCATGCCTTTTTCGGAACGTATGCGGGCTCCACAAGCCATACTCAGGTTTTGTCAAGGTTTCATGTCGTTTTCTAAATGTATGTTGGCTCCACATGTTGGTCTGGTCTTTTCCAGGAACTTGATTGTCTTTTGATATAAGTCCCTCTTTCTGGGCTTGTTTTCCCTTCTGGAGGGAGGGTCCCAGTTCTATGGATTTGTTTTCCCTCCTAGAGGGAGGGTCCGACTCTTCTTTGGACATCTATGTTTGCTACTTCCCATGAGCAGGTCGGCTTCTCTATTTTGTAACTTCATATGTACTATTATTTTCTTTTTTTAATAGAATAGCTTCTAACGTACCAAAAATAAAAATGTCAAAATTATAGTGAGCCAAGGATGCTTCTCTCCAAGCTCTTTGAGCATAGGAGTACAATTTTAAAACAAACTAATTAATTCATTTATTTAGGTCCTTTAGACGAAGTTCTCTATCAGTGGATGTTAACCATCATCATCATCATCATTATCAATATGTTAGTTTATGAAATCCAAAAAAAAATCTTAATTGAATATCAAAATAAATAGTTGGAAATTTTAGTTTAAAAATTTATTAAAAAAATTTATAATATGTTAAAGTTTTTATATATATTTTAAAAAAATTATTATATTTGGCATTATTAGATTTTATTTCCAAATTTTTATAGAAAAAATATTATAATATATTAATGTTTATATATATATTTAAAAAACTTTTATTATATTTAAATAAAAGTTGTATATAGTGATAAAGCTATAGTCAATCATTGTGATGTGATTGTTACCTTTATTAAGATTAGTTATTATGACTATTTTATTAAATAAGACACTTGTTGTTGTTATATATTTTTATTTTTTATATTTTTAAATTATTTTTTATATCTAATAATTTTATTCATACATTAAAAATAATTAGTCAAATTATTAAAATCAACCATAAAAATTTAAAAAAAATAAAAAATATATTATTATTTTAAAATACTAATTTAATATGAGTTTTATAAAATTATTGAAAAAGTAGATAAATTAACGATTAGTCAAATTATTAAAATCAACCATAAAAATTTAAAAAAAATAAAAAATATATTATTATTTTAAAATACTAATTTAATATGAGTTTTATAAAATTATTGAAAAAGTAGATAAATTAACGAAAAGTCAAAATTATTGTTTGATTTTATATAAATTTTTCAAAAAAAATATATTAATTAAAGTCAAAAAGTATTGTTTGACTAAATGATAGTTAGAAATAGTCAAACAATACTAGTTATAAGTTATAATTATAGTCAAACAATAATAGTTATAGTCTTACGTGACTGGTTAAAAATTTTAAAAAAATCATATAGAAATATAACCTCATAGTTTTGAAAATTAAGTTTTGATTATATGACCTGTAACATCCAACGTTTCTTGCGAACTTGCCTCGAAAATGTAGGACTCTGTCTAGCAAATAAGTTTCGGTAGGTTGAAAATTATAAGTTTTGGCAGGTTGAAAACTATATTTTGGTGAAGATGACATGGCCATTTCCAATAATGCCATACAAGAGATACACCCTTCCCTCCTCTGTGGCAAGTCCCGACCCCGACTATCTATTTGAAAAATGCAATTGACTCCTATGATAGGCATTTAAAAAAAATTCTAGAAAATTCTGAGAAGCATCATTTTAAGACTGGAATATCCAGAGAATCGGCACATTCCCGTAAGATATATGTCCAGGTTCTCGTTATAAGCTTGCAAACGATGAGGGACTTATTTCAAAGTTTTTTGAAACATTTGCTAAGCCACATTTAGGTCTTGATTAACTCATCTTTAAATGGAAGGCGTGGGATTGTCGAAATCGTTGGTTGCCTCCCTTTTGTTTATGATTTGCATGTATACACCTTCTTCTATGAGTTCTCCAACCACAAAATTATTGAAAGTAGGTGTGCCTTTCCAGACGACCTTTCCAGACGAACAAACTTCACTGTTGGGGGATTCTGCGTGGAGGTGTTTGAAGCGGCCATTCAAACACTCAATTATTCTGTGCATTACATCCCAATTATCTATGAGGATTATGCAAAGGCCGATGACATTTCATCCTATTACAATTATGCTATTAATCAAATTGTGCTTAAGGTATAACTAGTGTGGTGTGTCTGTGGGTTTGTCATTCTAATTAGTAATAGCGTTATCATATCTTTTATGTTCTTATTTTTCTCTTGGCTTTCCAGAAATTGGATGTAGTGGTGGGCGACTTCACCATCACATCAAAACATTCTAAAGGTGTACAGTTTGCACAACCTTTCTTAGACTCTGGTTTAGTGGCAGTAGTTCCATTGAAAGATCAGCCTATCAGTTTTGGCTGGGTTTTTACGAAGCCTTTCACTGCTCAAATGTGGCTATTAACAGTGGGATTCTTCATTTTTGAAGGGATAATGGTCTATATTTTGGAGCGCAAAAGCAATCCGGGTTTCCAAGGGCAGCCTAGCAAGCAATTCGGAAACATAATATTGTAAGGAACAACTTTAGCCATGCCCTATAAATTGAACGGTTTGGAAAACACATTAAATTTAGCAATCTTGATTTGTGTGCAGGTTTAGTTTTTCATCTTGGTTCACTAATCAGGGTAAGTTGCACCTTTTCTATATCAGAAATTCCTTGATTGATTTTGCTCCGTTCTATATCAGAACTTGTATTGAAAATTTGATTTGGGAAAGCAGATGATATCCGGACAGTAATGGGTCGAATAGTGGTTGTGGTGTGGTTTTTGGTTATTGGAATTCTGTATTCGTGCTATACAACAAATTTATCGGCTATTATTACTACCTCATGTTTAGAGCCAACCCTTAACGACATCACTGAGGTTGTGTCGAGCAAACAAAGAATTGGGTATCAAGGAGGATCCCCAATGGTAGATATGTTGGTAGAATACTATGGAATCTATAGAAATAGGCTAGTACCTCTAAGTAATGAATCTGATTATTATAATGCTTCCACTAGAGGTAGGGTGGGTGCTATTGTAGACGAACATCCATACATGCAATCTCTTGTGGCAGAACATTGTAATCGCCTCAACTTCGCTAGCCAAATGTTCACCACTCTAAATTGGGGATTTGTAAGTTACTATTATTAGGAATATCCGAGTGTCCCAAACATTTAAAGTAATAACTTTTCATGGCGTTTTTAATTTTAGTTTTAGTTGCGGATACTGATGGGCTATTTTGGACAGCCATTTGATCGCACGAATTATCAATTGGTAAGAGACATCTCTGTCAAAATACTAGAGTTATCAGAAAATGGCGGACTGTACATATTGCAACAACAATGGTTACCTTATTATTACAGTGAATGCAGCAAATATAGCGCCGATAAGTCGGGGGGAAGCAACCAACTTCATGTTGAACACTTTTGGGGTATTTTTGTCATATTAGGGCTGGTATCATTGATAGTGCTATTGTTTTACATGGTGCAATGGAAATGGAATAGTTCTAGAGTGGCCTCATCGAATCCCCTTAGAGTGGCCTTATCGAATCACCCTACTCCTGCAGGCTCATTTGACCCAAATCCCCTTCCAGAAGGTTCATCCAACCAGAAGGTTCATGCAATCAGGGCGGATGATGCTATATTCCTGACCAGGGCTATGGCCTAGGCGAAAATGATGAAGAAAATTCAATTTCAGAGGAAAACAAAATCACTTGGTAATGCTATGTCATTTCATGGAATATGAACGTACACTCCAACCAAGGTTGCCTGTCATTAAACAGGCAACCCACTGGGAATTGTTTGGGGCTGACTCCTGACTGTGTGGTAGAACATTTAGTAGCCTTGATACCAGCATTATTGTTTTCTTCTTCTGTTTGTTGGATGAGTAATTCTTAGTTGTTTAAAAAGGTTGTGCTTGTTATTATTAATATGGGTGATTGAGAGGTAGAGTTTATTTCAATGTGAAAAGTTTGTATTTGGAGACTATGTACATCTAGTGTGATATAAGAAATTTTTTAATATTATGGATAAGATAGTGTTTTTATCGCAAGTCAAAGTTTGATGTATAAATATGTAATAGTGGTTAATATTAATAGAACATTATCATTCAACATGCAATGCTAGTTATTCTATAGAAATCATGTATACTATGTGATTTCTCTATATTTTTTTGTGTAGTTTCATCTTCATTACATTAGAGGTTCATGTGTTCATTGAAAATTGCTTAGTGAGTTATTTTATCTTTTAAATTGTCACCGTTAATTAATTAATGTAAGAAACGATTTTGGAATATTATAAACAATTTTATATTTATGAAATTGTAAAGGATGTGGTGAGAGAAAGCTACCTAGAGTTGGATATGCTAAAGATGTGGGAGTTCCCAGATGGAGTACGAACTTGAGTTGGTCGACAACTCCAAAGACTCATTGTTCAAGTGAAATATCTTTGTTTTCTATTCAGGCCCTCTTTCAGCTCCCAATCCCATGGAAGAAGTGGATGATGCATATTGTCCTAGCATATCAAGCATACATTACACCCTTGATACTTCAGACATTATTGTTTGTTAGGGAGATGGGCGTCAAGCCTTCTCATTGGTGGACACATCAAGGTAATCCAATATGATCTCTTTAAAAAAATCTCCCTTCAGTTGCAAGGGTAAATAAAGGCTTTGGTATAACTCGCAAGGTTTTTCCCCCTATCAATGTTCCCATTCCTTAGTCAAATCAAGCTTGTGGTATTATACTGATGAAGAGGTCTAACCATTTTGAAGGGTTTATCTAGTCTATTACAAAGGAGGAGGAGGTGAAGGGAGGCATGACTTATTAATTGGTAGATAAATCCCAAAAGAAGAAAAAACAACAAGTTATTGATTTGTATGGGTGAGGCATCTCTCTCATTGTGGGGGAAGACATAGTATCAATAATATCAATTTTTTGGTAGCAAAAACAATAGTTAGTAAATATTTGGGATACAAGGTTGCCACAATTCATTTGAACGATTGGCTCCAAATCGAGTGGGCTCCTCTTCTTAGTTATCGGTTGGGTTTAGTTTCTGCATCCTTGCTAAAGGAAGGATGGGCTTTATCTTTAGGACCAAAGAGGATGATATTTCTATCTTGAAAGGGAGTTGGTTTTTTTAAAGGTCACGCATGTCAATAAAATTGTAGCACCTCCCCTTTGATACAAAGGATGAAAATGTGACCTCCATGTAATTTTGAGTTGAAGTATTGAATTTGACGATGGAGTTATGCTATGAGAATCTCCCAAGGCCACCGATGACACCCTCAAGGTAAGTTCATCCTTTTTTATGAAATCTATAAAGTAAGTGTTTCTCAATTGGTTGCATGTAATTTCTTGGAATATTTTAGTATAGGTCTCTATCTTTCTATGAAGCTATTGGTGGGAGATAAGACTCATACCCAATTACTAGACTATGTTAACCCTTTGTGTCAATGTGCGATGTGACATGGGTATGGGCATGTCCTTAAGGAGTATGGAAAATCCTTTCAAAAGAAGGTATGGTTGTATTGATGTTTCTCTAATTAGTAGCATCGTGTAGAAATTCTCCATGATTGGTCATGTTGATTTGACCAAGGGGGAATGCTACATTCACTCACAGGGCCATGTTGATTTGGCTAGTGGTGAAGGGGTTAGGCCCAGTCTTTCTCTTATTATTCATGTTGATTTGACTAGGAGTGAAAAGGCTCAAGATTCTCTCACATTTCTTACTCCAGGATGAAGTGACTAGTTTACATAGGGAAAATTTTAACTTGTTTACACCTCTTGTGCTTCTCGATGGGTTTACTATGACATTAGAGCTCTATAGACGTGCATGTGAGGAGATGCTCGCCAACAAGTCTCATGGAAAACTTTTTTATTGAATAAGAAATGCCAAGAAGGCAAGTCAAATCCCACTGAATAATTGAAGAATCCCCAGAAAGCATTAAAGAATCCCCAGGAAATATTGAAGACTAAAAGTACAAGTCGACCTTAGAAGTGAAATTAAAGGTGACTTGAAGTGTATAAATAAGTGCTCAAACATTTCAATTTTATCATCATCATAACATCTCATCTCTTCTTATCTAGTGTGCAAGTTCAATGAGGTCTAGTGCAGGTACAAGGAGCATATTTTTAAAGGTTCTTATAACATCTTTTGAAGTCACTCTCTTGGTCTAGGTTTTTTTCAAGAAGGTCACACTCTCTTGTGACTAGGATTTATTGTGAAGGACACATTCTTTATGTGCTAGGTTTTCTTCAAAATTGTGATGTACTTGTAATATTGGATTAATTTATTCTCAAGAAAAGTTATAGGGTTTTATCCCAAGGTTTGGTTTCCCAAGATAAAAATTATTGTGTCTATTGTGCATGACTATATTTTTATAATTCTATTATTTTCGGTGCATTTAAAGTTGAAATTTTAAGTGTGTAATTTTTCAATGATAGCAGTGCGATGAAATTACTATTTGAAATAATTAGGAAGTAATTATCATACCAAAAAATTGTATTTCTACTCCTATAAGAAAATTGAACAGGTTGCACCCAAAAGGTAGCTCCACTAATGGAGAGTAATCAACGAATGGTCCAATGAAGGTTCCTTCCTTTATGTAGTTGAGTGATGAGGTAGTTGGAGGGTTAGTTATGGGAGAGGTTGAAATGGGGAAGGAAACTAAAGGGATCAATGAGGAGAAGAGGGATTTGATGATTGGGGGCATCTTCATTCCCCTTATCACTGAGGCTCGTTCTAGTGAGAATACATCTACAAATAACCCAATTGTCTTGATTTTTATTTCATTTCAAACCCTCAAAACTACAAAGGTTGCATCTCCTTTGGAAACAAAGTTATTTACTACCAAGTAAGTCTTATTATTTTCTTATGCACCTGATCAAGTTGATGGTGTGGGTTTAAATACATGGATCAATTCTCACCCCCAAAGTACTAAAGGTTTTAATTATATGGAATAAACTACCAATGTTGTTTCCATGTGATGGTCGAGTCTAATTAAAGGTGGGTCTTATTTAATTAAATTGTATTTGGATTTAGAATCTCTAGATCAGAGGGGCGAAGACCCTTTGTTGTAGAGTTAGTCTTTGCGCCCTGTGATAGTAAAGATTGGGGAGGAGGTCATTATTATTTAATATCCTTTTCCTCTTCTTAAGATCCCCTGGTTTCAAGGGTGTTGGGGTGGTTTTCTCGAAAGGAACCGATAGGTTCTAGGGCGGGGGGGGGGAATTTCCTCTTAAATATGCTCAAGAAATAGTATTGAAATAGGTTAATCAAGGAAAACAATAACTAATGTCAGGGTTTCTTAGAGTGAATAAAAACTTATATCGGGTTCCCTAATGAAAATCATTTCTCTCAACATATATGGCTTGGGGAGAAGGCCAAAAAAATGGCCCTCAAACATATGGTTGATTTGAATAACCCAAAAGTGTTATTTCTATAGGGGGGGATGGGAGTCACTGATCAGGGATCTATAGAAATCACTCTTAGGATGGAATTTTGTGGCTTTGGATGAAAATGGTTTTTTGGTGGTCTTATCGTTGGCTAGTGTTGGAATACAAACTTAAATTGAATTCATTTGTTGTGTTTTTAGGTTTGTGTATTGATATTTTGTACAAAAGATCGGATCAAGGTTTTACCTCTCTTAATGTTTACAATCCTTATAATGGAGGAAACTAGGTTTTTTGGTGATTTTACTCTCTCAATGAATTGAGTTCAAACATTTGACTATTAGTGGAGACATGAATCGCACCTTAAATAGAGGGGATATCTAGGGATCCTTAGCTAGCCATGATAGGTTAGTTTTTCATAAACCAATTTGACATAGTTGGTTGGGTTAACATCATGCCATTGGAATTGATTCCCACTTGGAATAACAATAAATATAGAAATAATTTTGTTCCAAAGTTACAAGATCAATTTTTTATCCACTATGTCTCCTTATTTTAATTTGAATACCATTTAGATCTTCAAGTAGATGGTTCTAATAATGTTTGCAATAAAATGGAGAATGGAGATAAACAAACCACACAGGAAAAAGATGAGTATTGCTCAGAAATTTGCAGCATCGTTCACAATAATAATATCTGGTCTTACAATAGTTTACATAGGAAAAGAATTCAAATGCATTAGGTAGCAATTCGAATCTATCCACTAGATATGAATGTATCTAACTGACCATCTAACTCATGGTGTCTCAATCATTATTGGAGTCCAACAGATCAACTCCCAGATGTCCAACCAACTTAATCAATCAGTGACATCTAGTTAACTCAGTGCAACTTGAATGTGGTAGGTGGGAAAAGGCACCTACTCCACATGAATCCATGCATTAGCCATGCATAGCTAGCGCTAGCTAACTAATTGTGAACTAACTGAAAGTAACTGGGGGCTAGTTGAGACTAACTAGTACTAACTCCAACTAACTAATGTAGGTTGGTGATGGGACTCCCAATGGCTCCTAAAATGTAGGAATTGGTCTAGGAGGCTCCCAAACTGACGCATGCACATGTAGTAAGTGGCAGTTAACCTCTAACAGTGTTCCCCACACTCTAGTGACTGGTACATGTGGCCCCATTAGGTCAAGTGGACCCAATTGTACTAGTGGACCCAAATAATTAATTAAGGTTCCTAAGTTAAGCTAAATAATCTAAATAGAAATTATGGTCAAGGGAGGATTAATAATCCTAACACCCTCCTGAATCCTAACTTGGACAACTGTGGGCCCTAGTGACAAGACCATAGGTCACCCAAATACAATCTAAAAAGATAGTAATGCTGCATAACACAACTGAGGTAGGGAAAACCTCTTGGGAAAAACCCTCTTCAAAATAGGAACTCAGAATCAAGCCTTAATGCCAAAAAGAGACCTGAGAAAGGAAAATCTCTTTTCAGTAAAAAGACTTGGTAAAAATATCTGCAATTTTATCCTCTGCCGGACAGTAATGCATTTTGATGGTTTTGTCTGTTGCCGCCTTTCACACACTTGGGTCACATGGCAGAAATCTTCAAGCCACTCGGTGTGTCCTTGGGGGAAAGTCTCAAGTCAAGGCTGTCACCTTGTTCTTGAATCCTCCGTTTAGGCTCAACTCCTAAAAAAAGCCAAGGGGGGTAGACCCCATTAAGTTACTAAGGATAATTACTTAGTGTTGTGATGTTAAACTGAATGAGTTATTTATGAGTTTGAAAATTAACTATAAACAATCAAAGATGACAAGATATGAAAATAAACACACGAAAGCACAATGCTGAGACACAATGTATATATAAAACAAGAAAATAACAAGTGCCTTAGAATGGAGTCAGAAAATAGAAACAATGTACTTGCATGTGCTTGGAGTGAGTGTTTTGCGATTGCCTCTTGGTATTTTTAAGTTAAAAATGAAGTGTGAGTTGATTAAAAATAGGCGAAGGGGGGACTCCAGATATACCCGAGAGTACTTGGAGTATGTCCAAAACTAAACCTTCACGGCTACCCGCAAGGAATATGTGGGCTGAAATGGAGTCTCTGGGGCTATTGTTCATAACGCACCCGTTAGGGTGTGACAGAGATCGGTGCCCCGAGGTCACTTTTTAGAAGTTCCCGCTTCCTTTGGGTATTTTGCTACCGTAAAAGGTCTGATCTAGGTGTTGGATTTTCACCTGATGGTTTGTCAGTTGGGGAGAGTGAGTCTTAATTATACTAGTCACTCAAGTGCTTTTGATACATCTTTACTGATTGGATGAAATGCAGCCAAGTGCAGAGCATACACACTGGAGTCTTGTAAATTTTAGTAAGTTTTAAACTGGGTGTTCTTGTTTAAAAGAAAACCCTCCAGGAACCTCTTTCGATCCAAGTGGATCTCAATCGGGGAATCAAGGAGGGGTTAATTTTATAATTGCTGATAACTAAAATATCATAAATAAATAGATACACAATTCTAGTTTTCTAATTAATCCTACCACGAATCTCTTTCCCCTTTTGGGTCAATCGGGAAATTGTGGGGTAAGTATTATGATTACTTTGAAAAAACCAAAAGTGGAATATGAAAGTAATAATAAAATCAAATATACTAACCTGCAAATTATATCAATGCTAGTTTAAAAAAGAAATGAGCAGAAAGCGATGAAAAGGACACCGACGCAAATCCCCCTAGGGGGGATGGGGAATGGGCTCGAAAGAGCCTATTCCAAAGATAATTTTATTTATTATTGGTTACAAATTTAGCGAAATGAAAAAATTAGAAAATTCTTGGTCCTTATACAGGCTGAAACCAAGATTTTACAACTTTGCAAAAAAAATTGAGTTTTTAGTGAAAAGGGAGACCCCTAGGGGGATTTGAACGCTCCTGAGACCACTTCGGACAGCAGCTTCCTTTATTTTCTATCAGACATGATAAAATATAGAAAGCATGTTAGAATAAAAAATTCCCAAAATCACTTTAAGAGTACCTTTGGATCAGCCTACCTTATCTCAGAAAAAATGAAGTTAAGACTAGCTAAAACAAATGAAAGGGAACCAAGGAAAGCAAGCTTTCCTTGGGATCTTGGCTTGATGTTTGTACAGCCAATGAAAGTGCACTGATATTGTAGAATATTAAATTTTATAACAGCGAAAGGCAATCTAATGCATGTGGTCTACAAGTTTTCTTTAAAATTCATGCAAAAAGACGATTTCCCTAAAGCTAGATCTAGAATGCTTATGAAACTTTTTTGAGTGCAAGATCTAGACTGTGAGCTATGAAATATCAGATATATGTATATTTTACTTTGATGAAAAAGATCCAAATGAAATCAAAGCTATGAACTAAACAAAGTAACCGGGTGAAGTGTTGATTTTGAGGGAGGAAGAAGAGGAAAGAAATACTGGTTTCCTTGAAGATCCACAGTGGAGCTTTCAGGTGGAATGTCGAGGGACTATGCCTTTTGGAAGGTTTTGAAGAGAATGGAGAAACAAACTAGATCAGCATCCTCTCCAAAGTGGGAACCTACAACTCAGCTGAAATCAAAGAACTTGCCATGAAACTTGTGAGATCCGATTAGTACATACACAAAGATTCAAGATAACATGCATATAAACTTATAGGACATGCTAAATCAAGATCTCTAAACATGCATCAAAGGAAAGAGATAGTCAATAAACTTATTGAAAAGCAACTTTCCTATCAAGATCATAATAAGCTTATTATGAATCTTAACAACGAATCTACAAGAAATTAGCAAAAAATGACCACAGATACAGGTTACCTCAGTAAAACAACGGCAATAATCATCCACACATGTAATGGCACCACACTGTATTGCCTCCAAAGCTTTTATTTATTTCAAATGAAGAATAACAATAGTATAATAGCAGCAGCACCTCAATCCCAATTCTAATCGGCTTGGAAGAGGAGGCTGTGCCTCGATATATACAAAAACCAGGAGATCCAGCCCAGGGGGGCGCAAATCCCAAGGAGATAGACCAAATATGCTAATGGAGAGTTCATCAATGCCTAATATGTGTCTAGCTGAGCCAGATCTGAGTCTCACTGAGTGCAACTGTCAATCGGGGAGCTGATCTGACTGACACCTCAACCTGTTGACTAAAGAATCCACCAAAACTCATCCAGATGAGCCAAAAATGTGTGGAGGAGAGAGCAAGGGTGAAATTCCCCATAAAGGATGCTCAAGATCAACTCTGGATCTGATTTGATCACCTCCTTTAGTTAAGGATTTGTCAGATCCACTGAATCTGCTTCAGATCTGACTGATTTCAATCAAATTAGCTGAGAATCCATTGATTTATGATTTTGGATTTGCTCCATTATTCATCAATTTATTAATTAAAATAATCAATAATTGATTTTTGGGGCTTTCTAACCTAAGTGATGGAAAATCACTCAAAACTAGGAAACAGTGGGTCCATGGGTTTACATGGTGCTCTTAGCTTGAAAATGAGCACCTACATGACTGAAACTGATTATTTGGCCCACTTTTATTACAAAATCAATTTTTTCAATTAAACTATTAAAAAATAGCCTAAGTTTTGGAAAAATTAAATTTTAATAAAAAACACTGAAAAACTGAAAAATTGAAAAACACCTAGGGGGGCTTAGACATGTTCATATGACTCGAAAATGATGTCTAGCATGCTTATACATTGACACATAGACTCTAATAACCTCAATAGGCCTAAATGCCAAGCCAACCACCCCAACTTTGGAGGTATGGAGTGAAAAACTCAGAAATTATCAGTCGTTTGTTCAACAACCAATGATAACCAAGTGAAAAAACACCTTGGGCTGATCAGATTGACAAATAAAGTCTAAGATACTGAGTCTTTTACAGACACTATCATGCTAGAAAATTTATTACAATTCCCCCATGGGGTATGAACATGTCATATGATACAACAAGCACTTCCCAAAAGTACTTCCAAAGGTCTTTTGAAGTCCGAACAAGTTAACCCTATCCGGTTCACTAGGCTCACTTGATAAAAAACCACTAAGTACAACTTAGGTGGTAACACTGTCATGCACTTGTTCTTGGATGTAGTGGATGTGAACCTCTGTGCTTTGTCCTCTGCTTCTGAACAGGATCACTAAAAATTTTGATTATACTCTAGTTGTCACAATAAAGATCCACTGTAGATGAATTCTGAATCCCAAACTGTGTCAAGATGCCATGTAGCCATACTGCTTGAATAGCTACATTCACAGCTCCTCGGTACTCTGCTTCTACTGAAGAGAGTGAAAGTGTTGCTTGCTTCTTGTTGGACCAACAAATTGGCCCAAATCCAATCGTGAATACAAAACTCGAGGTGGATTTCCTATCATTTCCATATCTTTCCCGGTCTGAGTCTATAACTCCTATGAAATCTAGTTGTGCTCGAGCTGCATAGTCGATCCCAGAATCTATAGTACCCTGCACATAGTGCAAGATCCTCTTTGTTGCCTTCCAATGCAGCTCATGTGGCTCTTGCATGTATCTAGCAGCAGCACTCATAGCATAGGATATGTATGGTATCGAATGAGTGAGATATAGAAGGATCCCAATGAGCTGTCTGTAGAGAGTGTTGTCCACTAAAGGTGTGGAACCACCTTCTTCAAGCCTTATTCCTAATATAAAGGGACAGGGGGCTACCTTGTAATCCTCCATGTGGAATCTCTTAAGCCTGTCTGATGAATACCTGGACTATGAGATCATGATTCCTAAAGTATTTTGACTTACTTTGAGACCAATGAACCGTCTTAACAGTCCTAAGTCAGTCATAGAGAATTCTTTGTTAAGAGAATACTTGACAATGTTCAATCCAGCAACAGAGCTGCCAGTAATGAGCAAGTCATCCACATAAAATACAACTAGAAGCAAGAACCCCTCTTTCTTCTTCATGTAGACATTGCAATCATATTTGCACCTTTCAAAATTCTAAGGGAGGATGAAGGCATCCATATTGGAGTACCATACCCTTGGGGCTTCTTTCAGTCCATACAGTGATTCCCTTAGTTTGCAGACTAAGGAAGGATCATCAATAAACCCCTCAGGTTATTTCATATATATCGCTTCCATTAGAGGAAATTTCAATTTAAAATGGGCCTTCCAAAAAAAATACAAATTCCATGTAATCATGTATTAGCCAATCAAAATGATTTAAAATTAAAAAAGGGAGCACCTCTTAAATAATTTCTTAATATAAATTTGGGGATAGGTATCATAAAAAATAAACTACTTTTTTGTTCGTATTTTCGACATTTCTCCCTGTGTTTTTACTCAAATTTCGATCAGGAGAGCTCATTGGATGTGGAATTAAATTACGCATCCAAAGAGTACCCACTCGGCATAATTTTTATGGTCCCTGCTACCCCAAAAACAATAAATATCTGAAAAAACATGACGATGATGTCATCATCACGTTTTTAAGGTATTTCTTGCTTTTGGGGTAGCAAGGACCGTCAAAAGTATGCCAAGTGGGTACTCGTTGGATGCTGAATTTAATTCCACATCCAATGAGCTCTCTGGATCAAAATTTGAGTAAAAACACAAAGAGATATGTCGAAAATACGAACAAAAAAATAGTTTTTTCTTTTCTTCCTCCAAAATTAATAAATATTATTTTATTATTTTAACTATTATTTTATTAATTTTCCTTAGGAGGCCCATTTTGAGTTGAAACTTCCTCTAATGCTCCAAATCACCATGGAGGAAAGAGCTCTTCACATCCATGTGATGTACTTCCCATCTTTTGGAAGCAACAACAACCAAGACTAACCTAATGGAGTTCATTCTAGCTATTGGAGCGAATGTCTCATTGTAGTCCAGCCATTCAACCTGAGAGTATCCTTTTTCCACCAACTGAGCCTTGTACTTGGTTGTTGTTCCATCAGCAGCTATCTTGGTTTTGTAAATCCATTTCCACTAAAACAGCTTCCTTCCAAGGAGTAAGGAGACAAGTTCCCAGGTCTTGTTGTCATGTAGCGAATCAAGCTCCTCATCCATGGCTTCTTGCCATATAGGATCATGGAAAGCCTCCTTGAAGGATTGAGGATCTGACCTAAGCATCATAAAAAACCTCTCATGAAGAAAAGGATCTGTGTGAGACAATGCAACACTCTCCTTATGATACTGGGACCTCATTTTTCTCTTATCATATGGATTCCCATCATCATCTCCAGTTGCTTCTATGAGTTGTTGATCCTGTTTAGGCTATTGAAATGAGGTAGATGATGGATCTAGATCTAGATCCCTTTGAGGTGTAAGCTCAATGTCTGGATCATGTTGGGATGCCTCCTCTTCAAAATCTGAATCTGAAATGTCAAGAATAGAAACTAAATCTACAATAGGAAGTGAAGGAATGTTTATACCTTCATCAGCATCGAATGGAAGCTATGGTGATGCCAGAACTTTGAATGGCATGAAGTGAGAGAACATATATGCCTCAGAGGAATTATCAGTAATCCCTTTCACTACAATATCCCCAGTTTATATATTTTTTATCTCTACTGAGTTAGACCCAAACAACACTTTCTTTGGTGAGCCGGTGTGAGTCATCTGATATATAGACAACAAATTAGCTGCAAGGGAGGGCACATATAGAACATCTCTGAACATACCATGCTTTGCTCTGATGGTGCTTCTTCCTACTGCTGGAATTTGGTAATCATCTCCCATGTGAGTGGTGGGCCCTTCATTGATGTTGAGAGAGGAGAAGAGATCCTTAGAGGAAACCATGTGATTGGAGGCTCCAGAATCAATCAAATTGGTTGTAGACCGAGGTAGTCCTGCTTTTAAAGCATGACACCTTTCATGTCCATTACGAGACTGTGGTTCTTCATCAAGCTTCTTTGCTCTCGGGGGATCAGTGTTATGCTACTTGAGAAGAGCTACCATTTCATCCAGTTGATTCCTCATACAATGATATTCAAAATGGTACCCCTTTCCACAATAGGGACATAACTTATTTTCAAACTTCTTTTTCTTAGAGCCAGAGGCCCCTTCAAAAGTTTGTTGATTTTGTTTAGGCTCCGAATCAACTGATTTTGGCTCCTTCTTCTTTGATTTCCCCTTGGCTTGCACTTTGGAAGAGTCTGTAACTAGGAGAGCTTGATATTTGGAGCTCTTTATGACTCCCATTCAAATCAACTTGTCTTGCTCCTTGATTAAGGACTCGGAAAAAGAATCTAATGAAGGAATTTTCCAATCAGAAAAGCCATCTCGCTTGGAATGAAATATAGAAACAAATACATAATACTCACGGCCTAGTTTTCTGAGTATGGAAAGGACATTTTTCTCATCCTTCCATTCTATTCCACATTGAAGTGCAAGAGACTTGAATTTAGTAAATAATTTCTCAACAGTATCGAAATTGCTGGGATGTAAAGATGCCAACTCATTCTCTAGAATGTGTCCCCGAAGCTTATCTTATTTGTAATGTCCCGATTTTGACCCCGTTTGCATTAAAGGATACATGAAGTATATGTTGTAATTTATCGTGGTGAGGGGTTAAAGGAAAAATCCCCACCATCGATTTGGTTGTGTATGTTTCGGAAATAGGGATCGTTGCCAATGGTATATCGTGCTAACCAACACACTATAGTTTTGGGCATCATGTAAATATGCACATCAATTAAAATAAACCTACATCCAGCTACGACGGTGCAACGTTAAATGAAAAGGGCATGATTCCTAAGGTTAAGGGGGGGCATTGTCCAACGCATGTGGGTCATTGGGAGTTTTCCATGTGTCGGCCACCCATTTAAACTTCTGTTGTCTGTTAGTTGGGAGCAGTTATTGTTGAGTAGTCGTGGGTGTGGTAGGACTGTCAGTCCTTGCCCACGTGCCCACTCCACCAGTGGACTATTCCTCTTCACGTCGCGTGGGGTAGAAGAAACATTCTCTCCATTCTTTCATTTCGTTCACTCTCCCATGATTCCCACTTCTTCACGGTTTTGGTCTTGCTCACACTCACGTAGGGTGGTGCTGGTGTTTTTCCTCCCACCACGAGTTTGTTCTGGAAATCAGAGGGTCGTTTTGTTCACTCTCCTCATAATTTTCCCCATCGTTTTGTTGAATCCTCACATAGAGGCTAGAAAGGGGATGGTTTTCCTCATGCAGGAGTTAGGGACTGTGATCTCACACATTGAGCCAGATTATTGGCTGAGAGGCTCGATTCTACTGTGTGTATGCTTTCCCTGTCAATGCTGGGAATCCATCTTCTTCCCATCTGTGGACTGTGTAAGGTTCCTGTTGTCTCATTATGGGATTGGGTTGTTGATATTCCCTGGTTTTGGGTTGTTGTGACCTTGTTGGGTTGTCACTGAGTTGTTTTGGCCACACTAGGGCCAAGAACAACTCTGAGTCGTCCTCTCTGACCTGAGCTGTTTTCACCCTTTTCGTTTGTGTTGTCACCCTGTTGTATTCACCTTCTTCACAGAGCTGGGAATTGTTGGTTCTACTGCAGTATGTAGTCATTGGTTTTCAAATGGTTAGAGTGGGATTAGAGGTTGGGTATGCTTGAGAAACCTGGGGTTTGGGAGCCACTCGAACAGAGTTAGATTGCTGGCTTTCTTCTCCACAACCCTTGAAGAGTATTGGAAAAGGAAGTTAGGCCTGAGGGGCTGTGAAGCAAAGAAAGGACTGATTCCTGGTGTTGGGTGTGTGGATTTCATAGAATTCAGGTTAACTCGGGAGAAGGAATCCTTAGCTCTCTATTGAGGCCACCAGCTTATCATCTAGCCTTTCCTAGCTCCTTGATGGCCTTATAAACCCTACAGTGTGGGCTTGGTTTATTTGTGTACCTTGGCTATGTGTAAGCCTATTTTGACCCTTATTCCTCGAGGAATGATTCCCAGCTCGGGGGTGGTAGTGTTGCTGAGAGATTGATGTCCACATTGGCCTATGGATGGGTGGAACGTTGCAGCGATGTAGCTTGTTGCGGGACGAATTTTGTTTAAGATGAGTATTCTTGACTATTCCGTCTCTGTATTTATATTTACTGATTTATGAATATGATGAACATGTGTTATGCTTGAATGAATGTATGTTTGCTTCCACTATCTATATGAAGGATTATGCATCTTAGTATGTTTTATGTTTCAAGCTTTATATTTCCACATTATATGCTTGTTCATGTTCATGGGACTATTTGCTCAGGGATTTTGATGGTTTGGTGGCATCCTTCTCGTCGGAAAGAGGATCGGGGACGTTACAGAGTGGTATTAGAGGAAAGGTTACAACATGGGCCTAAATGGTCCATGAAAGGTCAGCTAGCAGAGGCAAGTTTCCTTCTGCCCAGTATAAATTAGAAGGAATCTGTGCATGATAAGAGAATTTTGAGAAATTTGAAACTTTTCTCTAAGTATTGGAATCATCGGCCCATCGGAGGACTAAGTACGAACGTCCTCCGACACAGCAGACAGATTAGTCTGATGGTCATCCGATACAAACCCTGACGATGAAAAAATTTAGTAGAAGGACTAGCCGATGTTACGGCAATGAAGGAAGAAAATTGTAAGAATTTTCCTAAGTGCCTGTCGGCCATCGAAAAAGGTTAGTGGAAGGGGGAGCCGATACAACGGCAGGTCCCTGAAGTAAATTTCGTCGCATTGCTTTTAAGTGTTCGACGGGCTATCGTTGAAGTCTAGCGGATTGGTCGGTGAACTTATAGGATGTGAGGGTTGAAACGTCGATGGAAGGGACAAGAGGATAGTGGTTTGAACTGCCGACAGCAATGGCGGAGCATAAATTTTCAAAATATTTTTCTAAGTCATGAAATCATCGATGATTGGCGATGATTAGTTGAATGATGAATGATGAAGATCATGGTGCTATAATTTCCAATGCATATCCTCCCATCAATTTCTCGAGCATCCAGGGTTTTCCTAACTATGAACCATATCTCCAGGATGAAAGATATTCTCAAGCTCCAACGTTTTATGGAAATAGTGATTCAACAATTTGTCACATCATATTTTTTTTTCATTTGTGACTAAAATCAACATACTTCATAGGGATAATGTGATGCAAATTTTTGCTAATTCTTTGGAAAACAAGGCTTGGACAAGGTTTTGTGGTCTTCCTAATAAATGCATTACCTCCCATGAATACTTATGTGCTATGATTTTTGAGAGGTGGCATGATGGTGAGGGAGATATGATGACGGTTGTAGAAAGGAGCCTCACCTACCTAAATGAGCTAAAGGAGCCCATGACTTCCATTATACATGAGGACACTCGGGATGATCCTATTGAAGAGCTTCACGATAAACCCATGATTGAACACATTGTTGAAGAATCTCCTCATGACACCATAACCGAAAGCATTGAAGAATTGAGGTATTCTCATGTTTGTTGTAATGCTAATATTTTTCTAGAAATCCCTCATGAGGAAACCATTACAGATATAACAACTTATGAATACGTTTATGATGTGTATGATGACACTCCTCTATGTTCATCACTTAGGGATGAAGTTTTGGAAAGTTTAAATTCTCATGATACCTTTGAAATCAAAACTTTGAAGGATGATTATTATGAACAACAGGAGGGTAGTTATATATAAGGATGTGATACCAACAAGGAAGACTCCCATCCATGATATATCAGGAGGGTAGTTGGAATTTGATATATAATCCAACTAGTGAAAATCTTATTGAGAATCCCATCCATGATATATCCAGCAAGGGGAGTGTCTATTCAAAAGTTTGTGGAAGTCCAATATATGATACGTACATAGAGGGGAGCATGGATACCTGAGAAAATCTTAGTATGGAAGAGGAGCATTCAGAATTTTCACATGATCATTCAGAGTCATATCATGCAGAGCTGCACAAAGGTATCAGTAATGAAGACATTGACTAGCAATGTTGTGAAAGGTTAGATGTGATGCAGTCAGTGGAATGTCAGTCTCAGCCATCTTCACACATAGAGGTTCCTCATGATTTGGAGCTACTTGGGGCTTATTCAGTGAGTTATAATTAGATAAGCCCTGATGATCAGTATGATGATGTAGTCAGTGTACCTCATATTGTCGATTGGTATATCAGTCCTATCCAGTCATGGACAGAAGCAGCCTACACGAGCACATACCAATTTGGGAAGAACTTTAATGACTTTATTCATGCCTATGATTTCCCATCCAACTCGCCCATTCTGAATCATCATGCAGGTTTGCATTTTCTAAATAAATTATCGTTACTTTGGGTGGTAACCAAAGACAAGGAAAATAATTTTTATGTTAATAAAATGCTTAGGTGGTTGCATTGGATATTTTATTACACCTAATCTTTTTATATCATGCTTAGAGTAGGAAAATAAGCTCCTTAAAAGAGAGCATTTACTTTATGCATTTATGTTTTGTACTTAGCTATAATGATAACAAAAAATCATTAGTTAGTTACATTTATTTTGTTTCAATAAATCAGCTTAATGGTTCATTTGGTTTTTATATAAAACTTGTGCTACTAAGGTTTTTTTTGTCAAGTCGAGATGTTTTTACAGGGTGTATAAACCAGAGATTCTGTTGTTATCGTATCCTCTCCTTGCCCTATGACCAGATCGAGCACACGTCCCACAGTTGGAGCCAAATGTTACCACCTAAGTTGTACATAGTGTTTTTTTATCAAGTGAGCATGGTGAACCGAACAAAGATGATTTGTCCGGACATCAGAAGACCTTCAGCATTGCTTATGGGAAGTGCTTGTTGTACTATACCACATGTCCATACCCTGTAGGGGAGTTGTACTAAAATGTTCTAGCATGATAGTGTTTATAAAAGACTCAGTCTCTTGGACTTTATTTTTCAATCCGATCAACCCAGAGTGTTTTTTCGCTTGGTTATTGTTGGTTGTTGAATAAACGACTGATAATTTATGAGTTTTTCACTCAATACCTCCAAAGTTGGGGTGGTCAGCTTGGCATTTAGGCCTATTGATATTATTAGAGTCTATGTTTCAATGTACAAACATGCTAGGCATTACGGTCGAGTCATATGAACATGTCAAAGTCCCCCGAGGTTATAATTTTTTTTTAATTTTTTAAGTTTTTTTAATTTTAATTTTTCCACAAAACTTAGGTTATTTTTTAATAGTCTAATTGGAAAAATTGGTTTTGTAATAAACGTGGGTTCAGAAATTAGTTTCAGTCATGGGGGTACTCATTTTCTAGTTCAGAACACCATGCAAACCCATAAACCCACTTTTCCTATGTTTTGAGTGATTTTCCCATCACTCAGGTCAGAAAACCCTAAAAATAAAATCTTGATTATTTTAAATGATAAATTAATTAAATAATAGAAAAAATCCAATTTCCTAAATCAGTGGATTTTTCTCCGATTTGACTGAAGTCAGTCTCATCGGCTTCAGATTGACTAAATCTAACCATTCCTTAACATAAGGAGTTTATCTAGGCTAAACAGGGAGTGCACCACAGCATGCAATCTTGGGAATTGCACCCTCTCTCTCTCCTCCACACGTGTGGGCGCATCTAGATGTGATTTGGTTGATGTTTCAGTTAACCGGTTGATGTGTCAGTCTGATCAGCTCTCCAATTGGCAGTCAGACTCAGTGAGACTCAGATCAGACTCAAATAGACTCAGATCAAGATTGGCTTGACTCCACATGCAGCTGTAGTCTCTCTCTCCTTGGGAATTGCGCCCCCTCTAGGCTAGGTTTCCAGTTTTTGTTATAAATAAAGCATAGTTTTCCTCTTCCAAGCTAGTTAGTGTCGGATTCAATAGTTGTTGCTATTTTTCATTGAAATAAAGAAAATATTTGGAGGCAAGATGGTGTCATGTTATTATGTGTGGATGAGCATTGCCATGTTTCACTGAGGTAACATGTATCTGTGATCATAACTTGCTTGTTTTGATATTGTGGATCCAGTACTAAAAGATTGGTAAAAATTTTATTATTATCTTGATAGGAAGGGAATATGTTAATAATATTATTGGCTATCTCTTTTTCTTTTATGCATGTTTAGAGATCTAGATTTAACATGTTTTATAAGATTATATGCATGCTATTCTAATATCTCTGTTTATGTATTAACCGGATCTCACAAGCATCTTGGAAAGGCTTTATATTATTTGCAAGTTCCTAGCATGGAGAGGGTGCTAATATAGTTTTCTTCCTCACTTTCTCCAAACTTTTTCAAAGTTAGAGTGCCTCCACATTCCACTGGAAAGCTCCACGGTTGATCTTCACGGCTACAAGCTTGCCTTCTTCTCTTTCTCCTATTAAAATTTAAAATCTATTTGGTTACTTATTTCATAGCTTTGATTTGCTTAGATCTATCATATTAGAGTAAAATTCAACATATATCTATCTTCTTAAAGCTCATAATCTAGATCGTGTTCTTTAAAATGGTTTCATAACCATTCTAGATGTAGCTTTAGGGAAATCATCTTTTTTGCATGGCATTTTAAAGAAAATTTGTAGCTTGAATGCATTAGATTTATTTTTCATAATTTAAAAAATAAATACAGAAATCAATGCACATCATATTTTCTTCCCAAAAGGCAATCCAAGATCCCAAGGAAAGCTTGCTTTCCTTGGTTCTTTTTTTCACCTTTTTTTTAACTAGTTTTAAGTTAGTTGTTTTCGGTTAAAAGTGGGTTGACCCAAAGGCACTTTCAAAGTGATTTTTGGCATATTCAAGTTTAATAATATTTCTATTTTTCAGCATTTATAACAGAAAAGAAGAGTAGGTGTTGTCCGAAAAGTGACTTTTGGGCCATCCGAATCCCCTCAGGGGTCTCCCCATTTTCTGAAAGCTTTAATTTTTGCACTTTGTAAGCTCTTGGGTTCGTTTTGTATAAGATAAAAGAGGAATTATATCAGCTTGATGATATTGTAACTGATGGTAATAAAAAATAATTTCGAATAGGCTCTTTCGAGCCCATTCCCCATCCCCCTTGGGGGGATTCGTGCCCTTTTCTCCTTTTTTGCATTTTTCCTATTTTTTGCTCTAGATAAGTTTTATTTATGCAAAATAGTGTACTTTGATTACTTTAATCACATATTCCATAAGATAAAGTCAAAGTAACTTTAATACTTACCCCACGAATCTCGATTGAACCGAAAGGTGAAAGAGGATCATGGTAGATTTAATTAGAGAACATGTGGTTTGTTTTATCTTGGCTGCTTCATTATTAACTATTAATTTTTGCAAGAAATCAATTAAAATCAAGAGACAATTGCAAAACATTCACTCCAAGCACATGCAAGCACATTTAATCATTTTGCAACTCCATTTTAAGGCACTGGTTATTTGTTTACTTCTTTTGATATATATTGTGTGTCAGCATTGTGCTTACTTGTGCTTATTTTTCATCTTGTTATCTGTGGTTCTCAATTCTTAATTTCAAACTCCTAAGCAACTTATTCAATTTAATACCATCATACTAAAGTATTTAACCTTAGGAACTCATAGGGCCTACCCCCCTTGGCTTCATTAGGAGTTTGCCTAAACGAAGGAGTCAAGTACAAGGTGACAGCCTTGACTCGAGACTTCCCCAGGACACATTGATTGACTTGAAT
>LPNX011109838.1:547458-573792 GCA_001517045.1 Pseudotsuga menziesii
CAAATATAATCCTAATGTATATTTGAAGTAGTATGAAGGTAATATTCTGATTATAGTATTGTATTTGGATGATCTTTTGATAACAGGAAGCACACTTGCTTTGATTTCCTTTATAAAAACTGCTCTTCATGATCCTTTTGAAATGATTGATTTGGGCCTGCTGACACAGTTTCTCGGGCTTGAAATCACACAAGAATTTGATGGGGTAATGGTAAATCAGTAAAATTATGTTTCAGGCCTGCTAATTAAGTTTAACATGGATTATTGTAAGGCTACACCATTTCCTTTCCTCTCAGGAATCAATCTTAAAGAGGGAAAATCCACTCCACCCATGGATTGCACTATTTACCGCTAGTTGATCGGAAGCTTTCTATAATTAACACATTTAGGGCCTAACATTTGTTATTCCCTGAGTGTTGTATCAAGATATATGCATCACCCTTATGAGATCCATTGGAAGGAAGCCAAAAGGATCCTTCAGTACATTCAGGGAACTAGATCCTATGGCATTCACTATGCTACAAATTATGAGCTAAAGTTGGTCGGTTTTATAGATTCAGATTGGGAGGGGGATACCATAGATCGAAATTCCACTTCTAGGTATTTTTTTATGTTTGGCGGTGGCCCCATTTACTAGTCTAGCAAAAAGCAGGATTCAATTGCACTTTCTTCAACAGAGGCCGAGTATAGGGGAGCAATAAATGCTTGCATCCAGGCAGTTTAGTTGCAAGGCATTTTGTCAGAGTTTGAGATTGGTAGTGCTTTATCCATAGTTCATCAGGGTGACCAGTTACTTATTTAGTGTTCAGCTTGACGGGGGAGTTTGTTCCCACTGGGTTTTCCCCTTTTCCTCACTTAGCATTTATTTGAGCATTTTAGAGTTAATTTTTGTATAGGGTGGCCTATGGCCTTTGTTGTTTAGGTCTGAGCATTTTTTTTTACTCCTCAATGTGTATCGCTTAATGGGAGTTGTTGGAGTCATTATCTAACCCACACATCTTTATTTGGTCAATTTGGCCTAATTACCCACTTATCCCAAGTTGTTGACTCGAATTACTGACAGCAGCATGAGAACCAACACACCCCTTGACATTAGCATGAGCAGCAGCACACTTCTTCAATCATGGAGGCCAACTAAGCCTTATCCTTCAATTAGGGAGGCTATCTAAGCTTCCTCCTTCAATCAGGGAGAAATTATGGGTTGATCTGCTTGTCATAAGCACACCAATTAGTTAATGAAATGTTGTTTCACCTAGCAATCAGTTACACCGAGTTGGAAAGGAACCTTCCTCATATATTTGTTTATTTTGGGATGATTTGAGTTAACTGGAGTGATTTAAGGCGACTCCAACAACTTTTGGTGACTCAGTTCACTCCAGTTCACTTCATCGAAGTTGACTTGTGTTAGATATGTGCCCCCACCTACTGATTGACATGCAATTTAGTTCTATTCAGTTAGAATCAGTCATTACTGCCTCCGATTCAGTTAGGGATTAGTTAGAGTCAATTATGGTTATGATTAGTGGTTAACTGATGTGTCTAGTTTGGCTAACTGACGGCTAAGCCACTCTCGTGTATGCAATTCAAATGACCTCCTTGGGATTCAAATTTTCTGTCTATTCAGGCCAGTGTATCACATTGTATGTCTCCTTTTGATTATTGAATACATTCTTGCAGCTACAACTCCTAAATGTAGTGTGTTTCATGTCAAAATTTTGTGCAATTGATTATGAATCTTCTGTGAGTTGTTCCTTAGTCCCAAGATCAATGTGACTCAATTTTCATAGAATGGATCACTCCTAAAGCCTGATATTTCTTCCAAAATATCCAAATATTCACAAATTAGAATATCATCAAACTCATGAGAGAAAACTGACATCAAATCACCAACAAAAATTTTAAAAGAGACTTTTGGCACTTGATTTTTCACACCAAAATTGATGAGAACAGCTGTAAGCATCACTATAGGCTCTCGAACCTTAAAAATTGAACCAAATAAGATCATATCATATCCAAATAAGTTCATATCAGATCCAAGAGTTTGGAACAAATCCAAGTGCTCCACCGAGATGGTAGATGCACAATTTTATCCTTCTTCAAAACTTTGAGTATTTGTGCATGCAATCATGTAGGAATTTGCTAGAAGCTCTAGATGAATGAGAGTGAATGGATCACTGCTACAGTCTAATATTATTTCCAAAAAATACAAAGTATTACTTTCATGCACACCAACAACAACATTAGAGAGAGAAATATCAAATTCCTCATTATTTTCTGAAGCAATCACTGGTAAGCTATGCACAGAATTTAAAATAGAAGAATCACCGGAGAATATTTGCATAGAATGGAAGTAGATTTTTTATTCAATAACATAGATTTGAATGTATTCTTCTGGATCATCCATATGAAAATATGAGATATCATAGATCTCTTAAAATTCCAGAGCAGTAGGGGAAGGTGTCACTCCAAGAAGACTTTCTTCAATTCAAATTCACTATGTGGAAGATTCTACTTCTTCTTCATCTTGAACAACTTTATCAGAGAGAGTAGAGGACAATACTTTTGAATACAGAAATATTTTGGTGTTGGTTTCTCTCTCCAAATGGCTATAATGATCCTCATTGTTCTTTTCAAAGGTTCTATCCAATTATGTCCAGAGATCCTTTGGGTATTCAGCAGAATCAATAAGATAGCACAAGCTTGGAGAAAAGGACACACACATTGTTCCAAACTATCTATCATCGTCATCTATCCATTCATTTTCATCTTCATAAGACTCTTTACCGATCCTGATAGATACCTTTAGAGATGAAATCATCTTCAATTTCCATTCTGAATATCTTGTGGATGGAGTAAGAAGAGGAACTGGTATTCTCGAATTCATATGAAGTTGTACCTACAAAACATCACTGCAAAAACAAAAACCCATTCGCACTATGTCAAAATCAATCCTTCCATTTCAACATGTACACTTTTTCAGGGTCTATAATGCCCGCACCACCACTCTGAATGAATCTCAAGGCACTCTTTGTGAGACTTTTGTAGAAACCTAGCTGCTTCATGTGTACATTTAAGAGTAGACAGACTTGAATCCTTCCTGAGGAGGCTCTGTGCCAAATTAGAACTAATGTGCCATTTATATTCAATAAATGAGTTCCATTAGATTTTAATTATTATGCAGCGTAAAGGAATGAATAATACTCACTGAACAAAACAAATATCACAGGAAACAGACAAGTACTGCTCAGTATAATTAAAGTATAAACTTCATTAATCCCAGCCGTATACAATGGTGTTACATAAAGGAGAATTTGAATAATGTGAATAAGATTCGAATCTACCAACTCAACATGACTGACTGGCTAACTAGAAGTGTCTAAATCACTATCGAAGTTCACTAGGCTAACTCCAGATGTCTAATTTTGTCTCTCTATAAGTTATAATAAGTTAAACTAGTTGAACAAATGTGGTAGGTGAGAAGTAGGTGAGAACTGGCGCCTTCCCACATGTAGCCATGCAAGACTAGAACTAACTAAACTAGAGGACATCTAATTGAATGTAACTGGAGCATATCTTAGCTTGACTAGTTACCAACTACCAACAACTTAAGGAGGTTGGTTTCTGCACTCCTAGTGGCTCCTAAATTGTAGGGATTGGTCTAGGAGGCACATAAAATGATGCATGAAGGTGCACTCAGTTGCAGTTAACCTCTATCTGTGTTCCCCACACTCTAATTACTGGTATGGGTGCCCCCATTAGCCCAATTGGACCTAATAGTACTAGTGGACCCAATAATAACTAAATGACTCCTAAGTTAGGAAAATATAATCTAATAGACCAGTTTGGACAAGGCACGATTATAAATCCTAACAGTAACAAAAAAAAAGAACATTAACACCCTCTAACTCATGAGTTGAATGTCAGACATCGGAACAAGTCTAGAAACTTTTCCATGAGATCCCAATTCTGCCAAGCTTGTGAAACCTCTGAATCGAATGTTATGAAAATGTCAGGAAAACATCTTTGTAGAGAAGGCAATGTTATGATAGGTTAAATAACAAGTTTTATGCACCTATCCATATTGTTACACTAAACAAAACATAAAAAGAAAAAACACTTGTGTTTTGGGTAAAACCGATAACGAAAACATGTCCATAGGAAAAACTTTCCATTCACAAGCTTCCCACATACCAAACACAATAGAATTATAGATTTCTTTAGAATCTTAAGTTCAACAACATGCAAAACTTAGACTTCTTAGCTTAGAAACATCTATGGAAAATTTCAAACAGAGATATATTCTCAAACCTAAATCCAAAAGAGCTAATAAACAGAAGTATAAACAAGCATTTCTTACCCAAATATACAATTTGTAAACAATCTCCATTAATACTTTTATTCGAGAAAAACTATGAATCTAGAATGAATTACAAACTTAACCATTCCTTCATATAGAAATTCTTTAACATCCTTTCGAACCTATTGGATTATCTACTAATGTCCAACTAAGGAATAATTCATTCAAACAAAAAAAACCAAAAGGGTGAAAACATGAAGTTGCTATACAATTTTTTGAGAATCAGTCACACTGAAAAATTCAAGATCATCACAATGACAACAAAAACAAATTGTAAAATATCATAGGGATGTTCCTTGACTGTCCTCTTCAAAAGGGTAGTTTTATTTTGTATGATAAGAGTCACATTTGAAAGAAAATGAGAGGACACAAACATGTGTCAATAAGGCACCAATTTTTAAACAGATGTTATTTCTAAAAATAATAATAAATAATGTTTAGGTATGAAAATCATCGACATATATTCCATTGCAAAATACAATCTGTGTAGAGTATATACGTACATTTGGTTTCTATAAAATGAATAACCATCTCTAAAACAAATGAAGGGCACACATGTCAGTCATTATCCAAACTTAAAAATTTAAAGTATGTGTGGTTGGTGCCCGTCAAATTTGTCCTACTATATGTTTTTTCATTTTGTAGGGTTAGACAAGGTTGTAATATCCCTAAGTTATTTACAACCCACCTATGAAAACTAAATTCAAAGACCAATTGTGATACAACAAAAAAAAATAATGAATAAGAAAATAATACCATAAAAAGATCATTTACCTCAAGTTAAAAAATCAAACGTGTGTACTTTTGTTATGGCTATTTTAAGGAAGAAAATTTACATTGCTAAGAACAAATTTGCATGGAATTTCAATGTATATAAAGTATGGTAATGATGATGGTCCATTAAATTTAATATAAGACCAACTTTGATGATGATAATAAATATCCACTAAGACCAACAAAAAATGTAAGAAGTTATTTAATTAATAAACAAACTTTTAAAAAAGTATTTCTAAATTATCATGATGATACTGGTAATGACCATTAATAAAGATTAATTTTGATTTATATAACTTTATTTAAAAACAATTTAAAATTATTTGATTTAATTTAAAAATTCGGAGCATTCCCGAACACATTGTAAAGATTGTCAATTAAAAAATTGATATTTAAAGAAATATGATTGTACTTTAAAAAAAGAGAAAACTAGATAAATGTTTGAATATCATTTTTAACAGGTGAAATTTTAATTTAATAGTTATTTATAGCCCAAATTTAAACTCATAATTTAGAAATGTTTTGATGTAATAGTTATATAGGCCAAAGTTAAAATTAAGGTTTGATATTAAAATAATTGGATAATAAATAAGAAGTCATAAGAAATTGTCATTGCCATTTCGAAAAATCAAAATTATATTAAATACTTAATGTTGAAGATATTAATTGTGTAATAATTTATAGAGATTTTATAATATTTGCATTTCTTTATGAACTAAATTTTACCAAAATAAAAAGTTTTTTTCTATTAAAATAAAAAGGCTAAATAAATTATTAAACGTTGGTAAATATATAGTATAATGTCAAGTAAGTAAAATATTAATCATCGTAGTTGTTTCAATAAACCAATAAATACTTTTTAGAATTATATTAAAAAAAGGTCAATCTTTAGTTTCATCGATAAGCTAGAAGGTTGTTTACAGGAAGCGGGTTGTGCTGGCACAATCTTAGCTAGAATAGTCATCATCCTTCTTCTCTATGATGACGATATTGTTCTTCTCGGAAGGTATCCATCTGATCTTGATAAGCCATTGAGGCTTCTTAAGGATTTATGCTCTACCACGGGTATGGCTGTTAACACTGACAAAACAAAAGTTATGATTATCAAATCCAAGAAGGACACTTACACTAATTTGTGCATGACAATAGAAACTTGGAGGAAGTGCCTTCTTACAAATACCTAGGAATTGATATTCATCACAAGCTCAATTGCAACTATAGCATTGAGAAAAGGATTAATGGAGGGTGGAAAGCTTATTTTGGTCTTGAAAATAATTGTAAAGTAGCAAACCTTGTGATGTGGGATAAAAATAAGTTCCTCTTTGAAACTTTAGTCACTCATGTTATCTTGTATGGATGTGAGGTTTGGGGTTGCAGCAGCTCTAGAGAATCCTGGAGAAAGATTGAGCAAATCCATAGCGTTTTATAATGTATAACCTCAAAATTAAAAGCAATACACACTACTCTATTCTCCTTATAGAAGTGGGTCTTTCCCCTTTCAAGAGCCTAGCTATGACTAGGCTCCTGTTGTACAAGCACAAAATCAATAACATGGGAGACCTTAAACTTCTTAAGCTAGCTTTAAATTCCAGCCAAAACCACTTAAGGCTCAAGCGAGGTTGGTATAAAGAAATGAGGGTCTGATTAAACCATTGGAAGATCGACGAAAATGTTGCATTTCAAAATATCAATAACATTAAAAATATTGTTACTTCTAAGTTTAAAGAGAAAATGTGGTGTGAGAAAGATTTAGAGGCTAAAAGAAAATGAAGATATTATAAGGAGGTCATCAACCCTACTCTGAAAAATCAAAAGTATCTCTCTGTCTTAACCAGTTTAAAGAAAAAAATTTAATATAGCCAAGATAAGAACGAAATCTCATGAGCTCCATAGTGAAAAAGGTAGTTGGGAAGTTCCTAAAACACCATGGGTGGAAAGGATCTACCATCTCTGTGAGAATATGAACATTGAGGATGAAAATCACTTCCTCGTAGAGTGCCCTGCGTACACCCACATTAGATCTCAGTTTCATATTATTTATTGCAATACCAACCTTCCTATCCTTTTAACATGATCATCACTCGAAGAACGCCCCTTTCCCAACAAAACAGCCCCCTCCAAGTAGCAATGTTGTGGACGACACCACTGACGATGAGGTGATGGATTCTTCGAGTGATGATCCAGTGGAAGCACCAAGTCAGCTTGTCTCCATAGGCTTTGGTTGCCCCATTGTCAAGGAACCTTACTACGTGCCATAATCAGGTTTTGTCATGATTTCATGCCTTTTTAAGAATGTATGCAGGCTCCACAAGCCATACTTGGGTTTTCTCAAGGTTTCATGTCATTTTCTAAATGTATGTTGGCTCCACATGCTGGTCTAGTATTTTCCAGGAACTTGATCGTCTTTTGATATAAGTCCCTCTTTCTGGGCTTCTTTTCCCTCCTGGAGGGAGGGTCCTGGTTCTATGGATTTGTTTTCCGTCCTAGAGGGAGGGTCCGACTCTTCTCTGAACATCTATGTCTGCTACTTCCCATGAGCAGGTCGGCTTCTCTGTTTTGTAACTTCATATGTACTATTATTTTCTTTTTTTAATAGAATAGCTTCCAACTTACCAAAAATAAAAATATCAAAATTATAGTGAGCCAGGGATGCTTCTCTCCAAGCTCTTTGAGCATAGGAGTACAATTTTAAACAAACTAATTAATTCATTTATTTAGGTCCTTTAGATAAAGTTCTCTATCAGTTGATGTTAACCATCATCATCATTATCAATATGTTAGTTTATGAAATGTGAAAAAAAAATCTTAATTGAATATCAAAATAAATATTTGGAAATTTTAGTTTAAAAAATTTATTAAAATTTTTTATAATATGTTAAAGTTTTTATATATATTTTAAAAAAATTAATATATTTGGCATGATTAGATTTTATTTTTAAATTTTTACAGAAAAAATATTATAAGATATTAATGTCTACATATATATTTAAAAACTTTTATTATATTTAAATAAAAGTTGTATATAGTGATATAGAGATAGTCAATCATTGTGATGTGATTGTCACCTTTATTAAGATTAGTTATTATGACTATTTTATTAAATAAGACACTTGTTGTTGTTATATATTTTTATTTTTTATATTTTAATTTGTTTTTTTATATCTAATAATTTTATTCACACATTAAAAAGAATTAATCAAATTATTAAAATCAACCATAATGATTTAAAAAAATAAAAAATATATTATTATTTTAAAATACTAATTTAATATATGAGTTTTATAAAATTATAGAAAAAGTAGATAAATTAACGAAAATTCAAAATTATTGTTTGATTTTATATAAATTTTTCAAAAATATATATATTAATTAAAGTCAAAAAGTATTGTTTGACTAAATGATAGTTAGTAATAGTCAAACAATACTGGTTACAAGTTATAATTATAGTGAAACAATAATAGTTATAGTCTTACATGACTGGTTAAATATTTTAAAAAAATTATATAGAAATATAACCTCATAGTTTTGAAAATTAAGTTTTGATTAAGATGACCTGTAACATCCAACGTTTCTTGCAAACTTGCCTAAAAAATGTAGGACTCTGTCTAGCAAATAAGTTTCGGGGGGTTGAAAATTATAAGTTTCGGTAGGTTGAAAATTATATTTTGGTGAAGATGACATGGCCATTTCCAATAATGCCATACAACAGATACACCCTTCCCTCCTCCATGACAAGTCCCGACCCTGACTATCTATTCGAAAAATGCAATTGACTCCTATGATAGGCATTTAAAAAAAATTCAAGAAAATTCTGAGAAGCATCATTTTAAGACTGGAATATCCAGAGAATCGACACATTCCCGTAAGATCTATGTCTAGGTTCTCGTTATAAGCTTGCAAACGATGAGGGACTTATTTCAAAGTTTTTTGAAACATTTGCTAAGCCACATTTAGGTCTTGATTAACTCATCTTTAAATTGAAGGTGTGGGATTGTCGAAATCGTTGGTTTCCTCCCTTTTGTTTATGATTTGCATGTATACACCTTCTTCTATGAGCTCTCCAACCACAAAATTATTGAAAGTAGGTGTGCCTTTCCAGACGAACTTCACGGAATTCGTCTCTATAAATGCAGAAGAAAACGGAACAAACGTCACTGTTGGGGGATTCTGCGTGGAGGTGTTTGAAGCGGGCATTCAAACACTCAATTATTCTATGCATGACATCCCAATTATCTATGAGGATTATGCAAAGGCCAATGACATTTCATCCTATTACGATTATGCTATTAATCAAATTGTGCTAAAGGTATAACTAGTGTGGTGTGTCTGCGGGTTTGTCGTTCTAATCAGTAATAGCGTTATCGTATCTTTTATGTTCTTATTTTTCTCTTGGCTTTCAATAAATTGGATGCAGTGGTGGGCGACTTCACCATCACATCAAAACGTTCTAAAGGTGTACAGTTTGCACAACCTTTCGTAGACTCTGGTTTAGTGGCAGTAGTTCCATTGAAAGATCAGCCTATCAGTTTTGGCTGGGCTTTTACAAAGCCTTTCACTGCTCAAATGTGGCTACTAACAGTGGGATTCTTCATTTCCGGAGGGATAATGGTCTATATTTTTCAGCACAAAAGAAATCCGCGTTTCCAAGGGCAGCCCGGCAAGCAATTCGGAAAAATAATATTGTAAGGAACAACTTTAGCCATGCCCTCTTTTATCTACCTATCAATTGAACAGTTTGGAAAACACATTAAATCTAGCAATCTTGATTTGTGTGCAGGTTTAGTTTTTCATCTTGGTTCACTAATCAGGGTAAGTTGCACCTTTTCTATATCATAAATTCCTTGATTGATTTTGGTCCATTCTATATCAGAACTTGTATTGAAAATTTGATTTGGGATAGCAGATGATATCCGGACGGAAATGGATCGAATAGTGGTTTTGGTGTGGTTTTTGGTTATTGGAATTCTATATTCGTGCTATACGGCAAATTTATCGGCTGTTCTTACTGCCTCACGTTTAGAGCCAACCCGTAATGACATCACTGAGGTTGTGTCGAGCAAACAAAGATTTGGGTATCAAGGAGGATCCCCAGTGGCAGATATGTTAGTAGAATACTATGGAATCTCTAGAAACAGGGTAGTACCTCTAAGTAATAAATCTGATTATTATAATGCTTTGACTAGAGGTAGGGTGGGTTCTATTGTAGACGAATGGCCATACATGCAATCTCATGTGGAAGAACATTGTAATCGCCTCGCCTTCACTAGCCAAACGTTCACCACTCTAAATAGGGGATTTGTAAGTTACTATTATTAGGAATATCGGAGTGTCCCAAACATTTAAAGTAATAACTTTTCATGGCGTTTTTAATTTTAGTTTTAGTTGCGGATACTGATGAGTTATTTTGGATAGGCGTTTGATCGCACGAATTATCAACTGGTAAGAGACATCTCTATCAAAAAACTAGAGTTATTAGAAAATGGCGGACTATACAGATTGAAACAACAATGGTTACCTTATTATTACAGTGAATGCAGCAAATATAGCGCCGATAAGTCGGGGGGAAGCATCCAACTTCATGTTGAACACTTTTGGGGTATTTTCGTCATATCAGGGCTGGTATCAGCGATAGTGCTATTGTTTTACATGGTGCAATGGAAATGGAATAGTTCTAGAGTGGCCTCATCGACTCCCCTTAAAGTGGCCTTATCGACTCCCCCTACTCCTGCACGCTCATTTCACCCAAATCCCCTTCCAGAAGGTTCATCCGATCAGGGCGGAGGAGGCTATATTCCCGACCAAGGCTATGGCCCAGGCGGAAATAATGAAGAAAATTCAATTTCAGAGGAGAACAAAATCACTTGGTAATGCTATGTCATTTCATGGAATATGAACGTACACTCCAACCAAGGTTTCCTGTCATTAAAGAGGCAACCCACTGGGAATTGTTTGGGGCTGACTCCTGACTGTGTGGTAGAAAATTTAGTAGCCTTGATACCAACATTATTGTTTTCTTCTTCTATTTGTTGGATGAGTAATTCTTAGTTGTTTAAAAAGGTTGTGCTTGTTATTATTAATATAGGTGATTGAGAGGTAGAGTTTATTTCAATGTGAAAAGTTTGTATTTGGAGACTGTTTACATCTAGTGTGATATAAGAAATTTTTTAATATTATGGATAAGATAGTGTTTTTATCGCAAGTCAAAGTTTGATGTATAAATATGTAATAGTGGTTAATATTAATAGAGCATTATCATTCAACATGCAATGCTAGTTATTCTATAGAAATCATGTATACTATGTGATTTCTCTATATTTTTTTGTGTAGTTTCATCTTCATTACATTAGAGGTTCATGTGTTCATTGAAAATTGCTAGGTGAGTGATTTTCTCTTTTAAATTGTCACCGTTAATTAATTAATGTAAAAAAGGATTTTGGAATATTATAAACAATTTTATATTTATGAAAGTGTAAAGGATGTGGTGAGAGAAAGCTACCTAGAGTTGGATATGCTAAAGATGTGGGAGTTCCCTGATGGAGTACGAACTTTAGTTGGTTGACAAATCCAAAGACTCATTGTTCAAGTCAAATATCTTTGTTTTCTATTCAGACCCTCTTTCGGCTCCCAATCCCATGGAATAAGTGGATGATGTAGATTGTCCTAGCATATCAAGCATACATTACACCCTTGATACTTCAAACATTATTGTTTGTTAGGGAGATGGGCGTCAAGCCTTCTCATTGGTGGACACATCAAGGTAATCCAATATGTTCTCTTTACAAAAAACCTCCCTTCAGTTGCAAGGGTAAATAAAGGCATTGGTATGACTCGCAAGGTTTTTCCCCCTATCAATGTTCCCATTCCTTATTCAAATCAAGCTTGTGGTATTATACTGATGAAGAGGTCTAACCATTGTGAAGGGTTTCTCTAGTCTATTACAAAGTAGGAGGAGGTGAAGGGAGGCATGACTTATTAATTGGTAGATAAATCCCAAAAGAAGAAAAAACAACAAGTTATTGATTTGTATGGGTGAGGCATCTCTCTCGTTGTGGGGGAAGACATAGTATCAATAATATCAATATTTTCGTAGCAAAAACAATAGTTAGTAAATATTTTGGATACATGTTTTCCACAATTCATTTGAACAATTGGCTCCAAATCGATTGGGCTCCTCTTCTTAGTTATGGGTTGGGTTTATTTTATGCATCCTTGCTAAAGGAAGGATGGGCTTTATCTTTAGGACCAAAGAGGATGATATTTCTCTCTTGAAAGGGAGTTGGTTTTTTTAAAGGTCACACGTGTCAATAAAATTGTAGCACCTCCCCTTTGATACAAAGGATGGAAATGTGACATCCATGAAATTTTGAGTTGAACTATTGAATTTGATGATGGAGTTATTCTATGAGAATCTCCCAAGGCCACCAATGACACCCTCAAGGTAAGTTCATCCTTTTTTATGAAATCTATAAAGTAAGTGTTTCTCAATCGGTTGCATGTAATTTGGTGGAATATTTTAGTAAGGGTCTCTATCTTTCTATGAAGCTATTGGTGGGAGAGAAGACTCATAGCCAATTACTAGACTATGTTAACTCTCTGTGTCAATGTGTGATGTGACATCGGTATGGGCATGTCCTTAAGGAGTATGGAAAATCCTTTCAAAAGAAGGTATGGTTGTATTGATGTTTCTCTAATTAGTAGCATCGTGTAGACATTCTCCATGATTGGTCATGTTGATTTGACCAAGGGGGAATGCTACATTCACTCATAGGGCCATGTTGATTTGGCTAGTGGTGAAGGGGTTAGGCCCAGTCTTTCTCCTATTATCCATGTTGATTTGACTGGGTGTGAAAAGGCTCAAGATTCTCTCACATTGCTTGCTCCAGGATGAAGTGACTATTTTACATAGGGAAAATTTTAACTTGTTTACACCTCTGGTGCTTCTCGATGGGTTTACTGTGACATTAGAGCTATATAGACATGCATGTGAGGAGATTCTCGCCAACAAGTCTCATGGAAAACTTTTCTATTGAATAAGAAATGCCAAGAAGGCAAGTCAAATCCCACTGAATAATTGAAGAATCCCCAGAAAGCATTAAAGAATCCCCAGGAAATATTGAAGACTAAAAGTACAAGTCGACCTTAGAAGTGAAATTAAAGGTGACTTGAAGTGTATAAATAAGTGCTCAAACATTTCAAATTTATCATCATAATAACATCTCATGTCTTCTTATCTAGTGTGCAACTTCATTGAGGTCTAGTGCAGGTACAATGAGCATCTTTTTAAAGGTTTTTATAACATCTTTTGAAGTCACTCTCTTGGTCTAGGTTTTTTTCAAGAAGGTCACACTCTCTTGTGACTAGGATTTATTATGAAGAAGGACACATTCTTTATGTGCTAGGTTTTCTTCATAATCGTGATGTACTTGTAATATTGGATTAATTTCTTCTCAAGAAAAGTTGTAGGGTTTTATACCAAGGTTGGGTTTCCCAAGATAAAAATTATTGTGTCTATTGTGCATGCCTATATTTTTATAATTCTATTATTTTCAGTGCATTTAAAGTTGAAATTTTAAGTGTGTATTTTTTCAATGATAGATCTATAGAAATCACTCTTAGGATGGGATTTTTTGGCTTTGGATGAAAATGGGTTTTTGGTGGTCTTATCATTGGATAGTGTTGGAATACAAACTTAAATTGAACTCATTTGTTGTGTTTTCAGGTTTGTGTATTGATATTTTGTACAAAATATCAGATCAAGGTTTTACCTCTCTTAATGTTTACAATGCTTATAATGGAGGAAAATAGGTTTTTGGTGATTTTACTCTCTCAATGATTTGAGTTCAAACATTTTATTATTAGTGGAGACATGAATCGTACCTTAAATAGAGGGGATATCTAGGGATCCTTATCTAGCCATGATAGGTTAGTTTTTCGTAAACCGATTTGAAATAGTTTGTTGGGTTAACATCATGCCATTGGAATTGAATCCCACCTGGACTAACAATAGATATAGACATAATTTTGTTCCAAAGTTACGAGATCATTTTTTTATCCACTATGTCTACTTATTATAATTTGAATGCCATTTAGATCTTTAAGTAGATGGTTCTAATAATGTTTGCAATAAAATGGAGAATGGAGATAAACAAACCACACAGGAAAAAGATGAGTATTGCTCAGAAATTTTCAGCATCATTCACAATAATAATATCTGGTCTTACAATAGTTTACATAGGAAAAGAATTCAAATGCATTAGGTAGCAATTGGAATCTATCCACTGGATATGACTGTATCTAACTGACCATCTAACTCATGGTGTCTAAATCAATATCGGAGTCCAACAGATCAACTCCCAAATGTCCAACCAACTTAATCAATCAGTGACATCTAGTTAACTCAGTGCAACTTGAGTGTGGTAGGTTGGAAAAGGTGCCTACTCCACATGAATCCATGCATTAGCCATGCATAGCTAGCGCTAGCTAACTGATTGTGAACTAACTGAAAGTAACTGGGGGCTACTTGAGACTAACTAGTACTAACTCCAACTAGCTGATGTAGGTTGGTGAAGGGACTCCCAATGGCTCCTAAAATGTAGGAATTGGTCTAGGAGGCTCCCAAACTGACGCATTCACATGCAGTAAGTGCCAGTTAACCTATAACAGTGTTCCCCACACTCTAGTGGCTGGTACATGTGGTCCCATTAGGTCAAGTGGACCCAATTGTACTAGTGGACCCAAATAATTAATTAAGATTCCTAAGTTAAGCTAAATAATCTAAATAGAAATTATGGTCAAGGGAGGATTAATAATCCTAACACCCCCATGAATCCTAACTTGGACAACTGTGGGCCCTGGTGACAAGACCATAGGTCACCCAAATACAATCTAAAAAGACAGTAATGCTGCATAATACAACTGAGGTAGGGAAAACCTCTTGGGAAAAACCCTCTTCAAAATAGGAACTCAGAATCAAGCCTTAATGCAAAAAACAGACGTGAGAAAGGAAAATCTCTTTTCAGTAAAAAGACTTGGTAAATATATCTGTAATTTGATCCTCTGCTGAACAGTAGTGCATTGTGATGGTAATTTCATGCACTTGTTCTCGGATGTAGTGGATGTGAACCTCTATGTGCTTTGTCCTCTGCTTCTAAACAGGATCACTGAAAATTTTGATTATACTCTAGTTGTCACAATAAAGATCCACTGTAGATGAATTATGAATCCCGAACTCTGTCAATATGCCATGTAGCCATACTGCTTGAATAGCTGCATTTACATCTCCCTAGTACTCTGCTTCTACTGAAGAGAGTGAAAGTGTTCCTTGCTTCTTGTTGGACCAACAAATTGGCCCATATCCAATCATGAATACAAAACCCGAGGTGCATTTCCTATCATTTCCATATCCTGCCCAGTCTGAGCCTATAAATCCTATGAAATCTAGTTGTGCTCGAGCTGCATAGTGGATCCCACAATATATAGTACCCTGCACATAGTGCAAGATCCTCTTTGTTGCCTTCCAGTGCAGCTCATGTGGCTCCTGCATGTATCTGGCAGCAACACTCATAGCATAGGATATGTCTGGTCTCAAAGGAGTGAGATACAGAAGGATCCCAATGAGTTGTCCGTAGAGAGTGTTGTCCACCAAAGGTGTGGAACCACCTTCTTGAAGCCTTATTCCTAATATAAAGGGACAGGGGGTTTCCTTGTAATCCTCCATGTGGAATCTCTTAAGCCTGTCTAATGAATACCTAGACTATGAGATCATGATTCCTAAATTATTTTGACTTAATTTGAGACCAATGAACCGTCTTAACAGTCCTAAGTCAGTCATAGAGAATTATTTGTTAAGAGAATACTTGACATTGTTCAATCCAGTAGCAGAGCTGCTAATAATGAGAAATTCGTCCACATAAAATACAACTAGAATCAAGAACCCCTCTTTCTTCTTCATGTAGACATTGCAATCATATTTGCACCTTTCAAAATTCTAAGAGAGGATGAAGGAATCCATATTGGAGTACCATACCCTTGCGGCTTCTTTCAGTCCATACAGTGATTCCCTTAGTCTACAGACTAAGGAAGGATCATCAATAAAACCCTCAGGTTATTTCATATATATCGCTTCCATTAGAGGAAATTTCACTTTAAAATGGGCCTTCCAAAACAAATACAAATTCCATGTCATCATGTATTAGCCAATCAAAATGATTTAAAATTAAAAAAGGGAGCACCTCTTAAACAATTTATGAAGATGAAAAGGTTCGTTAGAAGATGAATCTCAACCACCATATGAAATGTATAAATGTATGCATTAGCAATGGAATAATATAAATCAGGAGTTATTCTACCTAACAATAAATTTGGGGATAGGTATCATTAAAAAAAAACTACTTTTTTGTTCGTATTTTCGACATACCTCCTTGTGTTTTTACTCAAATTTCGATTGGGAGAGCTCGTTGGATGCGGAATTAAATTCCACATCCAAGGAGTACCCACTTGGCATACTTGTTATGGTCCCCACTACCCCAAAAACAATAAATACCTGTAAAAACATGATGATGATGTCATCATCACATTTTTCAGGTATTTCTTGTTTTGGGGCTGGCAGGGACCGTCAAAAGTATGCCAAGTGCATACTCGTTGGATGCAGGATTTAATTCCGCATCTAATGAGCTCTCTCGATCGAAATTTGGGTAAAAACACAGAGAGATATGTCGAAAATACGAACAAAAAAATAGTTTTTTCTTTTCTTCCTCCAAAATTAATAAATATTATTTTATTATTTTAACTATCATTTTATTAATTTTCCTTATGAGGCCCATTTTGAGTTGAAACTTCCTCTAATGATCCAAATCACCATGGAGGAAGGAGCTCTTCACATCCATGTGATGTACTTCCCATCTTTTGGAAGCAACAACAACCAAGACTAGCCTGATGGAGTTCATTCTAGCTACTGGAGCGAATGGCTCCTTGTAGTCCAGGACTTCAACCTGAGAGTATCCTTTTTCCACCAACTAAGCCTTGTACTTGGTTGTTGTTCCATCAGCAGCTATCTTGGTTTTGTAAATCCATTTCCACTAAAACAGCTTCCTTCCAAGGAGTAAGGAGACAAGTTCCCAGGTCTTGTTGTCATGTAGTGAATCAAGCTCCTCATCCATGGCTTCTTTCCATATAGGATCATGGAAAGCCTCCTTGAAGGATTGAGGATCTGACCTAAGCATCATAAAAAAACTCTCATGAAGAAATGGATCTGTGTGAGACAATGAAACACTCTCCTTATGATACTGGGACCTCATTTTTCTCTTATCATATGGATCCCCATCATCATCTCCAATTGCTTCTATGAGTTGTTGAGCCCATTTAGGCTGCTGAAATGAGGTAGATGATGGATCTGGATCTAGATCCCTTTGAGGTGTAAGCTCAATGTCTGGATCATGTTGGGATGCCTCCTCTTCCAAATCTGAATCTGAAATGTCAGGAATAGAAACTGAATCTACAATAGGAAGTGAAGGAATGTTTATACCTTCATCAGCTTCGAATGGAAGCTATGGTGATGCCAGAACTTTGAATGGCATAAAGTGAGAGAACATATATGCCTCGGAGGCATTATTAGTAATCCGTTCGCTACAATATCCCCAGTTTATATATTTTTTATCTTTACTGAGTCAGACCCAAACAACACTTTCTTTGGTGAGCCGGTGTGAATCATCTGATATACAGACAACAAATTAGCTGCAAGGGAGGGCACATATAGAACATCTCTAAACATACCATGCTTTGCTCTGAAGGTGCCTCTTCCTACTGCTGGAATTTGGTAATCATATCCCATGTGAATGGTGGGCCCTTCATTGATGTTGAGAGAGGAGAAGAGATCCTTAGAGGCAACCATATGATTGGAGGCTCCAGAATCAATAAAATGGGTTGTAGACCGAGGTAGTCCTGCTTTTAAAGCATGACACCTTTCATGTCCATTACTATACTGTCGTTCTTCATCAAGCTTCTTTGCTCTCAGTGGAGCAGTGTTATGCTGCTTGAGAATAGCTACCATTTCATCTAGTTGATTCCTCATACAATGATATTCAAGATAGTACCCCTTTTCACAATAGGGACATAACTTATTTTCAAACTTCTTTTTCTTAGAGCCGAAGGCCCCTTCGGAAGTTTGTTGATTTTGTTTACGCTCCGAATCAACTAATTTTGGCTCCTTCTTCTTTGATTTCCCCTTGGATTGCACTTTGGAAGAGTCCGTAACTAGGAGAGCTTGATATTTGGAGCTCTTTATGACTCCCATTCAAATCAACTTGTCTTGCTCCTTGATTAAGGACTCAGAAAAAGAATCTAATGAAGGAATTTTCCAATCAGAGAAGCCATCCCACTTGGAATGAAATATAGAAACAAATACATAATACTCAGGGCCTAGTTTGCTGAGTATGGAAAGGACATTTTTCTCATCCTTCCATTCTATTCCGCATTGAAGTGCAAGAGACTTGAATTTAGTAAATAATTTCTCAACAGTATTGAAATTGCTGGGATGTAAAGATACCAACTCATTCTCCAGAATGTGTCCCCGAAGCTCATCTTATTTGTAATGTCCCGGTTTTGACCCCGTTTGCATTAAAGGATACATGATGTATATGTTGTAATTAATCGTGGTGAGGGGTTAAAGGAAAAAGCCCCACCATCGATTTGGTTGTGTATGTTTCGGAAATAGGGATCATTGTTGATGGTATATCGTGCTACCCGGCACACTAAAATAAACCTACAGCCAGCTACGAAGGTGCAATGTTAAATGAAAAGCACATGATTCCTAAGCTTAAGAGGGGGGTTGTCCAACCCATGCGGGTCAATGGGAGTTTGCCATGTGTCAGCCACCCATTTAAACTTCTGTTGTCTGTTAGTTGGGAGCAGTTATTGTTGAGTAGTGGTGGGTGTGGCAGGACTGTCAGTCCTTGCCCACGCGCCCATTCCACCAGTGAACTCTTCCTCTTCACATTGCATGGGGCAGAAGAAACATTCTCTCCATTATTTCATTTCGTTCACTCTCCCATGATTCTGACTTCTTCACAGTTTTGGTCTTCCACACACTCACGCAGGGTGGTGCTGGTATTTTTCCTCCCACCACGAGTTTGTTCTGGCATTCAGAGGGTCGTTTTGTTCACTCTTCTCATGATTTTCCCCATCGTTTTGTTGAATCCTGACATAGAGGCTAGAAAGGGGATGGTTTTCCTCACGCGGGAGTTGGGGACTATGATCTCACACGATGAGATGGAAGATTGGCTGATAGGCCCGATTCTGCTATGTGTATGCTTTCCCTGTCAATGCTGGGAATCCATCTTCTTTCCATCTGCAAACTGTGTAAGGTTCCCATTGTTTCATTATGGGATTGGGTTGTTGATCTTCCCTGGTTTTGGGTTGTTGTGACCTTGTTGGGTTGCCGCTGAGTTGTTTTGGTCACAATAGGGCCAAGAAAAACTCTGAGTCATCCTCTATAACCTGAGCTATGTTCACCCTTTTCATTTGGGTTGTCACCCTGTTGTATTTACCTTCTTCACATAGCTAGGAACTGTTGGTTCTACTGTAGTATGCAGTCGTTGGTTTTCAAACGGTTAGAGTGGGATTAGAGGTTGGTTATGCTTGAGAAACCTAGGGTTTGGGAGCCACTCGGACAGAGTTAGACTGCTGGCTTTCTTCTCCACAACCCTTGAAGAGTATTGGAAAAGGAAGTCAGGGCCTGAGGGACTGTGAAGCAGAGAAAGGACTGATTCCTGGTGTTGGGTGTGTGGATGTCTTATAATTCAGGTTAACTCGGGATTAGGCATCCTTAGCTCTCTATTGAGGCCACTAGCTTAGCATCTAGCCTTTCCTATCTCCTTGATGTCCTGATAAACCCTACGATGTGGGCTTGGCTGATTTGTGCACCTTGGCTATGTGTAAGCCTGCTTTGACCCTTATTCCTTAAGGAATCATGCCCATCTCGGGGGTGGCAGTGTTGCTGAGAGATTGATGAGCACGCTAGCCTATGGATGGGTGGAATGTTGTTGTGACATAGCTGGTTGCAAGACAAATTCTGTTTAAGATGAGTATTCTTGACTATTCCATTTCTGCATTTATATTTACTGATTTATGAATATGATGAACATGTGTTATGCTTGAATGAATGTATGTTTGCTTCCGCTATCTATATGAAGAATTATGCATCTTAGTATGTTTTATGTTTCAAGATTTATATTTCCACATTATATGCCTGTTCATGTTCATGGGACTATTTTCCCGGGGTTTTTGATGGTTTGGTAGTGTCCTCCTCGCCGGAAAGAGGGTCAGGGACGTTACAGAGTGGTATCAGAGCAAAGGTTACAACATGGGCCTGAATGGGCCATGGAAGGTCAGCTAGCAGAGGAAAGTTTCCTTCTGCCCAGTATAAATCATAAGGAATCTATGCATGATAAGAAAATTTTGACAAATTTGAAATTTTTCTCTAAGTATTGGAACCATTGGCCCATTGGAGGACTAAGTACGAACATCCTCTGACACGGTAGACAGATTAGTCTGACGACGTCCGATACAGTCCCTCGAAGACGACAAAATTTAGTAGAATGACAAGCCGATGTTACGAAGATGAAGGAAGAAAATTGTAAGAATTTTCCTAAGTGCCTTTCGGCCATCGGAAAAGGTTAGTGGAAGGGGAAGCCGATACAACGGCAGGTCCCTGAAGTAAATTTCGTCGCAATGCTTTTAAGTTCTCGACGAGCTATTGGTGAAGTCTAGCTGATTGCTCAGTGAACTTATAGGATGTGAGCATTGAAATGTCAGCGGAAAGGACAAGAGGATAGTGGTTTGAACTGCCGACAGCAATGGCGGAGCAGAAATTTTGAAAATTTTTCGAAGTCGTGAAATCATCGGTGATTGGTGATGATTAGTTGAATGATGAATGATGAAGATCATGGTGCTATAATTTCCAATGCATATCCTCCCATCGATTTCTTGGGCATCCAGGGTTTTCCTAACTATGAACCATATCTCCAAGATGAAAGATATTTTCAAGCTCCAACGTTTTATGGAAATAGTGATTCAACTATCTGTCACATCATATTTTTTTTCATTTGTGACTAAAATCAACATACTTCATAGGGATAATGTGATGCAAATTTGTGCTAATTCTTTGGAAAAGAAGGCTTGGACATGGTTTTGTGGTCTTCTTGATAAATGCATTACCTCCCATGAATACTTATGTGCTATGATTTTTGAGAGGTGGCATGATGGTGAGGGAGATATGATGATGGTTGTAGAAAGGAGCCTCACCTACCTAAATGAGCTAAAGGAGTCCATGACTTCCATTATAGATGAGGACACTCGGGATGATCCTATTGAAGAGCTTCATGATGAACCCATGATTGAACAGATTGTTGAAGACTCTCCTCATGACACCATAACTGAAAGCATTGAAGACTTGAGGTATTCTCATGCTTGTTGTAATGCTAATATTTTTCTAGAAATCCCTCATGAGGAAACCATTACAGATATAACAACTTATGAATACGTTTATGATGTGTATGATGACACTCCTCTATGTGCATCACTTAGGGATGAAGTTTTGGAAAGTTTAAATTCTCATGATATCTTTGAAACCAAAACTTTGAAGGATGATTATTATGAACAGGAGGAGGGTAGTTATATATCAGGATGTGATACCAACAAGGAAGACTCTCTCACAAATGACATGGATGGGAGTGATGACTATTGGAATTTGATATATAATCCAACTAGTGAAAATCTTATTGAGAATCCCATCCATGATATATCCAGCAAGGGGAGTGTCTATTCAAAATTTTGTGGAAATCCAATCTACGATACATATATAGAGGGGAGCATGGATACCTGAGAAAATCTTAGTATGGAAGAGGAGCATTCAGAATTTTCACATTATCATTCAGAGTCATATCATGCAGAGTTGCACAAAGGTATCAGTAATGAAGACATTGAGAAGCAATGTTGTGAAAAGATAGATGTGATGCAGTCAATGGAATGTCAGTCGCAGCCATCTTCTTCACACATAGAGGTTCCTCATGATTTGGAGCTATTTGGGGCTTATTCAGTGAGTTATCATCAGATAAGCCCTGATGATCAGTATGATGATGTAGTCAGTCTGCCTCATCTTGTCGATTGGTATATCAGTCCTATCCAGTCATGGATAGAAGCAACCTGCGTGAGCACATACCAATTTGGGAAGAACTTTAATGACTTTATTCATGCCTATGATTTCCCATCCAACCCGCCCATTCTGGATCATCACGCAGGTTTACATTTTCTAAATAAATTATCCTTAATTTGGGTGGTAACCAAAGACAAGGAAAATAATTTTTATGTTAATAAAATGCTTAGGTGGTTACATTGGATTTTTTATTACACCTAACCTTTTTATATCATGCTTAGAGTAGGAAAATAAGCTCCTTAAAAAAGAACATTTAATTTCTGCATTTATGTTTTGTACTTAGCTATAATAATAATAATAAAATCATTAGTTAGTTACATTTATTTTGTTTCAATAAATCAGCTTAATGGTTCATTTGGTTTTTATATAAGGCTTGTGCTACTAAGGTTTTTTTTGTCAAGTTGAGATGTTTTTACAGGGTGTATAAACTAGAGATTTTGTTGTTATTGCATCCTCTCCTTTCCCTATGACCAGATCGAGCACACGTCCCACAGTTGGAGCCAAATGTTACAACCTAAGTTGTACTTAGTGTTTTTTTATCAAGTGAGGCTGGTGAACCGGACAAAGATGATTTGTCTGGACATCAGAAGACCTTCAGAATTGCTTCTAGGAAGTGCTTGTTGTACTATACCACATGTCCATACCCCGTAGGGGAGTTGTAATAAAATGTTCTAACATGATAGTGTCTGTAAAAGACTCGGTCTCTTGGACTTTATTTGTCAATCTGATCAACCCAAAGTGTTTTTTCCCTTGGTTATTATTGGTTGTTGAATAAATGACTGATAATTTATGAGTTTTTCACTCAATACCTCCAAAGTTGGGGTGGTCGGCTTGTCATTTAGGCCTATTGAGGTTATTAGAGTCTATGTTTCAATGTATAAACATGCTAGGCATTATGGTTTGAGTCATATGAACATGTCTAAGTCCCCCGAGGTTTTAATTTTTTTTTAATTTTTTAAGTTTTTTTAATTTTAATTTTTCCACAAAACTTAGGCTATTTTTTAATAGTCTAATTGAAAATTTTGGTTTTGTAATAAATGTGGGCTCAGAAATCAGTTTCAGTCATGGGGGTACTCATTTTCTAGCTCAGAGCACCATGCAAACCCATAAACCCACTTGTCCTAAGTTTTGAGTAATTTCCCATCACTTAGGTCAGAAAACCCTAAAAATCAAATATTGATTATTTTAAATGATAAATTAATTAAATAATAGAAAAAATCCAATTTCCTAAATCAGTGGATTTTTCTTCGATTTGACTGAAGTTAGTCTCATCGGCTTCAGATTGACTAAAGCTAACCATTCCTTAACAGAAGGAGTTTATCTAGGCCAAACAAGGAGTGCACCACAACATGCAATCTTGGGAATTGCACCCTCTCTCTCTCCTCCACACATGTGGGCCCATCTGGATGTGATTTGGTTGATGTTTCAGTTAACCGGTTGATGTGTCAGTCCGATCAGCTCTCCAATTGTCAGTCAAAATCAGTGAGACTCAGATCAGACTCAAATAGACTCAGATCAAGATTGGCTTAACTCCACATGCAGCTACAGTCTCTCTCTCCTTGGGAATTGCACCCCCTCTTGGCTAGGTTTCCAGTTTTTGTTATAAATAAAGCATAGTTTTCCTCTTCCAACCTAGTTAGAGTCGGATTGAATAGTTGTTGCTATTTTTCATTGAAATAAAGAAAATATTTGGAGGCAAGATGATGTCATGTTATTATGTGTGGATGAGCATTGCCATGTTTCACTGAGGTAACCTGTATCTGTGTTCATAACTTGCTTGTTTTGATATTGTGGATCCAGTACTAAAAGATTGGTAATAATTTTATTATTATCTTGATAGGAAAGGAATATGTTAATAATATTATTGGCTATCTCTTTTTCTTTTATGCATGTCTATAGATCTAGATTTAACACGTTTTATAAGATTATATGCATGCTATTCTAATATCTCTGTTTATGTATTAACCAGATCTCACAAGAATCTTGGAAAGACTTTGTATTATTTGAAGGTTCCTAGCTTGGAGAGGGTGATAATATAGTTTTCTTCCTCACTTTCTCAAAACTTTCTCAGAGTCATAGTGCCTCCACATTCCACCGGAAAGCTCCACGGTTGATCTTCACGGCTACAAGCTTGCCTTCTTCTCTTTCTCCTCTTAAAATTTAAAATCTATTTGGTTACTTATTTCATAGGTTTGATTTGCTTAGATCTATCATCTTAGAGTAAAATTCAACATAGATTAATCTCCTTAAATCTCATAATCTAGATCTTGTTCTTTAAAATGGTTTCATAACCATTCTAGATGTAGCTTTAGGGAAATCGTCTTTTTTGCATGGCATTTTAAAGAAAATTTGTAGCTTGAATGCATTAGATTTTTTTTTCATAATTTAAAAAATAAATACAGAAATCAATGCACATCATATTTTCTTCCCAAAAGGCAATCCAAGATCCCAAGGAATGCTTGCTTTCCTTGGTTCATTTTTTCACCTTTTTTTTAACTAGTTTTAACTTAGTTGTTTTCGGTTAAAAGTGGGTTGACCCAAAGGCACTTTAAAAGTGATTTTGGGCATATTCAAGTTTAATAATCTTGATATTTTTCAGCATTTATAACAGAAAATAAGAGGAGGTGTTGTCCGAAAAGTGACTTTTGGGCCATCCGAATCCCCTCAGGGGTCTCCCAATTTTCTAAAATCTTTAATTTTTGCACATTGTAAGCACTTGGGTTCGTTTTGTATAAGATAAAAGAGGAATTATATCAGCTTGCTGATATTGTAACTTCTGGTAATAAAAAATAATTTCGAATAGGCTCTTTTGAGCCCATTCCCCATCCCCCTTGTGGGAATTCGTGCCCTTTTTTCCTTTTTTGCATTTTTCCTATCTTTTGCTCTAGATTAGTTTTATTTATGAAAAATAGTGTACTTTGATTACTTTAATCACATATTCCATATTATAAAGTCAAAGTAACTTTAATACTTACCCCACGAATCTCGATTGAACCGAAAGGTGAAAGAGGATCATGGTAGATTTAATTAGAGAACCTGTGGTTTGTTTTATCTTTGCTACTTCATTATTAACTATTAATTTTTTTCAAGAAATCAATTAAAATCAACCTCCTCCTTGATTCCCCAATTGAGGTCCACTTGGACTGAAAGAGGTTCCTGGAGGGTTTTCTTTCTAATAAAAACACATCGATTAAAATTTACTAAAAATTACAAAGACTCCGGTGTGTATGCTCTACATTTTGGATGCGGTTCGTCCGATCAGTCAAGCTGCATAAAAAGCAACGTGAGTGAATAGATTAATTAGCTTTCACTTTCCCCAATTAAAAACCATCAGGCGAAAATCCAACGCCTCGAACAAACCGTAAGCAGTTGAAAAATACCCAAAGGAGTGGGAACAACTGGAAAGTGACCTCGAGGTGTTGATCTCTATTACACCCTAACAGGTGTATTATGAACACAGTGTCCGAGACTCCATCCAACCCACAAACATCTTGCGGGTAGCCGTGAAGGTTTTATTTTTTGACATACTCCAAGTACCCCTCGGGTATATCTGGAGTCCCCCCTCACCTAATTTAATCCACTTTTTTCATATTAACTTAAAACATACCAAGAGACAATTGCAAAACATTCACTCCAAGCACATGCAAGCACATGTAATCATTTTGTGACTCCATTTCAAGGCACTGGTTATTTGTTTACTTCTTTCGATATATATATATTGTGTGTCGGCATTGTGCATACTTGTGCTTATTTTTCATCTTGTAATCTGTGGTTGTCAATTGTTCATTTCAAACTCCTAAGCAACTTATTCAATTTAATACCATCATACTAAAGTAATTAGCCTTAGCAACTCATAGGGTCTACCCCCTTGGCTTCATTAGGAGTTTGCCTAAACGAAGGAGTCAAGTACAAGGTGACATCCTTGACTGGAGACTTTCCCCCAATGACACATCGATTGACTCGAATATTTCTGCCACGTCCCCCCCCCCCCCCC
>LPNX011109838.1:582929-647971 GCA_001517045.1 Pseudotsuga menziesii
GATAATATGGGACCAACTAAGTTTTTCACATAGGCAGGGGGAGAAAGCAGCAATTACCAGCCTCTCTTCGACCTCGCTTCGGGTTAACGAGAGCTCCTGCCACGGAAGGCTGTGCAGGCTCCCCTCAGCTATGTCGGAGACAGAAAACAGCAAATAATGCAAAGCTTCAGCAGGACCAGAACCGGGATAAGAGGGAAGGGCGGAGAAACTTTCCAAAGAATCCATATTGATAAGCTCCACAAGCTCTAGTTCGTGCGAAAGGAATGATCTTAAAGCCCAGAAAAGATGGAGATTTATTGCAGCTGCCTCCGATGGGAAGAAGTGACAGCTAGTGAACCACGCGGCGAGGAAGAGGGGAGTTAAAGGACGCAGCCGTAAATGGAGGCAGAGGCCAACATTAAAGAGGTAGATTAACTCGATGTGAGAGCAGGTGTATAGGGGTGAATGCGGAGGGGAGGTCGGATAAGGGAAAAAGGAGGGGAGGGCGAGCAATGAATAGCCAAGGGGATGCTTAAAGCACAACCCCATACTAATGTAAACCTTATTCCTCTTGTTTTGGGCTTGCTTAGATAGAGCCCTATTTGAATGACTACAATAGTAGCGGAGAAAAGATTTTTTCCTCATTATGGAATGTGCTTGATTGAGATAGGATTCCCATTTTTCTTTAGATGACCTTGTTGGAGAGTGGCCCCCAAATTGGCTAGGCTATCGGCTGCCGGATTGTTGACTCTAAGAATGTGAAATAATTCATAAGTGCTGTGCATGAGAAGCTTGACCTTTTGATATAAATGCCGACAATTTACTGCTCCCTTGGGGTAACCATTGAGCAGTTTAGAAATAACGTGTTTAGAGTCGCCAAAGATTAAGACCTTTGAATAGGGTTTCTCCTGAAGAATCTGCAAACCTTGTAGGAGGGCTAAACATTCTGCTTCATTATTGGTTCGCACTCCCAATCCCCAGGCGAAAGTCTCTACCATTTGTCCTCCGGGATCCAAGAGGATCCCCCCCGCACCTGCCACCCCTGGAAATGTGTCTAGTTATCCCAATGCTCTTACTTCCTTACTTTGGCTGTCAAAATATAAGAAAATCAACAGCTGGAAGATTAAATGTGGGAAAGGAAGCGACTACAATGCAATGCAGCAGCAGTGACGCTCATCTCACATAGAGAGTGAGAGGGAAATTTAGGGGAAGAGAAGTTCAAATTTTAAACTATATTATGAACATAGTCTTTTCACCTTTTCCATACCAGTATAATACATGCTAAATAAAGATTTCTTCTGCATAGAGAACAGTTTTTTTATAATTCAAAATCAAAATTATTTAAGCAAACATAGATTACTCACCGATTTGGGGCATTCTATCGGCCTTAGCATGACCTCTGCAAACCCTCCTCTGCCTCTGTAAACCCTCCTCTGTGTGACCTCTGTAAACCCTCATCTGCCTCTGCAAACCTTCATCTGCGTGACCTCTTCAAATCCTCGTACGCCTCTACAAAGCCTCCTCTACATGACCTATGTGGCCCTCTGCTCTACGAGCTCTATCCCATGTGGCCCTCTCCTCTTCGGGCCCTCCTCTACCGCCCTCTCCTCTGCGAGCTCTGTCCCTTAGGGCCCTATTCTCTTCGACCCTCTCCTCTTCGGCCCCTCCTCTACAGTTGTAATGGGTTTCCATCTATCCACTGCGACCCATCTCTTATGTTCCTTCTATCCACTGTCTAATAGTCCCCTGTGTGCCATCTATCCACTGTGACCCCTCTCCTCTCTTTCTTTCACTGGTGTTACCGCCAAGATGAGAGACCAGTTGTTGTAACGTTGGCCATAAGGAGAAAATAAAGACTCAACTGGGCTGGTTGAATAGAGAACAGGTAGCTCCCCAGAGGAGTGAATACTCAAGGTTTAAGTGCCAGAGCTAGCAGCTCAAGCAAGCCCGTCTCTTTCACTGGTGTTACCTCCATATTTGTTTGTGGCGGGTTTTCTATTTGTGTTAATTTGTTCTTGTCTTTTGTTTTTTATTTAGTTTATTTTAGTTTTATTATATTATATTTTTTTATTTTTTAATAACACAACAATAAGTTACATTGGCATCTCTCACATAGCGACTATCATCAAATGTATATAACTTGCCGTCGCTTAAGCGACGCTTACCATCCATAGTCCACTACAATGAAAAAATAACATTGTTTTATAATGTGATATAAAGAACGCACCGTCGGTTTAACGACGGTTATGAGAATATCCGTCGCTTAACCGACGTGTGTGGCCACATTTTAAAAAAAAATATGTATCCTTGTGATTTTTGGTAAGCTTAAACAGAGAAATCCACGCACCGTCGGATTTTGGATCGAAATGTAGTAGTGTGACCAGTTACTTCTTTAGTGTTCAGCTTGAGGGGGGAGTTTGTTCCCACTGGGTTTTCCCCTTTTCCTCACTTAGCATTTATTTGAGCATTTTAGAGTTAATTTTTGTATAGGGTGGCCTATGACCTTTGTTGTCGAGGTCTGGGCATTTTTTTTTACCCCTCAATGTGTATAGCTTAATGGGAGTTGTTGGAGTCATTATCTAACCCACACATCTTTATTTGGTCAATTTTTCCTAATTACCCACTTATCCCAAGTTGTTGACTCAAATTACTAACAGAAGCATGAGAACCAACACACTCCTTGAGATCAACATAAGCACCAGAACACTCCTTCAATCATGGAATCCAACTAAGCCTTATCCTTCAATTAGGGAGGCTATCTAAGCTTCCTCCTTCAATCAAGGACAAAATATGCATTGATCTGCTTGTCATAAGCACACCAATTAGTTAACGAAATGTTGATTCAACTAGCAATCAGTTACACCGAGTTGGAAAGGCACCTTCCTCATCTATTTGTTTATTTTGGGATGATTTGAGTTAACTGGAGTGATTTAAAGTGACTCCAACAACTTCTGGTGACTTAGTTCACTCCAGTTCACTTCATTGAACTTTACTTGAGTTAGATATGTGCCCCCACCTATTGATTGACATGCAATTCAGTTCTATTCAGTTAGACTCAGTCATTACTGCCTCTGATTCAGTTAGGGATCAGTTAGAGTCAATTATGGTTATGATTAGTGGTTAACTGATGTGTCTAGTGTGGATAACTGACAGCTAAGCCACTCTCGTGTATGCAATTCGAATGACCTCCTTGGGATTCAAATTTTCTGTCTATTCAGGCCAATGTATCACATTGTATCTCTCCTTTTCATTATTGAATACATTCTTGTAGCTACAACTCCTAATTGTAGTGTGTTTCATGTCAATTTTTTGTACAGTTGATTATGAATCTTCTGTGAGTTGTTCCTTGGTCCCAAGATTAGTGTGACTCAATTTTCACAGAATGGATTACTCCTAAAGCCTGATATTTCTTCCAAAATATCCAAATATTCACAAATTAGAATATCATCAAACTCATGAGAGAAAACTGACATCAAATCACCAACAAAAAATTTGAAAGAGACTTTTGGCACTTGATTTTTCACACCAAAATTGATGAGAACAGCTGCAAGCATCACTATAGGCTCTTGAACCTTAAAACTTGAACCAAATAAGATCATATCAAATCCAAATAAGTTCATATCAGATCCAAGAGTTTGGAACAAATCCAAGTGCTCCACTGAGATGATAGATGCACAATTTTATCCTTCTTCAAAACTCTGAGTATTTGTGCATGCAACCATGTAGGAATTTGTTGGAAGCTATAGATGAATGAGAGTGAATGGATCACTCCTACAATATAATATTATTTCCAAAAAAATACAAAGTATTACTTTCATGCACACCAACAACAACATTAGAGAGAGAAAGATCAAATTCCTTATTATTTTCTGAAGCAATCACTGGTAAACTATGCACAGAATTTAAAATAGAAGAATCACTGGAGAATATTTGCATAGAATGGAAGGATATTTTTTATTCAATAACATAGATTTGAATGTATTCTTCTGGATCATCCATATGAGATATCATAGATCTCTTAAAATTCCGGATCAGCAGGGGAAGGAGTCACTCCAAGAAGACTTTCTTCAATTCAAATTGATTGTGTGGAAGATTCTACTTCTTCTTCATCTTGAACAACTTCATCAGAGAGAGTAGAGGACAATACTTTTGACTAAAGAAATCTTTTGGTGTTGGCTGTTCTCTCCAAATTGCTATAATGATCCTCATTGTTCTTTCCAAAGGTTCTATCCAATTATGTCCAGAGATCCTTTGGGTATTCAGCAGAATCAATAAGATAGTGCAAGCTTGGAGAAAAGGACACACACATTGTTCCAAAATATCTATCATAGTCATTTATCCATTCATTTTCATCTTCATAAGACTCTTTACCGATCTTGATAGATACCTTTAGAGATGAAATCATCTTCAATTTCCATTCTGAATATCTTGTGTATGGAGTAAGAAGAGGATCTGGTAGTCTCGAATTCATGTGAAGTTGTACCTGCAAAATATCACTACAAAAACAAAAACCCATTCACACTATGTCAAAATCAATCCTTCCCTCTCGACATGTACACTTTTTCAGGGTCTATAATGCCCACACCACCACTCTGAATGAATCTCAAGGCACTATTTGCGAGACTTCTATAGAAACCTAGCTGCTTCTGGTGTACAATTAAGAGTAGAAAGACTTGAATCCTTCCTGAGGAGACTCTGATACCAAATTAGAACTAATGTGCCATTTATATTCAAGAAATGAGTTCCATTAGATTTTAATTATTATGCAGTGTAAAGGAATGAATAATACTCACTGAACAAAACAAATATCACAGGAAACAGACAAGTATTGCTCAGTATAATTAAAGTATAAACTTCATTAATCCCAGTAGTATACAATGGTGTTACATAAAGGAGAATTTGAATAATGTGAATAAGATTCGAATCTACTAACTCAACATGACTGACTGGATAACTAGAAGTGTCTAAATCACTATCGAAGTTCACTAGGCTAACTCCAGATGTCTAATTTAGTCTCTCCATAAGTTATAATAAGTTAAACTAGTTGAACTAATGTGGTAGGCGAGAAGTAGGTGAGAATCGGTGCCTTCCCACATGTAGCCATTCAAGACTAGCACTAACTGAACTAGACTACATCTAACTGAATGTAACTGGAGCATATCTTAGCTTGACTAGTTCCCACTACCAACAACTTAAGGAGGTTGGTTCCGACACTCCTAGTGGCTCCTAAATTGTAGGGATTGGTCTAGGAGGCACATAAAATGATGCATGAAGGTGCACTTAGTTGCTATTAAGCTCTATCTGCGTTCCCCACACTCTAATTGCTGGTATGGGTGCCCCCATTAGCCCAAGTGGACCCAATGGTACTAGTGGACCCAATAATAACTAAATGACTCCTAAGATAGGAAAATATAATCTAATAGACCAGTTTGGACAAGGGATGATTATAAATCCTAACAGTAACAAAAATGAAGAACATTAACACCCTCTGACTCATGAGTTGAATGTCAGACATCGGAACAAGTCTAGAAACTTTTCCATGAGATCCCAATTCTGCCAAGCTTGTGAAACCTCTGAATCGAATGTTATGAAAATGTTAGGAAAACATCTTTGTAGAGAATTCAATGTTATGATAGGTTAAATAACAAGTTTTATGCACCTATCCATCTTGTTACACTAAACAAAACATAAAAAGAAAAAAACTTGTGTTTTGGGTAAAACAGATAATGAAAACATGTCCATAGGAAAAACTTTCCATTCACAAGATTCCCACATACCAAACACAATAGAATTATAGATTTCTTTAGAATCTTAAGTTCAACAACATGCAAAACTTAGACTTCTTAGCTTAGAAACATCTATGGAAAATTTCAAACAGAGTTATATTCTCAAACCTAAATCCAAAAGAGCTAATAAACAGAAGTATAAACAAGTATTTCTTACCCAAATATACAATCTATAAACAATCTCCATTAATACTTTTATTCGAGAAAAACTATGAATCTAGAATGAATTACAAACTTAACCATTCCTTCATATAGAAATTCTTTAACATCCTTTCGAACCTATTGGATTATATACCAATGTCCAACTAAGGAATAATTCATTCAAACAAAAAAACCAAAAGGGTGAAAACATGAAGTTGCTATACAATTTTTTGAGAATCAGTCACACTGAAAAATTCAAGATCATCACAATGACAACAAAACAAAAATTGTAAAATATCATAGGGATGTTCCTTGACTGTCCTCTTCAAAATGGTAGTTTTATTTTGTATGATAAGAGTCACATTTGAAATAAAATGAGAGGACACAAACATGTGTCAATAAGGCACCATTTTTTAAACAGATGTTATTTCTAAAAATAATAATAAATAATGTTTAGGTATCAAAATCATCGACATATAGTCCATTGCAAAGTACAATCTGTGTAGATTATGTACGTACATTTGGTTTCTATAAAATGAATAACCATCTCTAAAAAACATGAAGGGCACACATGTCAGTCATTGTCCAAACTTAAAAATTTAAAACATATGTAGTTGGTGCCTGTCAATTTTGTCCAACTATATGTTTTTTCATTTTGTAGGGTTAGACAAGGTTGTAATATCCCTAAGTTATTTACAACCCACCTATGAAAACTAAATTCAAAGACCAATTGTGATAAAAAAAAATAATGAATAAGAAAATAATACCATAAAAAGATCATTTACCTCAAGTTAAAAAATCAAACGTGTGTACTTTTGTTATGGCTATTTTAAGGAAGAAAATTTACATTGCTAAGAACAAATTTGCATGGAATTTCAATGTATATAAAGTATGGTAATGATAATGATGATGGTCCATTAAATCTAATATAAGACCGACTTTGATGATGATAATAAATATCCACTAAGACCAACGAAAAATGTAAGAAATTATTTAATTAATAAACAAACTTTTAAAAAAAGTATTTCTAAATTAGCATGATGATACCGGTAATGACCATTAATAAAGATTAATTTTGATTTATATAACTTTATTTAAAAACAATTTATAATTATTTGATTTAATTTAAAATTTTGGAGCATTCTTGAACACATTGTAAAGATTGTTAATTAAAAAATTGATATTTAAAGAAATATGATTGTATTTTAAAAAACGAGAAAACTAGATAAATGTTTGAATATCTTTTTTAACAAGTGAAATTTTAATTTAATAGTTATTTATAGCCCAAATTTAAACTCATAATTTAGAAATGTTTTGATGTAATAGTTATATAGGCCAACGTTAAAGTTAAAGTTTGATATGAAAATAATTGGATAATAAAAAAGAAGTCATAAGAAAATGTCATTGCCATTTCGAAAAATCAAAATTTTATTAAATACTTAATGTTGAAGATATTAATTGTGTAATAATTTATAGAGATTTTATAATATTTGCATTTCTTTATGGACTAAATTTTACCAAAATAAAATGTTTTTTTTCTATTAAAATAAAAAGGCTAAATAAATTATTAAACTTTGGTAAATATATAGTATAATGTCAAGTAATTAAAATATTAATCATTGTAGTTGTTTCAATAAACCAATAAATATTTTTTAGAAATATATTAAAAAAAGCCAATCTTTAGTTTCATCGATAAGCTAGAAGGTTGTTTACAGGAAGCGGGTTGTGCTGGCACAATCTTAGCTGGAATAGTCATCATCCTTTTTCTCTATGATGACAATATTGTTCTTCTTGGAAGGTGTCCATCTGATCTTGATAAGCAACTGAGGCTTCTTAAGGATTTATGCTCTACCATGGGTATGACTGTTAACACTGACAAAACAAAAACTTTATGATTATCAAATCCAAGAAGGACACTTACGCTAATTTGTGCATGACAATAGAAACTTGGAGGAAGTGCCTTCTTACAAATACCTAGGAATTGATATTCATTACAAGCTCAATTGCAACTATAGCATTGAGAAAAGGATTAATGGAGGGTACAAAGCTTATTTTGGTCTTGAAAATAATTGTAAAGCAGCAAACCTGTGATGTGGGATAAAAAGAAGTTCCTCTTTGAAACTTTAGTCACTCATGTTATCTTGTATGGATGTGAGGTTTGGGGTTGCAGCAGCTCTAGAGAATCCTGGAGAAAGATTGAGCAAATCCAGAAGCGTTTTATAATGTATAACCTCAAAATTATAAGCAATACACCCTACTCTATTCTCCTTATAGAAGTGGGTCTTTCCCCTATCAAGATCCTAGCTATGACTAGGCTCCTGTTGTACAAGCACAAAATCAATAACATGGGAGACCATAAACTTCCTAAGCTAGCTTTAAATTCCATCCAAAACCACTTAAGGCTCAAGCAAGGTTGGTATAAAGAAATGAGGGTCTGATTAAACCATTGGAAGATCGACAAAAATGTTGCATTGCAAAATATCAATAACATTAAAAATATTGTTACTTCTAAGTTTAAAGAGAAAATGTGGTGTGAGAAAGATTTAGAGGCTAAAAGAAAATGAAGATATTATGAGGAGGTCATCAACCCTACTCTTAAAAATCAAAAGTATCTCTCTGTCTTAACCAGTTTAAAGAAAAAAAAGTTAATATAGCCAAGATAAGAACGAAATCTCATAAACTCCATAGTGAAACGGGTAGTTGGGAAGTTCCTAAAACACCATGGGTGGAAGGATCTGCCGTCTCTGTGAGAATATGAACATTGAGGATGAAAATCACTTCCTCGTAGAGTTCCCTGCATACACCCACATTAGATCTCAGATTCATAATATTTATTGCAATACCAACCTTCCTATCCTTTTAACATGATCATCACTCGAAGAACGCCCCTTTGCCAACAAAATAGCCCCCTCTAGGTAGCAATGTTGCAGACGATGCCACTGACGACGAGGTGATGGATTCTTCGAGTGATGATCCATTGGAAGCAACAAGTCAGCTTGTCTCCATAGGCTTTGGTTGCCCCACTGTCGAGGAACCTTACTACGTGCCATAATCAGGTTTTGTCATGATTTCATGCCTTTTTCGAAATGTATGCGGGCTCCACAAGCCATACTCAGGTTTTGTCAAGGTTCCATGTCGTTTTCTAAATGTATGCTGGCTCCACATGCTAGTCTGGTCGTTTCCAGGAACTTGATTTTCTTTTGATATAAGTCCCTCTTTCTAGGCTTGTTTTCCCTCCTGGAGGGAGGGTCCCGGTTCTATGGATTTGTTTTCCCTCCTAGAGGGACGGTCCAACTCTTCTCTGAACATCTATGTCCGCTACTTCCCATGAGCAGGTCGGCTTCTCTATTTTGTAACTTCATATGTACTATTATTTTCTTTTTTTAATAGAATAGCTTCCAACTTACCAAAAATAAAAATGTCAAAATTATAGTGAGCCAGGGATGCTTCTCTCCAAGCTCTTTGAGCACAGGAGTACAATTTTAAAACAAACTAATTAATTCATTTATTTAGGTCCTTTAGACAAAGTTCTCTATCAGTGAATGTTAACCATCATCATCATCATCATTATCAATATGTTAGTTTATGAAATCCAAAAAAAAATCTTAATTGAATATCAAAATAAATAGTTGGAAATTTTAGTTTAAAAAATTTATTAAAAAAATTTATAATATGTTAAAGTTTTTATATCTATTTTAAAAAAATTATTATATTTGGCATTATTAGATTTTATTTCCAAAATTTTATAGAAAAAATATTATAATATATTAATGTTTATATATATATTTAAAAAACTTTTATTATATTTAAATAAAAGTTGTATATAGTGATATAGCTATAGTCAATCATTGTGATGCGATTGTCACCTTTATTAAGATTAGTTATTATGACTATTTTATTAAATAAGACAATTGTTGTTGTTATATATTTTTATTTTTTATATCTAATAATTTTATTCACATTAAAAAGAAATAGTCAAATTATTAAAATCAACCATAATGATTTAAAAAAATAAAAAATATATTGTTATTTTAAAATACTAATTTAATATATGAGTTTTATAAAATTATTGAAAAATTAGGTAATTAACGAAAAGTCAAAATTATTGTTTGATTTTATATAATTTTTTCAAAAAAGTATATATTAATTAAAGTCAAAAAATATTGTTTGACTAAATGATAGTTAGTAATAGTCAAACAGTACTCGTTATAAGTTATAATTATAGTCAAACAATAATAGTTATAGCCTTACATGACCGGTTAAATTTTTTTTTTAAATTATATAGAAATATAAGCTCATAGTTTTGAAAAATAAGTTTTGATTAAGATGACCTGTAACATCCAACGTTTCTTGCGAACTTGCCTCGAAAATGTAGGACTCTGTCTAGCAAATAAGTTTCGGCGGGTTGAAAATTATAAGTTTCGGCAGGTTGAAAATTATATTTTGGTGAAGATGACATGGCCATTTCCAATAATGCCATACAACAGATACACCCTTCCCTCCTCCGTGACAAGTCCCGACCCTGATTATCGATTCAAAAAATGCAATTGACTCCTATGATAGACATTTAAAAAAAAATCAAGAAAATTCTAAGAAGCATCATTTTAAGACTGGAATATCCAGAGAATTGGCATATTCCCGTAAGATATATGTCCAGGTTCTTGTTATAAGCTTGCAAACGATGAGGGACTTATTTCAAAGTTTTTTGAAACATTTGCTAAGCCATTCGATCCCCGACTATCCATTCGAAAAATGCAATTGACTCCTATGATAGGCATTTAAAAAAAAATCAAGAAAATTCTGAGAAGCATCATTTTAAGACTGGAATATCCAGAGAATCGGCACATTCCCGTAAGATATATGTCCAGGTTCTCGTTATAAGCTTGCAAACGATGAGGGACTTATTTCAAAGTTTTTTGAAACATTTGCTAAGCCATATTTAGGTCTTGATTAACTCATCTTTAATTGGAAGGCGTGGGATTGTCGAAATCGTTGGTTGCCTCCCTTTTGTTTATGATTTGCATGTATACATCTTCTTCTATGAGTTCTGCAACCACAAAATTATTGAAAGTAGGTGTGCCTTTCCAGACGAACTTCCCCGAATTCGTCTCTGGAAATGCAGAAGAGAACGGAACAAATTTCACTGTTGGGGGATTCTGCGTGGAGGTGTTTGAAGTAGCCATTCAAACACTCAATTATTCTGTGCATTAAATCCCAATTATCTATGAGGATTATGCAAAGGACGATGACATTTCATCCTATTACGATTATGCTATTAATCAAATTTTGCTTAAGGTATAACTAGTGTGGTGTGTCTGCGGGTTTGTCGTTCTAATCAGTAATAGCGTTATCATATCTTTTATGTTCTTATTTTTCTCTTGGATTTCCAGAAATTGGATGCAGTGGTGGGCGACTTCACCATCACATCAAAACGTTCTAAAGGTGTACAGTTTGCACAACCTTTCTTAGACTCTGGTTTAGTGGCAGTAGTTCCATTGAAAGATCATCCTATCAGTTTTGGTTGGGCTTTTATGAAGCCTTTCACTCCTCAAATGTGGCTACTAACAATGGGATTCTTCATTTCCAGAGGGATAATGGTTTATATTTTGGAGCACAAAAGCAATCCGCATTTCCAAGGGCAGCCCCGCAAGCAATTCGGAAACATAATATTGTAAGGAACAACTTTAGCCATGCCCTCTTTTATCTACCTATCAATTGAACAGTTTGGAAAACAAATTAAATTTAGCAATCTTAATTTGTGTGCAGGTCTAGTTTTTCATCTTGGTTCACTAATCAGGGTAAGTTGCACCTTTTCTATATCAGAAATTCCTTGATTGATTTTGCTCCGTTCTATATCAGAACGGGTATTGAAAATTTGATTTGGGATAGCAGATGATATCCGGACGGTAATGGGTCAAATAGTGGTTGTGGCGTGGTTTTTGGTTATTGGAATTCTGTATTCGTGCTACATAGAAAATTTATCGGCTATTCTTACTGCCTCACGTTTAGAGCCAACCCTTAATGACATCACGGAGGTTGTGTCGAGCAAACAAAGAATTGGGTATCAAGGAGGATCCCCAGTGGCAGATATGTTAGTAGAATACTATGGAATCTCTAGAAACAGGGTAGTACCTCTAAGTAATGAATCTGATTATTATAATGCTTTGACTAGAGGTAGGGTGGGTGCTATTGTAGACGAACATCCATACATGCAATCTCTTATGGCAGAACATTGTAATCACCTCGCCTTCGCTGGACAAACGTTCACCACTCTAAATTGGGGATTTGTAAGCTACTATTGTTAGGAATATCCGAGTGTCCCAAACATTTAAAATTAATAACTTTTCATGGAGTTTTTAATTTTAGTTTTAGTTGCGGATATTGATGGGTTGTTTTGGACAGGCATTTGATCGCACGAATTATCAACTGGTAAGAGACATCTCTATCAAAATACTAGAGTTATCAAAAAATGGCAGACTGTACAGATTGCAACAACAATGGTTACCTTATTATTACAGTGAATGCAGCAAATATAGCGCCGATAAGTCGGGGCGAAGCATCCAACTTCATGTCGAACACTTTTGGGGTATTTTCGTCATATCAGGGCTGGTATCAGCGATAGTACTATTGTTTTACATGGTACAATGGAAATGGAATAGTTCTAGAGTTGCCTCATCGACTCCCCTTAGAGTGGCCTTATCGACTCCCCCTACTCCTGTAGGCTCATTTGACCCAAATCCCCTTCCAGAAGGTTCATGCGATCAGGGCGGAGGAGGCTATATTCCTGACCAGCGCTATGGCCCAAGCGGAAATGATGAAGAAAATTGAATTTTAGAGGACAACAAAATCACTTGGTAATGCTATGTCATTTCATGGAATATGAACGTACACTCCAACCAAGGTTTCCTGTCATTAAACAGGCAACCCACTGGGAATTGTTTGGGGTGACTCCTGACTGTGTGGTAGAACATTTAGTAGCCTTGATACCAACATTATTGTTTTCTTCTTCTGTTTGTTGGATGAGTAATTCTTAGTTGTTTAAAAAGTTTGTGCTTGTTCTTATTAATATGGGTGATTGAGAGGTAGAGTTTATTTCAATGGGAAAAGTTTGTATTTGGAAACTGTTTACATCTAGTGTGATATAAGAAATTTTTTAATATTATGGATAAGATAGTGTTTTTATCGCAAGTCAAAGTTTGATGTATAAATATGTAATAGTGGTTAATATTAATAGAGCATTATCATTCAACATGCAATGCTAGTTATTCTATAGAAATCATGTATACTATGTGATTTCTCTATATTTTTTTGTGTAGTTTCATCTTCATTACATTAGAGGTTCATGTGTTCATTGAAAATTCTTTAGTGAGTGATTTTCTCTTTTAAATTGTCACCATTAATTAATTAATGTAAAAAAGGATTTTGGAATATTATAAACAATTTTATATTTATGAAATTGTAAAGGATGTGGTGAGAGAAAGCTACCTAGAGTTGGATATGCTAAAGATGTGGGAGTTCCCAGATGGAGTACGAAATTTAGTTGGTCGACAACTCCAAAGACTCATTGTTCAAGTGAAATATCTTTGTTTTCTATTCATGCCCTCTTTCGGCTCCCAATCCCATGGAAGAAGTGGATGATGCAGATTGTCCTAGCATATCAAGCATACATTACACCCTTGATACTTCAGACATTATTGTTTGTTAGGGATATGGGAATCAAGCCTTCTCATTGGTGGAAACATCAAGGTAATCCAATATGATCTCTTTACAAAAAGCCTCCCTTCAGTTGCAAGGGTAACTAAAGGCATTGGTATAACTCGCAAGGTTTTTCCCCCTATCAATGTTCCCATTCCTTAGTCAAATCAAGCTTGTGGTATTATACTAATGAAGAGGTCTAACCATTGTGAAGGGTTTCTCTATTCTATTACAAAGGAGGAGGAGGTGAAGGGAGGCATGACTTATTAATTGGTAGATAAATCCCAAAAGAAGAAAAAACAACAAGTTATTGATTTGTATGGGTGAGGCATCTCTCTCGTTGTGGGGGAAGACATAGTATCAATCATATCAATCTTTTGGTAGAAAAAACAATAGTTAGTAAATATTTGGGATACAGGGTTGCCACAATTCATTTGAACGATTGGCTCCAAATCGAGTGGGCTCCTCTTCTTAGTTATGGGTTGGGTTTATTTTCTGCATCCTTGTTAAAGGAAGGATGGCCTTTATCTTTAGGATGAAAGAGGATGATATTTCTATCTTGAAAGGGAGTTGGTTTTTTTAAAGGTCACACGTGTCAATAAAATTGTAGCACCTCCCCTTTGATACAAAGGATGAAAATGTGACCTCCATGTAATTTTGAGTTGAACTATTGAATTTGACAATGGAGTTATGCTATGAGAATCTCCCAAGGCCACCGATGACACCCTCAAGGTAAGTTCATCCTTTTTTATGAAATCCATGAAGTAAGTGTTTCTCAATCGGTTGCATGTAATTTGGTGGAATATTTTAGTAAAGGTCTCTATCTTTCTATGAAGCTATTGGTGGGAGAGAAGACTCATACCCAATTACTAGACTATGTTAACTCTCTCTGTCAATGTGTGATGTGACATTGGTATGGTCATGTCCTTAAGGTGTATGGAAAATCCTTTCAAAAGAAGGTATGGTTGTATTGATGTTTCTCTAATTAGTAGCATCGTGCAGACATGCTCCATGATTGGTCATGTTTATTTGACCAAGGGGGAATTCTACATTCACTCAAAGGGCCATGTTGATTTGGCTAGTGGTGAATGGGTTAGGCCTAGTCTTTCTCCTATTATTCATGTTGATTTGACTAGGAGTGAAAAGGCTCAAGATTCCCTTGCATTGCTTGCTCCAGGATGAAGTGGCTATTTTACATAGGGAAAATTTTAACTTGTTTACACCTCTTGTGCTTCTCGATGGATTTACTGTGACATTAGAGCTCTATATACGTGCATGTGAGGAGATGCTCGCCAACAATTCTCATGGAAAAATTTTCTATTGAATAAGAAATGCCAAGAAGACAAGTCAAATCCCACTAAATAATTGAAGAATCCCCATAAAGCATTAAAGAATCCCCAGGAAATATTGAAGACTAAAAGTACAAGTCGACCTTAGAAGTGAAATTAAAGGTGACTTGAAGTGTAGAAATAAGTACTCAAACATTTCAATTTTATCATCATCATAACATCTCATCTCTTATTATCTAGTATGCAAGTTCAATGAGGTCTAGTGCAGGTACAAGGAGCATCTTTTTAAAGGTTCTTATAACATCTTTTGAAGTCACTCTCTTGGTCTAGGTTTTTTTGAAGAAGGTCACACTCTCTTGTGACTAGGATTTATTGTGAAGAAGGACACATTCTTTATGTGCTAGGTTTTCTTCATAATCGTGATGTACTTGTAATATTGGATTAATTTCTTCTCAAGAAAAGTTGTAGGGTTTTATCCCAAGGTTGGGTTTCCCAAGATAAAAATTATTGTGTCTATTGTGCATGCCTATATTTTTATAATTCTATTATTTTCAGTGCATTTAAAGTTGAAATTTTAAGTGTGTAATTTTTCAATGATAGCAGTGGGATGAAATTACTATTTGAAATAATTAGGAAGTAATTATCATACCAAAAAATTGTATTTCTACTCCTATAATAAAATTCAACAGGTTGCACCCAAAAGATAGCTCCACTAATGGAGAGTAATCAGCGAATGGTCCAATGAAGGTGCCCTCCTTTATGTAGTTGAGTGATGAGGTAGTTGGAGGGTTAGTTATGGGAGAGGTTGAAATGGGGAAGGAAACTAAAGGGCTCAATGAGGAGAAGAGGGATTTGATGATTGGGGGCATCTTCATTCCCCTTATCACCGAGGCTCATTCTAGTGAGAATACATCTACAAATAACCCAATTGTCTTGATTTTTATTTCATTTCAAACCCTCACAACTACAAAGGTTGCATCTCATTTGGAAACAAAGTTCTTTACTATCAAGTAAGTCTTATTATTTTCTGATGCACCTGATCAAGTTGATGGTGTGGGTTTAAATACATGGATCAATTCTCAACCCCAAAGTACTAAAGGTTTTAGTTATATGGAATAAACTACCAATGGTGTTTCCATGTGATGGTTGAGGCTAATTAAAGGTGGGTCTTATTTAATTAAATTGTATTTGGATTTAGAATCTATAGATCAGAGGGGCAAAGACCCTTTGTTGTAGAGTTAGTCTCTGCGCCCTATGATAGTAAAAATTGGGTAGGAGGTCATTATTATTTAATATCCTTTTCCTCTTCTTAAGATCCCCTGGTTTCAAGGGTGTTGGGGTGGTTTTCTCGAAAGGAACCGAGAGGGTCTAGGGCGGGGAGGAAATTTCCTCTTAAATATGCTCAAGAAATAGTATTGAAATAGGTTAATCAAGGAAAACAATAACCAATGTTAGGGTTTCTTAGAGTGAATAAAAACTTATATAGGGTTCCCTAATGAAAATCATTTCTCTCAACATCTATGGCTTGGGGAGAAGGCCAAAAAAATGGCCCTCAAACATATGGTTGATTTGAATAACCCAAAAGTGTTATTTCTATACAGGGGGATGGGAGTCTCTGATCAAGGATCTATAGAAATCACTCTTAGGATGGAATTTTGTGGCTTTGGATGAAAATGGTTTTTTGGTGGTCTTATAATTGGCTAGTGTTGGAATAAAAACTTAAATTGAACTCATTTGTTGTGTTTTTAGGTTTGTGTATTGATATTTTGTACAAAAGATCGGATCAAGGTTTTACCTCTCTTAATGTTTACAATCCTTATAATGGAGGAAAATAGGTTTTTTGGTGATTTTACTCTCTCAATGGATTGAGTTCAAACATTTGATTATTAGTGGAGACATGAATCGCACCTTAAGTAGAGGGGATATCTAGGGATCCTTAGCTAGCCATGATAGGTTAGTTTTTCATAAACCAATTTGACATAGTTGGTTGGGTTAACATCATGCCATTGGAATTGAATCCCACTTGGACTAACAATAGATATAGAGATAATTTTGTTCCAAAGTTACGAGATCAATTTTTTATCCACTGTGTCTACTTATTATAATTTGAATGCCATTTAGATCTTCAAGTAGATGGTTCTAATAATGTTTACAATAAAATGGAGAATGGAGATAAACAAAACACACAGGAAAAAGATGAGTATTGCTCAGAAATTTGCAGCATCATTCACAATAATAATATCTGGTCTTACAATAGTTTACATAGGAAAAGAATTCAAATGCATTAGGTAGCAATTCAAATCTATCCACTGGATATGACTGTATCTAACTGACCATGTAACTCATGGTGTCTCAATCAATATCAGAGTCCAACAGATCAACTCCCAGATGTCGAACCAACTTAATCAATCAGTGACATCTAGTTAACTCAGTGCAACTTGAGTGTGGTAGGTGGGAAAAGGCGCCTACTCCACATGAAGCCATGCATTAGCCATGCATAGCTAGTGCTAGCTAACTAATTGTGAACTAACTAAAATTAACTGGGGGCTACTTGAGACTAACTAGTACTAACTCCAACTAACTGATGTAGGTTGGTGACGGGACTCCCAATGGCTCCTAAAATGTAGGAATTGGTCTAGGAGGCTCCCAAAATGATGCATGCACATGCAATAAGTTGCAGTTAACCTCTAACAGTGTTCCCCACACTCTAGTGACTGGTACATGTGGCCGCATTAGGTCAAGTGGACCCAAATAATTAATTAAGGTTCCTAAGATAAGCTAAATAATCTAAATAGAAAGTATGGTTAAGGGAGGATTAATAATCCTAACACCCCCCTGAATCCTAACTTGGACAACTCTGGGCCCTGGTGACAAGACCATAGGTCACCCAAATACAATCTAAAAAGATAGTAATGTTGCATAATACAACTGAGGTAGGGAAAACCTCTTGGGAAAAACCCTCTTCAAAATAGGAACTCAGAATCAAGCCTTAATGCCAAAAAGAGACCTAAGAAAGGAAAATCTCTTTTCAGTAAAAAGACTTGGTAAAAATATCTGCAATTTGATCCTCTATCGGACAGTAGTGCATTGTGATGGTTCTGTCATGCACTTGTTCTCGGATGTAGTGGATGTGAACCTCTATGTGCTTTGTCCTCTGCTTCTGAACAGGATCACTGAAAATTTTGATTATACTCTAGTTGTCACAATAAAGATCCACTGTAGATGAATTCTGAATCTCGAACTCTGTCAAGATGCCATGTAGCCATACTGCTTGAATAGCTGCATTCACAGCTCTCCAGTACTCTGCTTCTACAGAAGAGAGTGAAAGTGTTGCTTGCTTCTTGTTGGACCAAGAAATTGGCCCAGACCCAATCATGAATACAAAACCCGAGGGGGATTTCCTATCATTTCCATATCCTGCCCAGTATGAGTCTATAAATCCTGTGAAATCTAGTTGTGCTCGAGCTACATAGTGGATCCCATAATCTATAGTACCCTGCAGATAGTGCAAGATCCTCTTTGTTTCCTTCCAGTGCAGCTCATGTGGCTCCTGCATGTATCTAGCAGCAGCACTCATAGCATAGGATATGTCTGGTCTCGAATGAGTGAGATAGAGAAGGATCCCAATGAGCTATCTGTAGAGAGTGTTGTCCACCAAAGGTGTGGAACCACCTTCTTCAAGCCTTACTCCTAATATAAAGGGACAGGGGGCTGCCTTGTAATCCTCCACATGGAATCTCTTAAGCCTGTCTGATGAATACCTGGACTATGAGATCATGATTCCTAAAGTATTTTGACTTACTTTGGGACCAATGAACTGTCTTAATAGTCCTAAGTCAGTCATAGATAATTCTTTGTTAAGAGAATACTTGACACTATTCAATCCAGTAGCAAAGCTGCTACTAATGAGCAAGTCATCCACACAAAATACAACTAGAAGCAAGAACCCTTCTTTCTTCTTCATGTAGACATTGCAATCATATTTGCACCTTTCAAAATTCTAAGAGAGGATGAAGGCATCCATATTGGAGTACCATACCCTTGGGGCTTCTTTCATTCCATACAGTGATTTCCTTACTCTGCAGACTAAGGAAGGAGCGTCAATAAACCCCTCAAGTTATTTCATATATATCACTTCCTTTAGAGGAAATTTCAATTTAAAATGTGCCTTCCAAAAAAAATACAAATTCCATGTCATCATGTATTAACCAATCAAAATGATTTAAAATTAAAAAAGGGAGCACCTCTTAAACAATTTCTTAATACAAATTTGGGGATAGGTATCATAAAAAAAACTACTTTTTTGTTCGTATTTTTGACATATCTACCTGTGTTTTTACTCAAATTTCGATCAGGAGAGCTCGTTGGATACAGAATTAAATTCCGTATCCAAAGAGTACCCACTCAGCATAATTTTTATGGTCTCCGCTACCCCAAAAACAATAAATACCTGAAAAAAATTATGATGATGTCATCATCACGTTTTTCAGGTATTTCTTGTTTTTGGGGTAGCAGGGACCGTCAAAAGTATGCCAAGTGGGTACTCGTTGGATGCAGAATTTAATTCTGTATCCAATGAGCTGTCTCGATCGAAATTTGAGTAAAAACACAGAGAGATATGTCGAAAATACAAACAAAAAAATAGTTTTTTCTTTTCTTCCTCCAAAATTAATAAATATTATTTTATTATTTTAACTATTATTTTATTAATTTTCCTTAGGAGGCCCATTTTGAGTTGAAACTTCCTCTAATGTTCCAAATCACCATGGAGGAAGGAGCTCTTCACATCCATGTGATGTACTTCCCATATTTTGGAAGCAACAACAACCAAGACTAGTGTGATGGAGTTCATTCTAGTTACTGGAGTGAATGTCTCGTTGTATTCCAGGCCTTCAACCTGAGAGTATCCTTTTTCCACCAACTGAGCCTTGTACTTGGTTGTTGTTCCATCAGCAACTATGTTGGTTTTGTAAATCCATTTCCACTAAAACAACTTCCTTCCAAGGAGTAAGGAGACAAGTTCCCAGGTCTTGTTGTCATGTAGCGAATCAAGCTCCTCATCCATGGCTTCTAGCCATATAGGATCATGGCAAGCCTCCTTGAAGGATTGAGGATCTAACCTAATCATCATAAAAAACCTCTCATGAAGAAAAGGATCTGTGTGAGACAATGCAACACTCTCCTTATGATACTAGGACCTCATTTTTCTCTTATCATATGGATCCCCATCATCATCTCCAGTTGCTTATATGAGTTGTTGAGCCCATTTAGGATGTTGAAATGAGGTAGATGATGGATCTAGATCTAGATCCCTTTGAGGTGTAAACTCAATGTCTCGATCATGTTGGGATGCCTCCTCTTCCAAATCTGAATCTGAAATGTCAGAAATAGAAACTGAATCTACAATAGGAAGTGAAGGAATGTTTATACCTTCATCAGCTTCGAATGGGAGCTATGGTGATGCCAAAACTTTGAATGGCATGAAGTGAGAGAACATATATGCCTCGGAGGCATTATCGGTAATCCCTTTTTCTACAATATCCCCAGTTTATATATTTTTTATCTCTACTGAGTCAAACCCAAACAACACTTTCTTTGGTGAGCCAGTGTGAGTCATCTGATATACAGACAACAAATTAGCTGCAAGGGAGGGCACATATAGAACATCTCTGAACATACCATGCTTTGCTCTGATAGTGCCTCTTCCTACTGCTAGAATTTCGTAATCATCTCCCATGTGAATGGTGGGACCTTCATTGATGTTGAGAGAGGAGAAGAGATCCTTAGAGGCAACCATGTGATTGGAGGCTCCAGAATCAATCAAATGGGTTGTAGACCAAGGTAGTCCTGCTTTTAAAGCATGCCACCTTTCATGTCCATTAACAGACTATGGTTGTTCATCAAGCTTCTTTGCTCTCAGGGGAGCAGTGTTATGCTGCTTGAGAAGAGCTACCATTTCATATTCCTCTTACAATGATATTCAAGATGGTACCCCTTTTCACAATAGGGACATAATGTATTTTCAAACTTCTTTTTCTTAGAGCCGGAGGTCCCTTCGAAAGTTTGTTGATTTTGTTTAGGCTCTGAATCAACTGATTTTGGCTCCTTCTTCTTTGATTTCCCCTTGGCTTGCATTTTGGACGAGTCCGTAACTAGGAGAGCTTGATATTTGGAGCTCTTTATGACTCCCATTCAAATCAACTTGTCTTGCTCCTTGATTAAGGACTCAGAAAAAGAATCTAATGAAGGAATTTTCCAATCAGAGAAGCCATCTCACTTGGAATGAAATATAGAAACAAATACATAATACTTAGGGCCTAGTTTGCTGAGTATGAAAAGGACATTTTGCTCATCCTTCCGTTCTATTCCGCTTTGAAGTGCAAGAGACTTGAATTTAGTAAATAATTTCTCAACAGTATCGAAATTGCTGGGATGTAAAGATACCAACTCATTCTCCATAATGTGTCCCCGAGGCTCATCTTATTTGTAATGTCCCGGTTTTGACCCCGTTTGCATTAAAGGATACATGATGTATATGTTGTCATTAATCGTGGTGAGGGGTTAAAGGAAAAAGGCCCACCATCGATTTGGTTGTGTATATTTCGAAGATAGGGATTGTTGCCGATGGTATATCATGCTACCCGGCACACTATAGTTTTGGGCATCATGTAAATATGCACATCAATTAAAATAAACCTACAGCCAGCTAGGATGGTGCAACGTTAAATGAAAAGGGCATGATTCCTAAGGTTAAGGAGGGGGTTGTCCATTCCATGTGGGTCATTGGGAGTTTTCCATGTGTCGGCCACCCATTTAAACTTCTGTTGTCTATTAGTTGGGAGCAGTTATTGTTGAGTAGTGGTGGGGGTGGTAGGACTGTCAGTCCTTGCCCACGCGCCCACTCCACCAATGGACTCTTCCTCTTCACATCGCATGGGGCAAAAGAAACATTATCTCCATTCTTTCATTTTGTTCACTCTCCCAATATTCCCACTTCTTCACGGTTTTGGTCTTGCTCACACTCACGCAGGGCGGTGCTGGTGTTTTTCCTCCCACCACGAGTTTGTTCTGGCAATTAGAGGGTCATTTCCTTCACTCTCCTCATGATTTTCCCCATCGTTTTGTTGAATCCTCACATAGAGGCTAGAAAGGGGATGGTTTTCCTCACGCAGGAGTTGGGGACTGTGATCTCATGCGGTGAGCCGGAAGATTGGCCGAGAGGCCCGATTCTACTGTGTGTATGCTTTCCCTTTCAATGCTGGGAATCCATCTTCTTCCCATCTGCGGACTATGTAAGGTTCCCGTTGTTTCATTATGGGATTGGGTTGTTGATCTTCCCTGGTTTTGGGTTGTTGTGACCTTGTTGGGTTGCCATTGAGTTTTTTTGGCCACACTAGGGCCAAGAACAACTCTGAGTCATCCTCTCTGACCTGAGTTGTGTTCACCCTTTTCATTTGGGTTGTCACCCTGTTGTATTTACCTTCTTCACAGAGCTGGAACTATTGGTTCTACTGGAGTATGCAGTCGTTGGTTTTCAAACGGTTAGAGTGGGATTAAAGCTGGGTATGCTTGAGAAACCTGGGGTTTGGCTGCCACTCGGATAGAGTTAGACTGCTGGCTTTCTTTTCCACAACCCTTGAAGAGTATTGGAAAAGGAAGTCAGGGCCTGAGGGACTGTGAAGCAGAGAAAGGACTGATTCCTAGTGTTGGGTGTGTGGATGTCTTAGAATTCAGGTTAACTTAGGAGCAGGCATCCTTAGTTCTCTATTGAGGCCACTAGCTTAGCATCTAGCCTTTCCTAGCTCCTTGACGGCTTGATAAACCCTACGGTGTGGACTTGGCTGATTTTTGTACCTTGGCTATGTGTAATCCTGCTTTGACCCTTATTCCTTAAGGAATCATGCCCAGCTTGGGGGTGGAAGTGTTGCTGAGAGATTGATGAGCACGCTGGCCTATGGATGGGTGGAACATTGCAGCGACATAGCTGGTTGCGGGACGAATTCTTTTTAAGATGAGTATTCTTGACTATTCCCTCTCTGCATTTATATTTACTGATTTATGAATATGATGAACATGTGTTATGCTTGAATTAATGTATGTTTGCTTCCGCTATCTATATGAAGGATTATGCATCTTAGTATGTTTTATGTTTCAAGCTTTATATTTCTGCATTATATGCATGTTCATGTTCATGGGAATATTTGCCCGGGGTTTTTGATGGTTTGGTAGCATCCTCCTCGCCGGAAAGAGGGTCAGGGACGTTACAAAGTGGTTTCAGAGCAAAGGTTACAACATGGGCCTGAATGGGCCATGAAAGGTCAACTAGCAGAGGCAAGTTTCCTTTTGCCCAGTATAAATCAGAAGGAATCTGTGCATGATAAGAGAATTTTGAGAAATTCGAAATTTTTTTCTAAGTATTGGAACCATTGGCCCATCGGAGGACTAAGTACGAACGTCCTCCAACACAGTAGAAAGATTAGTTTGACGGCCGTCTGATACAGACCCCGATGATGAAAAAATTTAGTAGAACGACCAGCCGATGTTACGACGATGAAGGAAGAAAATTGTAAGAATTTTCCTAAGTGCCTATCGGCCATCGGAAAAGGTTAGTGGAAGGGGGAGCCGATACAATGGCAGGCCCCTGATGTAAATTTCGTCACAATGCTTTTAGTTGCTCGACGGGATATCAGTGAAGTCTACCAGATTGGTCGGTGAAATTAGAGGATGTGAGCGTCGATGTCGGCAGAAGGGACAACAGGATAGTGGTTTGAGCTGCCGACAGCAATGGCGAAGCAGAAATTTTGAAAAATTTTCTAAGTCGTGAAATCATTAGTGATTTGCAATGATTAGTTGAATGATGAATGATGAAGATCATGGTGCTATAATTTCCAATGCATATCCTCCCATCGATTTCTCGAGCATCCAGGGTTTTCCTAACTATGAACCATATCTCCACGATGAAAGATATTCTCAAGCTCCAACGTTTTATGGAAATAGTGATTCAACTGTCTGACACATCATATTTTTTTTTCATTTGTGACTAAACTCAACATACTTCATAGGGATAATGTGATGCAAATTTTTGCTAATTCTTTGGAAAAGAAGGCTTGGAGATGGTTTTGTGGCATTCCTGATAAATGCATTACCTCCCATGAATACTTATGTGCTATGATTTTTTAGAGGTGGCATGATGGTGAGGGAGATATGATGACGGTTGTAGAAAGGAGCCTCACCTACCTAAATGAGCTAAAGGAGTCCATGACTTCCATTATAGATGAGGACAATCGGGATGATCCTATTGAAGAGCTTCACGTTGAACACATTGTTGAAGACTCTCCTCATGACACCATAACTAAAAGCATTGAAGAATTGAGGTATTCTCATGTTTGTTGTAATGCTAATATTTTTCCAGAAAGCCCTCATGAGGAAACCATTACAGATATCGACACTTATGAATACGTTTATGATGTGTATGATGACACTCCTCTATGTTCATCACTTAGGGATGAAGTTTTGGAAAGTTTAAATTCTCATGATATCTTTGAAACCAAAACTTTGAAGGATGATTATTATGAACAGGAGGAGGGTAGTTATATATCAGGATGTGATACCAACAAGGAAGACTCTCTCACATATGACATGGATCAGAGTGATGACTATTGGAATTTGATATATAATCCAACTAGTAAAAATCTTATTGAGAATCCCATCCATGATATATCCAACAAGGGGAGTGTCTCTTCAAAAATTTGTGGAATTCCAATCTACGATACGTACATAGAGGGGAGCATGGATACCTGAGAAAATCTTAGTATGGAAGAGGAGCATTCAGAATTTTCACATGATCATTCAGAGTCATATCATGCAGAGCTGCACAAAGGTATCAGTAATGAAGACATTGAGAAGCAATGTTGTGAAAATTTAGATGTGATGCAGTCAGTGGAATGTCAGTCTCATCCATCTTCTTCACACATAGAGGTTCCTCATGATTTTGAGCTACTTGGGGCTTATTCAGTGAGTTATCATTAGATAATCCCTGTTGATCAGTATGATGATGTAGTCAGTCTGCCTCATCTTGTCGATTGGTATATCAGTCCTATCCAATCATGGATAGAAGTAGCCTGCACAAGCACATACCAATTTGGGAAGAACTTTAATGACTTTATTCATGCCTATGATTTCCCATCCAACCCGCCCATTCTGGATCATCATGCAGGTTTGCATCTTCTAAATAAATTATCCTTACTTTGGGTCGTAACCAAAGACAAGGAAAATAATTTTTATGTTAATAAAATGCTTAGGTGGTTACATTGGATTTTTTATTACACCTAACCTTTTTATATCATGCTTAGAGTAGGAAAATAAGCTCCTTAAAAGAGAGAATTTACTTTCTGCATTTTTGTTTTGTACTTAGATATAATAATAATAATAAATCATTAGTTAGTTACATTTATTTTGTTTCAATAAATCAGCTTAACGGTTCATTTGGTTTTTATATAAAGCTTGTGCTACTGAGGTTTTTTTTGTCAAGTTGAGATGTTTTTACAAGGTGTATAAACCAGAGATTCTATTGTTATCGTATCCTCTCCTTTCCCTATGACCAGATTGAGCACATGTCCCACAGTTGGAGCCAAATGTTACCACCTAAGTTTTACTTAGTGGTTTTTTATCAAGTGATCCTGGTGAACCGGACAAATATGGTTTGTCCGGACATTAGAAGACCTTCAGAATTGCTTCTGGGAAGTGCTTGTTGTACTATACCACATGTCCATACCCCGTAGGGGAGTTGTAATAAAATGTTCTAGCATGATAGTGTCTGTAAAAGACTCGGTCTCTTGGACTTTATTTCTCAATTCGATCAACCCAGAGTGTTTTTTCCCTTGGTTATTATTGGTTGTTGAATAAACGACTGATAATTTATGAGTTTTTCACTCAATACCTCCAAAGTTGGGGTGGTCGGCTTGGCATTTAGGCCTATTGAGGTTATTAGAGTCTATGTTTCAATGTATAAACATGCTAGGCATTATGGTCGAGTCATATGAACATGTCTAAGTCCCCTGAGGTTTTAATTTTTTTTTAAATTTTAATTTTTCCACAAAACTTAGGCTATTTTTTAATAGTCTAATTGGAAAAATTGGTTTTGTAATAAAAGTGGGCTCATAAATCAGTTTCAGTCATGGGGGTACTCATTTTCTATGCAAACCCATAAACCCACTTTTCCTAAGTTTTAAGTGATTTTCCCATCACTCAGGTCAGAAAACCCTAAAAATCAAATATTGATTATTTTAAATGATAAATTAATTAAATAATAGAAAAAATCCAATTTCCTAAATCAGTGGATTTTTCTCCAATTTGACTAAAGTCGGTCTCATCGGCTTCAGATTGACTAAAGCTAACCATTCCTTAACAGAAGGAGTTTATCTAGGCTAAAAAGGGAGTGCACCACAACATGCAATCTTGGGAATTGCACCCTCTCTCTCTCCTCCACACATGTGGGCCCATCTGGATGTGATTTGGTCGATGTTTCAGTTAACCGGTTGATGTGTCAGTCCAATCAGCTCTCCAATTTCCAGTCAGACTTAGTGAGACTCAGATCAGACTCAAATAGACTTAGATCAAGATTGACTTGACTCCATATGCAGCTGCAATCTCTCTCTCCTTGGGAATTGTGCCCCCTCTGGGCTAGGTTTCCAGTTTTTGTTATAAATAAAGCATAGTTTTCCTCTTCCAAGCTAGTTAGAGTCGGATTGAATAGTTGTTGCTATTTTTCATTGAAATAAAGAAAATATTTGGAGGCAATATGGTGTCTTTTTATTATGTGTGGATGAGCATTGCCATGTTTTACTGAGGTAACCTATATCTATGTTCATAACTTGCTTGTTTTGATATTGTGGATCCAGTACTAAAAGATTGGTAATAATTTTATTATTATCTTGATAGGAAACGAATATGTCAATAATACTATTGGCTATCTCTTTTTCTTTTATGCATGTCTAGAGATCTAGGTTTAACATGTTTTATAAGATTATATGCATGCTATTCTAATATCTCTGTTTATGTATTAACCGGATCTCACAAGCATCTTGGAAAGACTTTGTATTATTTGCACATTCCTAGCTTGGAGAGGGTGCTAATATAGTTTTCTTCCTAACTTTCTCCAAACTTTCTCAAATTCATAGTGCCTCCACATTCCACTGGAAAGCTCCACGGTTGATCTTCACAGCTACAAGCTTGCCTTCTTCTCTTTCTCCTCTTAAAATTTAAAATCTATTTGGTTACTTATTTCATAGCTTTGATTTGCTTAGATCTATCATCTTAGAGTAAAATTCAAAATATATCTATCTTCTTAAACCTCATAATCTAGATCTTGTTCTTTAAAATGGTTTCATAACCATTCTAGATGTAGCTTTAGGAAAATCGTCTTTTTTGCATGGCATTTTAAAGAAAATTTGTAGCTTGAATGCATTAGATTTATTTTTCATAATTTAAAAAATAAATACAGAAATCAATGCACATCATATTTTTTTTCCCAAAAGGCAATCCAACATCCTAAGGAAAGCTTGCTTTCCTTGGTTCCTTTTTTCACCTTTTTTTTTAACTAGTTTTAACTTAGTTGTTTTTGGTTAAAAGTGGGTTGACCCAAAGGCACTTTCAAAGTGATTTGGGGCATATTCAAGTTTAATAATATTGCTATTTTTCAGCATGTATAACATAAAAGAAGAGGAGGTGTTGTCCGAAAAGTGACTTTTGGGCCATCTGAATCCCCTCAGGGATCTCCCCATTTTCTGAAATCTTTAATTTTTACACTTTGTAAGCTCTTGGGTTCATTTTGTATAAGATAAAAGAGGAATTATATCATCTTGTTGATATTTTAACTGTTGGTAATAACAAATAATTTCGAATAGGCTCTTTCGAGCCCATTCCCCATCCCCCTTGGGGGGATTCGTGCCCTTTTTTCCTTTTTTGCATTTTTCCTATTTTTTGCTCTAGATTAGTTTTATTTATGAAAAATAGTGTACTTCTATTACTTTAATCACATATTCCATATTATAAAGTCAAAGTAACTTTAATACTTACCCCACAAATCTCGGTTGAACCAAAAGGTGAAAGAGGATCATGGTATATTTAATTAGAGAACATGTGGTTTGTTTTATCTTTGCTGCTTCATTATTAACTATTAATTTTTGCAAGAAATCAATTAAAATCAACCTCCTCCTTGATTCCCCGATTGAGGTCCACTTGGATCGAAAGAGGTTCCTGGAGGGTTTTCTTTCTAATAAAAACACATCGATTAAAATTTACTAAAAATTACAAAGACTCCAGTGTGTATGCTCTACATTTTGAATGTGGTTTGTCTGATCAGTCAAGCTACACAAAAATCAACATGAGTGACTAGATTAATTAGGTTTCACTTTCCCCAATTAACAACCATCAGGCGAAAATACAACGCCTCGAACAAATCGTACGCAGTTGAAAAATACCCAAAGGAGTGGGAACAACTAGAAACTGACCTCGAGGTGTCGATATCTGTTACACCTAACGGGTGTATTGTGAACACAGTATCCGAGACTCCATCCAACCCACAAACATCTTGTGGGTAGCCGTGAAGGTTTTATTGTTTGACATACTCCAAGTACCCCTCAGGTATATCTGGAGTCCCCCCTCGCCTAATTTAATCCACTTTTTTTCATATTAACTTAAAATGTACGAAGAGACAATTGCAAAACATTCACTCCAATTACATGCAAGCACATTTAATCATTTTGCGACTCCATTTTAAGGCACTGGTTATTTGTTTACTTCTTTCGATATATATATTGTGTGTCAGCATTGTGCTTACTTGTGCTTATTTTTCATCTTGTTATCTGTGGTTCTCAATTGTTAATTTCAAACTCCTAAGCAACTTATCCAATTTAATACCATCATACTAAATTAATTAGCCTTAATAACTCATACGGTCTACCCCCCTTGGCTTCATTAGGAGTTTTCCTAAACAAAGGATTCAAGTACAAGGTGACATCCTTGACTCAAGACTTTCCCCCAAGGACACATCGATTGACTTGAATATTTTTGCCACCTCCCCCCCCCCAAGGTGTGTGAAAGGTGGCAACAGTTTGTAATTTTCATAAATATTTATATGTGTTGAAACAGGCCCCAAGATCTTGGTATGCCAAAATGGATATATTTCTGCTCTCACAGAACTTCCAGAGATGCAAATCTAATCCTAATGTATATTTGAAGCAGTATGAAGGTAATATTCTGATCATTTTATTGTATTTGGATGATCTTTTGATAACAGGAAGCACACTTGCTTCGATTTCCTTTATAAAAACTGCTCTTCATGATGCTTTTGAAATGACTGATTTGGGCCTGGTGAGACAGTCTCTCGGGCTTGAAATCACACAAGACTTTGATGGGGTAATGGTAAATCAGTAAAATTATGTTTCAGGCCTTCTAATTAAGTTTAACATGGCTGATTGTAAGGCTACACCATTTCCTTTCCTCTCAGGAATCAATCTTAAACAGGGAAAATCCACTCCACCCATGAATTGCACTATTTACCGCTAGTTGATCGGAAGCTTTCTATAATTAAAACATTCAAGGCCTGGAATTTGTTTTTCCCTGAGTGTTGCATCAAGATATATGCATCACCCTTATGAGATCCATTGGAAGGAAGCAAAGAGGATCCTTTAGTACATTCAGGGAACTAGATCCTACGACATTCACTATGCTACAAATTATGAGCTAGAGTTGTTCGGTTTTACAGATTCAGATCGGGAGGGGGATACCATAGGTCGAAAGTCCACTTCCGGGTATGTTTTTTTGTTTGGCAGTGGCTGCATTTACTGGTGTAGCAAAAAGCAGGCTTCCATTGCACTTTCTTCAACAGAGGCCGAGTATAGGGGAGCAATAAATGCTTGCATCCAGGCAGTTTAGTTACAAGGAATTTTGTCAGAGTTTGAGATTGGTAGTGCTTTATCCACAGTTCATCAGGGTGACCATTTACGTCTTTAGTGTTCATCTTGAGGGGGGAGTTTGTTCCCACTGGGTTTTCCCCTTTTCCTCACTTAGCATTTATTTGAGCATTTTAGAGTTAATTTTTGTATAGGGTGGCCTATGGCCTTTGTTGTCGAGGTCCGAGCATTTTTTTTTACTCCTCAATGTGTATAGCTTAATGGGAGTTGTTGCAGTCATTATGTAACCCACACATCTTTATTTGGTCAATTTGTCCTACTTACCCACTTATCCCAAGTTGTTGACTTGAATTACTAACAGCAGCATGAGAACCAACACACTCCTTGACATCAGCATGAGCACCAGCACACTCCTTCAATCATGGAGGCCAACTAAGCCTTATCCTTCAATTAGGGAGGCTATCTAAGCTTCCTCCTTCAATCAGGGAGAAAATATGGGTTGATCTACTTGTCATAAGCACACCAATTAGTTAACGAAATGTTGTTTCACCTAGTAATCAGTTACACCAAGTTGGAAAGGCACCTTCCTCATCTATTTGTTTATTTTGGGATGATTTGAGTTAAGTGGAGTGATTTAAGGCGACTCCAACAACTTCTGGTGACTCAGTTCACTCCAGTTCACTTCATTGAAGTTTACTTTAGTTAGATATGTGCCCCCGCCTACTAATTGACATGCAATTTAGTTCTATTCAGTTAGACTCAGTCATTACTACCTCTGATTCAGTTAGGGATCAGTTAGAGTCAATTATGGTTATGATTAGTAGTTAACTGATGTGTCTAGTGTGGCTAACTGATAGCTAATCCACTCTTGTGTATGCAATTCGAATGACCTCCTTGGGATTCAAATTTTGTGTCTATTCAGGCCAGTGTATCACATTGTATCTCTCCTTTTCATTATTGAATACATTCTTGCAGCTACAACTCCTAATTGTAGTGTGTTTCATGTCAAATTTTTGTGCAATTGATTATGAATCTTCTGTGAGTTGTTCCTTGGTCCCAAGATTAATGTGACTCAATTTTCACAGAATGGATCATTCCTAAAGCCTGATATTTCTTCCAAAATATCCAAATATTCACAAATTAGAATATCATCAAACTCGTGAGAGAAAACTGACATCAAATCACCAACAAAAATTTTGAAAGAGACTTTTGGCACTTGATTTTTCACACCAAAATTGATGAGAACAGTCGCAAGCATCACTATAGGCTATTGAACCTTAAAACTTGAACCAAATAAGATCATATCAGATCCAAATAAGTTCATATCAGATCCAAGAGTTTGGAACAAATCCAAGTGCTCCACCGAGATGGTAGATGTACAATTTTATCCTTCTTCAAAACTCTAAGTATTTGTGCATGCAACCATGTAGGAATTTGCTGGAAGCTCTAGATGAATGAGAGTGAATGGATCACTCCTACAATCTAATATTATTTCCAAAAAATACAAAGTATTAATTTCATGCACACCAGCAACAACATTAGAGAGAGAAAGATCAAATTCCTCATTATTTTCTGAAGAATCACTGGTAAACTATGCACAGAATTTAAAATAGAAGAATCACCAGAGAATATTTGCATAGAATGGAAGGAGATTTTTTATTCAATAACATAGATTTGAATGTATTCTTCTGGATCATCCATATGAGAATATGAGATATCATAGATCTCATAAAATTCTGGAGCAGCAGTGGAAGGAGTCACTCCAAGAAGACTTTCTTCAATTCAAATTGATTGTGTGGAAGATTCTACTTCTTCTTCGTCTTGAACAACTTCATCAGAGAGAGTAGAGGACAATACTTTTGAATAAAGAAATCTTTTGGTGTTGGTTGTTCTCTCCAGATTGCTATAATAATCCTCATTGTTCTTTACAAAGGTTCTATCCAATTATGTCTAGAGATCCTTTGGGTATTCAGCAGAATCAATAAGATAGTGCAAGCTTGGAGAAAAGGACACACACATTGTTCCAAAATATCTATCATCTTCATTTATCCATTCATTTTCATCTTCATAAGACTCTTTACCGATCCCGATAGATACCTTTAGAGATGAAATCATCTTCAATTTCCATTCTAAATATCTTGTGGATGGAGTAAGAAGAGGAACTGGTAGTATCGAATTCATATGAAGTTGTACCTGCAAAATATCACTGCAAAAACAAAAACCCATTCGCACTATGTCAGAATCAATCCTTCCCTCTCAACATGTACACTTTTTCAGGGTCTATAATGCCCGCACCACCACTCTGAATGAATCTCAAGGCACTCTTTGCGAGACTTCTGTAGAAGCCTAGCTGCTTTTGGTGTACAATTAAGAGTAGACAGACTTGAATCCTTCCTGAGGAGGCTCTGATACCAAATTAGATCTAATGTGCCATTTATATTGAGGAAATGAGTTCCATTAGATTTTAATTATTATGTAGCATAAAGGAATGAATAATACTCACTGAACAAAACAAATATCACAGGAAACAGACAAGTATTGCTCAGTATAATTAAAGTGTAAACTTCATTAATCCCAGCAGTATACAATGGTGTTACATAAAGGATAATTTGAATAATGTGAATAAGATTCGAATCTACCAACTCCACATGATTGATTGGCTAACTAGAAGTGTCTAAATCACTATCGAAGTTCACTAGGATAACTCCAGATGTCTAATTTAGTCTCTCCATAAGTTATAATAAGTTAAACTAGTTGAACTAATGTGGTAGGTGAGAAGTACGTAAGAACTGGTGCCTTCCCACATGTAGCCATGCAATACTAGCACTAACGAAACTAGAGGACATCTAACTGAATGTTACTGGAGCATATCTTAGCTTGACTAGTTACCAACTACCAACAACTTAAGGAGGTTGGTTCCGACACTCCTAGTGGCTCCTAAATTGTAGGGATTGGTCTAGGAGGCACATAAAATGATGCATGAAGGTGCACTCAGTTGCAGTTAACCTTTATCTATGTTCCCCGCACTCTAGTTACTGGTATGGGTGCCCCCATTAGCCCAAGTGGACCCAATGGTACTAGTGGACCCAATAATAACTAAATGACTCCTGAGTGAGGAAAATATAAACTAATAGACCAGTTTGGACAAGGAACGATTATGAATCCTAACAGTAACAAAAACAAAGAACATTAACACCCTCTGACTCATGAGTTGAATGTCAGACATTGGAACAAGTCTAGAAAATTTTCCATGAGATCCCAATTCTGCCAAGCTTGTGAAACCTCTGAATCGAATGTTATGAAAATGTCAGGAAAACATCTTTGTAGAGAAGGCAATGTTATGATAGGTTAAATAACAAGTTTTATGCACTTATCCATCTTGTTACACTAAAAAAAACATAAAAAGAAAAAACACTTGTGTTTTGGGTAAAACCGATAACGAAAACATGTCCATAGGAAAAAATTTCCATTCACAAGCTTCCCACATACCAAACACAATAGAATTATAGATTTCCTTAGAATCTTAAGTTCAACAACATGCAAAACTTAGACTTCTTAGCTTAGAAACATCTATGGAAAATTTCAAACAAAGTTATATTCTCAAACCTAAATCCAAAAGAGCTAATAAACAGAAGTATAAACAAGCATTTCTTACCCAAATATACAATCTGTAAACAATGTCCATTAATACTTTTATTCAAGAAAAACTATGAATCTAGAATGAATTACAAACTTAACCATTCCTTCATATAGAATTTTTTTAACACCCTTTCGAACCTATTGGATTATCTACCAATGTCCAACTAAGGAATAATTCATTCAAACAAAAAAAACCAAAAGGGTGAAAACATGAAGTTGCTATACAATTTTTTGAGAATCTGTCACACTGAAAAATTCAAGATCATCACAATGACAACAATTTTTTTTTGTAAAATATCATAGGGATGTTCATTGATTATCCTCTTCAAAAGGGTAGTTTTATTTTGTATGATAAGAGTCACATTTGAAAGAAAATGAGAGGACACAAACATGTGTCAATAAGGCACCATTTTTTAAATAGATGTTATTTCTAAAAATAATAATAAATAATGTTTAGGTATGAAAATCATCGACATGTAGTCCATTGCAAAGTACAATCTATGTAGATTATGTATGTACATTTGGTTTCTATAAAATGAATAACCATTTCTAAAAAAAAATGAAGGGCACACATATCAGTCACTATCCAAACTTAAAAATTTAAAGTATATGTGGTTGGTGCTCGTCAAATTTGTCCTACTATATGTTTTTTCATTTTGTAGGGTTAGACAAGGTTGTAATATCCCTAAATTATTTACAACCCACCTATGAAAACTAAATTCAAATACCAATTGTGATACAACAAAAAAAAATAATGAATAAGAAAATAATACCATAAAAAGATCATTTATCTCAAGTTAAAAAATCAAACGTGTGTACTTTTGTTATGGCTATTTTAAGGAAGAAAATTTACATTGCTAAGAACAAATTTGCATGGAATTTAAATGTATATAAAGTATGGTAATGATGATGGTCCATTAAATCTAATATAAGACCAACTTTGATGATGATAATAAATATCCACTAAGACCAACAAAAAATGTAAGAAATTATTTAATTAATAAACAAACTTTTAAAAAAGTATTTCTAAATTAGCATGATGATACTCGTAATGACCATTAATAAAGATTAATTTTTATTTATATAACTTTATTTTAAAATGATTTAAAATGATTTGATTTAATTTAAAAATTCGGAGCATTCATGAACACATTGTAAAGATTGTCAATTCAAAAATTGATATTTAAAGAAATATGATTGTATTTTAAAAAACAGAAAACTAGATAAATGTTTGAATATCATTTTGACAGGTGAAATTTTAATTTAATAGTTTTTTATAGCCCAAATTTAAACTCATAATTTAGAAATGTTTTGATGTAATAGTTATATAGGCCAAAGTTAAAGTTAAAGTTTGATATGAAAATAATTGGATAATAAATAAGAAGTTATAAGAAAATGTCATTGTCATTTCGAAAAATCAAAATTGTATTAAATACTTAATGTTGAAGATATTAATCGTCTAATAATTTATAGAGATTTTATAATATTTGCATTTCTTTATGAACTAAATTTTACCAAAATAAAATGTTTTCTTTCTATTAAAATAAAAAGGCTAAATAAATTATTAAACTTTGGTAAATATATAGTATAATGTCAAGTAATTAAAATATTAATCATCGTAGTTGTTTCAATAAACCAATAAATATTTTTTAGAAATATATTAAAAAAGGGTCAATCGTTAGTTTCATCGATAAGCTAGAAGGTTGTTTACAGGAAGCAGGTTGTGCTGGCACAATCTTAGCTGGAATAGTCATCATCCTTCTTCTCTATGATGACGATATTGTTCTTCTTGGAAGGTGTCCACTTGATCTTGATAAGAAACTGAGGCTTCTTAAGGATTTATGCTCTACCATGGGTATGACTGTTAACACTGACAAAACAAAAGTTATGATTATCAAATCCAAGAAGGACACTTACACTAATTGGTGCATGACAATAGAAACTTGGAGGAAGTGCCTTCTTACAAATACCTAGGAATTGATATTCATCACAAGCTCAATTGAAACTATAGCATTGAGAAAATGATTAATGGAGGGTGGAAAGCTTATTTTGGTCTTGAAAATAATTGTAAAGCAGCAAACCTTGTCATGTGGGATAAAAAGAAGTTCCTCTTTGAAACTTTAATCACTCATGTTATCTTGTATGGATGTGAGGTTTGGGGTTGCAGCAGCTCTAGAGATTCCTGGAGAAAGATTGAGCAAATCCAGAAGCGTTTTATAATGTATACCTCAAAATTAAAAGCAATACACCCTACTCTATTCTCCTTATAGAAGTGGGTCTTTCCCCTATCAAGAGCCTAGCTATGACTAGGCTCCTGTTGTACAAGCACAAAATCAATAACATGGGAGACCATAAACTTCCTAAGCTAGCTTTAAATTCCAGCCAAAACCACTTAAGGATCAAGCGAGGTTGGTATAAAGAAATGAGGGTCTGATTAAACCATTGGAAGATCGACAAAAATGTTGCATTGCAAAATATCAATAACAATAAAAATATTGTTACTTCTAAGTTTAAAGAGAAAATGTGGTGTGAGAAAGATTTAGAGGCTAAAAGAAAATGAAGATATTATAAGGAGGTCATCAACCCTACTCTAAAAAATCAAAAGTATCTCTCTGTCTTAACCAGTTTAAAGAAAAAAAGTTAATATAGCCAAGATAAGAATGAAATCTCATGAGCTCCATAGTGAAACGGGTAGTTGGGAAGTTCCTAAAACACCATGGGTGGAAAGGATCTGCCATCTCTGTGAGAATATGAACATTGAGGATGAAAATCACTTCCTCGTAGAGTGCCTTGCGTACACCCACATTAGATCTCAGTTTCATATTATTTATTGCAATACCAACCTTCCTATCCTTTTAACATGATAATCACTCGAAGAACGCCCCTTTCCCAACAAAACAACCCCCTCTAGGTAGCAATGTTGCCACCGACGACGAGGTGATGGATTCTTCGAGTGATGATGTATTCTTCGAGTATTGATCCAGTGGAAGCACCAATTCAGCTTGTCTCCATAGGCTTTGGTTGCCCCTTTGTCGAGGACCCTTACTACGTGCCATAATCAGGTTTTGTCATGATTTCATGCCTTTTTCGGAACGTATGCGGGTTCCACAAGCCATACTCTGGTTTTGTCAAGGTTTCATGTTGTTTTCTAAATGTATGTTGGCTCCACATGCTGGTCTTGTCTTTTCTAGGAACTTGATTGTATTTTGATATAAGTCCCTCTTTCTGGGCTTGTTTTCCCTCCTGGAGGGAGGGTCCCAGTTCTATGGATTTGTTTTCCCTCCTAGAGGGAGGGTCCGACTCTTCTCTGAACATCTATGTCTGCTACTTCCCATGAGCAGGTCGGCTTCTCTGTTTTGTAACTTCATGTGCACTATTATTTTCTTTTTTTAATAGAATAGCTTCCAACTTACCAAAAATAAAAATGTCAAAATTATAGTGAGCCAGGGATGCTTCTATCCAAGCTCTTTGAGCATAGGAGTACAATTTTAAAACAAACTAATTATTTCATTTATTTAGGTCCTTTAGACAAAGTTCTCTATCAGTGGATGTTAACCATCATCATCATCATTATTATCAATATGTTAGTTTATGAAATTTGAAACAAAATCTTAATTGAATATCAAAATAAATATTTGGAAATTTTAGTTTAAAAAATTTATTAAAAAAATTTATAATATGTTAAAGTTTTTATATATATTTTTAAAAAATTATTATATTTGGCATTATTAGATTTTATTTCTAAATTTTTATAGAAAAAATATTATAATATATTAATGTTTATATATATTTAAAAAACTTTTATTGTATTTAAATAGAAGTTGTATATAGTGATATAGCTATAGTCAATCATTGTGATGTGATTGTCACCTTTATTAAGATTAGTTATTATGACTATTTTATTAAATAAGACACTTGTTGTTGTTATATATTTTTATTTTTTATATTTTTAAATTATTTTTTATATCTAATAATTTTATTCACACATTAAAAAGTATTAGTAATTTTATTAAATTCAACCATAATGATTTAAAAAAATAAAAAATATATTATTATTTTAAAATACGAATTTAATCTATGAGTTTTATAAAATTATTGAAAAAGTAGATAAATTAACGAAAAGTCAAAATTATTGTTTGATTTTATATAAATTTTTCAAAAAATAAATATTAATTAAAGTCAAAAAGTATTGTTTGACTAAATGATAGTTAGTAATAGTCAAACAATACTAGTTATAAGTTATAATTATAGTCAAACAATAATAGTTATAGTCTTACGTGACTGGTTAAAAATTTTAAAAAAATTATATAGAAATATAACCTCATAGTTTTGAAAATTAAGTTTTGATTAAGATGACCTGTAACATCCAACGTTTCTTGTGAACTCTGTCTAGAAAATAAGTTTCGGCAGGTTGAAAATTATAAGTTTCGGCAGGTTGAAAATTATATTTTGGTGAAGATGACATGGCCATTTCCAATAATGCCATACAACAGATACACCCTTCCCTCCTCCGTGACAAGTCCCGACCCTGATTATCGATTCAAAAAATGCAATTGACTCCTATGATAGACATTTAAAAAAAGATCAAGAAAATTCTAAGAAGCATCATTTTAAGACTGGAATATCCAGAGAATTGGCATATTCCCGTAAGATATATGTCCAGGTTCTTGTTATAAGCTTGCAAACGACGAGGGACTTATTTCAAAGTTTTTTGAAACATTTGCTAAGCCACATTTAGGTCTTGATTAACTCATCTTTAAATGGAAAGCGTGGGATTGTCGAAATCATTGGTTGCCTCCCTTTTGTTTATGATTTGGATGTATACACCTTCTTCTATGAGTTCTCCAACCACAAAATTATTGAAAGTAGGTGTGCCTTTCCAGACGAACTTCCTGGAATTCGTCTCTGTAAATGTAGAAGAGAACGGAACAAACTTCACTGTTGGGGGATTCTGCGTGGAGGTGTTTGAAGCGGCCATTCAAACACTCAATTATTCTATGCATTACATCCCAATTATCTATGAGGATTATGCAAAGGCCGATGACATTTCATCCTATTACGATTATGCTATTAATCAAATTGTGCTTAAGGTATAATTAGTGTGGTGTGGCTGCGGGTTTGTCGTTCTAATCAGTAATAGTGTTATCATATCTTTTGTGTTCTTATTTTTCTCTTGGCTTTCCAGAAATTGGATAAAGTGGTGGGCGACTTCACCATCACATCAAAATGTTCTAAAGGTGTACAGCTTGCACAACCTTTCTTAGACTCTGGTTTAGTGGCAGTAGTTCCATTGAAAGATCAGCCTATCAGTTTTGGCTTGGCTTTTACGAAGCCTTTCACTGCTCAAATGTGGCTACTAACAGTGGGATTCTTCATTTCCGGAGGGATAATGGTCTATATTTTGGAGCACAAAAGCAATCCGCGTTTCCAAGGGCATCCCGGCAAGCATTTTGGAAACATAATATTGTAAGGAACAACTTTAGCCATGCCCTCTTTTATCTACCTATCAATTGAACGGTTTGGAAAACACATTAAATTTAGCAATCTTGATTTGTGTGCAGGTTTAGTTTTTCATCTTGGTTCACTAATCAGGGTAAGTTGCACCTTTTCTATATCAGAATTTCCTTGATTGATTTTGCTCCGTTCTGTATCAAAACTTGTATTGAAAATTTGATTTGGGATAGCAGATGATATCCGGATGGTAATGGGTCGAATAGTGGTTGTGGCGTGGTTTTTGGTTATTGGAATTCTGTATTCGTGCTATACAGCAAATTTATCAGCTATTCTTACTGCCTCACGTTTAGAGCCAACCCTTAACGACATCACCGAGGTTGTGTCAAGCAAACAAAGAATTGGGTATCAAGGAGGATCCCCAGTGGCAGATATATTGGTAGAATACTATGGAATCTCTAGAAACAGGATAGTACCTCTAAGTAATGAATCTGATTATTATAATGCTTTGACTAGAGGTAGGGTGGGTGCTATTGTAGACGAATGTCCATACATGCAATCTCTTGTGGCAGAACATTGTAATCGCCTCGCCTTCGCTGGCCAAACGTTCACCACTCTAAATTGGGGATTTGTAAGTTACTATTATTAAGAATATCCGAGTGTCCCAAACATTTAAAGTAATAACTTTTCATGGCGTTTTTAAATTTAGTTTTAGCTGCAAATACTGATGGGTTGTTTTGGACAGGCATTTGATCGCATGAATTATCAACTGGTAAGAGACATCTCTGTCAAAATACTAGAGTTATCACAAAATGGCGGATTGTACAAATTGCAACAACAATGGTTACCTTATTATTACAGTGAATGCAGCAAATATAGCGCCGATAAGTCGGGGGAAGCAGCCAACTTCATGTTGAACACTTTTGGGGTATTTTCGCCATATGAGGGCTGGTATCAGCGATAGTGCTATTGTTTTACATGGTGCAATCGAAATGGAATAGTTCTAGAGTGGCCTCATCGACTCCACTTAGAGTGGCCTTATTGACTCCCCCTACTCCTGCAAGCTCATTTGACCCAAATCCCCTTCCAGAAGGTTCATCTGACCAAAAGGTTTATGCGATCAAGGCGCAGGAGGCTATATTCCTGACCAGGGCTATGGCCCAGGTGGAAATGATGAAGAAAATTCAATTTCAGAGGAGAACAAAATCACTTGGTAATGCTATGTCATTTCATGGAATATAAACGTACACTCCAACCAAGGTTGCCTGTCATTAAAGAGGCAACCCACTGGGAATTATTTGGGGCTGACTCCTGACTGTGTGGTAGAACATTTAGAAGTCTTGATACCAACATTATTGTTTTCTTCTTTTGTTTGTTGGATGAGTAATTCTTAGTTTTTTAAAAAGGTTGTGATTGTTATTATTGATATGGATGATCGAGAGGTAGAGTTTATTTCAATGTGAAAAGTTTGTATTTGGAGACTGTTTACATCTAGTGTGATATAAGAAATTTTTTAATATTATGGATAAGATAGTGTTTTTATCGCAAGTCAAAGTTTGATGTATAAATATGTAATAGTGGTTAATATTAATAGAGCATTATCATTCAACATGCAATGCTAGTTATTCTATAGAAATCATGTATACTATGTGATTTCTCTATATTTTTTTGTGTAGTTTCATCTTCATTACATTAGAGGTTCATGTGTTCATTGAAAATTACTTAGTGAGTGATTTTCTCTTTTAATTGTCACCATTAATTAATTAATGTAAAAAAGGATTTTGGAATATTATAAACAATTTTATATTTATGAAATTGTAAAGGATGTGGTGAGAAAAAGCTACCTAGAGTTGGATATGCTAAAGATGTGGGAGTTCCCAGATGGAGTACGAACTTTAGTTGGTCAACAACTCCAAAGACTCATTGTTCAAGTCAAATATCTTTGTTTTCTATTCAGGCCCTCTTTTGGCTCCCAATCCCATGGACGAAGTGGATGATGCAGATTGTCCTAGCATATCAAACATACATTACACCCTTGATACTTCAGACATTATTGTTTGTTAGGGAGATGGGCGTCAAGCCTTCTCATTGGTGGACACATCAAGGTAATCCAATATGATCTCTTTACAAAAAACCTCCCTTCAATTGCAAGGGTAAATAAAGGCATTGGTATAACTCACAAGGTTTTTCCCCCTATCAATGTTCCCATTCCTTAGTCAAATCAAGCTTGTGGTATTATACTGATGAAGAGGTCTAACCATTGTGAAGGGTTTCTCTTTTCTATTACAAAGGAGGAGGAGGTGAAGGTAGGCATGACTTATTAATTGGTAGATAAATCCCAAAAGAAGAAAAAAGAACAAGTTATTGATTTGTATGGGTGAGGCATCTCTCTCGTTGTGGGGGAAGACATAGTATCAATCATATCAATCTTTTGGTAGAAAAAACAATAGTCAGTAAATATTTGGGATACAGGGTTTCCACAAGTCATTTGAACGATTGGCTCCAAATCGAGTGGGCTCCTCTTCTTAGTTATGGGTTGGGTTTATTTTCTGCATCCTTGTTATTTAGGAAGGATGGGATTTATCTTTAGGACCAAAGAGGATGATATTTCTATCTTGAAAGGGAGTTGGTATTTTTAAAGGTCATGCGTGTCAATAAAATTGTAGCACCTCCCCTTTGATACAAAGGATGAAAATGTGACCTCCATGTAATTTTGAGTTGAACTATTGAATTTCACGATGGAGTTATTCTATGAGAATCTCCCAAGGCCACCGATGACACCCTCAAGGTAAGTTCATCCTTTTTTATGAAATCTATAAAGTAAGTGTTTCTCAATCGGTTGCATGTAATTTGGTGGAATATTTTAGTAAAGGTCTCTATCTTTCTATGAAGCTATTGGTGGGAGAGAAGACTCATACCCGATTACTAGACTATGTTAACTCTTTGTGTCAATGTGTGATGTGACATTGGTATGGGCATGTCCTTAAGGAGTATGGAAAATCCTTTCAAAAGAAGGTATGGTTGTATTGATGTTTCTCTAATTAGTATCATCGTGTAGACATTCTCCATGATTGGTCATGTTGATTTGACCAAGGGGGAATGCTACATTCACTCACAAGGCCATGTTGATTTGGCTAGTGGTGAAGGGGTTAGGCCCAGTATTTCTCCTGTTATTCATGTTGATTTGACTAGGAGTGAAAAGGCTCAAGATTCTCTCACATTGCTTGCTCCAGGATGAAGTCACTATTTTACATAGGGAAAATTTTAACTTGTTTACATCTCTTGTGCTTCTCGATGGGTTGACTGTGACATTAGAGCTCTATAGACGTGCATGTGAGGTGATGCTCGCCAACAAGTCTCATGTTAAACTTTTCTATTGAATAAGAAATGCCAAGAAGGCAAGTCAAATCCCACTGAATAATTGAAGAATCCCCAGAAAGCATTAAAGAATCACCAGGAAATATTGAAGACTAAAAGTACAAGTCAACCTTAGAAGTGAAATTAAAGGTGACTTGAAGTGTATAAATAAGTGCTCAAACATTTCAATTTTATCATCATCATAACATCTCATCTCTTCTTATCTAGTGTGCAAGTTCAATGAGGTCTAGTGCAGGTGCAAGGAGCATCTTTTTAAAGGTTCTTATAACATCTTTTGAAGTCACTCTCTTGGTCTAGGTTTTTTTCAAGAAGGTCACACTCTCTTGTGACTAGGATTTATTGTGAAGAAGGACACATTCTTTATGTGCTAGGTTTTATTCATAATCGTGATGTACTTGTAATATTGGATTAATTTCTTCTCAAGAAAAGTTGTAGGGTTTTATCCCAAGGTTGGGTTTCCCAAGATAAAAATTATTGTGTCTATTGTGCATGCCTATATTTTTATAATTCTATTATTTTCAATGCATTTAAAGTTGAAATTTTAAGTGTGTAATTTTTCAATGATAGCAGTGGGATGAAATTACTGTTTGAAATAATTAGGAAGTAATTATCATACCAAAAAATTGTATTTCTACTCCTATAAGAAAATTCAACAGGTTGCACCCAGAAGGTAGCTCCACTAATGGAGAGTAATCAATGAATGGTCCAATGAAGGTGCCCTCATTTATGTAGTTGAGTGATGAGGTAGTTGGAGGGTTAGTTATGGGAGAGGTTGAAATGGGGAAGGAAACTAAAGGGCTAAATGAGGAGAAGATGGATTTGATGATTGGGGGCATCTTCATTCCCCTTATCACGGAGGCTCGTTCTAGTGAGAATACATCTACAAATAACCCAATTGTCTTGATTTTTGTTTCATTTCAAACCCTCACAACTACAAAGGTTGCATCTCCTTTGGAAACAAAGTTCTTTACTATGAAGTAAGTCTTATCATTTTCTTATGCACCTGATCAAGTTGATGGTGTGGGTTTAAATACATGGATCAATTCTCACCCCCAAAGTACTAAAGGTTTTAATTATATGGAATAAACTACCAATGGTGTTTCCATGTGATGGTCGAGGCTAATTAAAGGTGGGTCTTATTTAATTAAATTTTATTTGGATTTAGAATCTCTAGATCAGAGGGGCGAAGAACCTTTGTTGTAGAGTTAGTCTTTGCGCCTTGTGATAGTAAAAATTGGGGAGGAGGTCATTATTATTTAATATCCTTTTCCTCTTCTTAAGATCCCCTAGTTTCAAGGGTGTTGGGGTGGTTTTCTCGAAAGGAACCAAGAGGGTCTAGGGTGGGGAGGAAATTTCCTCTTAAATATGCTCAAGAAATAGTATTGAAATGGTTAATCAAGGAAAACAATAACTAATGTCAGGGTTTCTTAGAGTAAATAAAAAATTGTATAGGGTTCCCTAATGAAAATCATTTTTCTCAACATCTATGGCTTAGGGAGAAGGCCAAAAAAATGGCCCTCAAACATATGGTTGATTTGAATAACCCAAAAGTGTTATTTCTATCCGGGGGGATGGGATTCTCTGATCAGGGATCTATAGAAATCACTCTTAGGATGGAATTTTGTGGCTTTGGATGAAAATGGTTTTTTGGTGGTCTTATCATTGGCTAGTGTTGGAATAAAAACTTAAATTGAACTCATTTGTTGTGTTTTTAGGTTTGTGTATTGATATTTTGTATAAAAGATCGGATCAAGGTTTTACCTCTCTTAATGTTTACAATCCTTATAATTGAGGAAAATAGGTTTTTTGGTGATTTTACTCTCTCAATGAATTGAGTTCAAACATTTGATTATTAGTGGAGACATGAATCGCACCTTAAGTAGAGGGGATATCTAGGGATCCTTAGCTAGCCATGGTAGGTTAGTTTTTCGTAAAGCAATTTGACATAGTTGGTTGGGTTAACATCATGCCATTGGAATTGAATCCCACCTGGACTAACAATAGATATAGAGATAATTTTGTTCCAAAGTTACGAGATCAATTTTTTATCCACTATGTCTACTTATTATAATTTGAATGCCATTTATATCTTCAAGTAGATGGTTCTAATAATGTTTGCAATAAAATGGAGAATGGAGATAAACAAACCACACAGGAAAAAGATGAGTATTGCTCAAAAATTTGCAGCATCATTCACAATAATAATATCTGGTCTTACAATAGTTTACATAGGAAGAATTCAAATGCATTAGGTAGCAATTCGAATCTATCCAATGGATATGACTGTATCTAACTAACCATCTAACTCATGGTATCTCAATCAATATCGGAGTCCAACAGATCTACTCCTAGATGTCCAACCAACTTAATCAATCAGTGACATCTAGTTAACTCAGTGCAACTTGAGTGTGATAGGTGGGAAAAGGCGCCTACTCCACATGAAGCCATGCATTAGCCATGCATAGCTAGCGCTAGCTAACTGATTGTGAACTAACTGAAAGTAACTAGGGGCTACTTGAGACTAACTAGTACTAACTCCAACTAACTGATGTAGGTTGGTGACGGGACTCCCAATGGCTCCTAAAATGTAGGAATTGGTCTAGGAGGCCCAAACTGACGCATGCACATGCAGTAAGTTGCAGTTAACCTCTAACAGTGTTCCCCACACTCTAGTGACTGCTACATCTAGCCCCATTAGGTCAAGTGGACCCAATTGTACTAGTGGACCCAAATAATTAATTAAGGTTCCTAAGTTAAGCTAAATAATCTAAATAGAAAGTATGGTCAAGGGAGGATTAATAATCCTAACACCCCCCTAAATCCTAACTTGGACAACTGTGGGCCCTGGTGACAAGACCATAGGTCACCCAAATACAATCTAAAAAGATAGTAATGCTGCATAATACAACTGAGGTAGGGAAAACCTCTTGGGAAAAACCCTCTTCAAAATAGGAACTCAGAATCAAGCCTTAATGCTAAAAAGAGACCTGAGAAAGGAAAATCTCTTTTCAGTAAAAAGACTTGGTAAAAATATCTGCAATTTGATCCTTTGCCAGACAGTAGTGCATTGTCATGGTTCTGTCATGCACTTGTTCTCGGATGTAGTGGATGTGAACCTCTATGTGCTTTGTCCTCTGCTTCTGAATAGGATCACTGAAAATTTTGATTATACTCTAGTTGTCACAATAAAGATCCACTGTAGATGAATTCTGAATCTTGAACTTTGTCAAGATGCCATGTAGCCATACTGCTTGAATAGTTGCATTCACAGCTCCCCGGTACTCTGCTTCTACTGAAGAGAGTGAAAGTGTTGCTTGCTTGTTGTTCGACCAAGAAATTGGCCCATACCCAATCATGAATACAAAACACGAGGTGGATTTCCTATCATTTCCATATCCTACCCAGTATGAGTCTATAAATCCTGTGAAATCTAGTTGTGCTCGAGCTGCATAGAGGATCCCATAATCTATAGTACCCTGCACATAGTGCAAGATCCTCTTTGTTGCCTTCCAGTGCAACTCATGTGGCTCCGACATGTACCTAGCAGTAGCACTCATAGCATAGGATATGTCTAGTCTCGAATGAGTGAGATACAGAAGGATCCCAATGAGTTGTCTGTAGAGAGTGTTTTCCACCAAAGGTGTGGAACCACCTTATTCAAGCCTTATTCCTAATATAAAGGGATAGGGGGTTGCCTTGTAATCCCCCACGTGGAATCTCTTAAGCCTGTCTGATGAATACCTGGACTATGAGATCATGATTCCTAAAGTATTTTGACTTACTTTGAGACCAATGAACCGTATTAACATTCCTAAGTCAGTCATAGAGAATTCTTTGTTAAGAGAATACTTGACACTGTTCAATCCAGCAGCAGAGCTGCTAGTAATGAGCAAGTCATCCACACAAAATTCAACTAGAAGCAAGAACCGCTATTTTTTCTTCATGTAGACATTGCAATCATATTTGCACCTTTCAAAATTCTAAGAGAGGATGAAGGCATCCATATTGGAGTACCATACCCTTGGGGCTTCTTTCAGTCCATACAATGATTCCCTTAGTCTGCAGATTAAGGAAGGATCATCAATAAACTCCTCAGGTTATTTCATATATATCACTTCCATTAGGGAAATTTCAATTTAAAATGGGCCTTCCAAAAAAAATACAAATTCCATGTCATCGTGTATTAGCCAATCAAAATGATTTAAAATTAAAGAAGGGAGCACCTCATAAACAATTTCTTAATATAAATTTGGGGATATGTATCATAAAAAAAACTATTTTTTTGTTCGTATTTTCGACATATATCCCTGTGTTTTTACTCAAATTTCGATCAGGAGAGCTCGTTGGATGCAGAATTAAATTCTGCATCCAAAGAGTACCCACTCGGCATAATTTTTATGGTCCCCTCTACCCCAAAAACAATAAATACCTGAAAAAACATGATGATGATGTCATCATCATGTTTTTCAGGTATTTCTTGTTTTTGGGGTAGCAGGGACCGTCAAAAGTATGCCAAGTGGGTACTCGTTGGATGCAGAATTTAATTATGCATCCAATGAGCTCTCTCAATCGAAATTTGAGTAAAAACACAGAGAGATATGTCGAAAATACAAACAAAAAAATAGTTTTTTCTTTTCTTCCTCCAAAATTAATAAATATTATTTTATTATTTTAACTATTATTTTATAAATTTTCCTTAGGAGGCCCATTTTGAGTTGAAACTTCCTCTAATGCTCCAAATCACCATGGAGTAAGGATCTCTTCACATCCATGTTATGTACTTCCCATGTTTTGGAAGCAACAACAACCAAGACTAGCCTGATGGAGTTCATTCTAGCTATCCGAGTGAATGTCTCATTGTAGTCCAGGCCTTCAACCTGAGAGTATCATTTTTCCACCAACTGAACCTTGTACTTGGTTGTTGTTCCATCAGCAGCTATCTTGGTTTTGTAAATCCATTTCCACTAAAATAGCTTCCTTCCAAGGAGTAAGGAGACAAGTTCCCAGGTCTTGTTGTCATGTAGCGAATCAAGCTCCTCATCCATGGCTTCTTGCCATATAGGATGATGGAAAGCCTCCTTGAAGGATTTAGGATCTGACCTAAGTATCATAAAAAACCTCTCATGAAGAAAAGGATCTGTGTGAGACAATGCAACGCTCTCCTTATGATAATGGGACCTCATTTTTCTCTTATCATATGGATCCCCATCATCATCTCCAATTGCTTCTATGAGTTATTGAGCCCATTTAGGCTGCTGAAATGAGGTAGATGATGGATCTGGATCTAGATCCCTTTGAGGTGTAAGCTCAATGTCTGGATCATGTGGGATGCCTCCTCTTCCAAATCTGAATCTGAAATGTCAGGAATAGAAACTGAATCTACAATAGGAAGTGAAGGAATGTTTATACCTTCATCATCTTCGAATGGAAGCTATGGTGATGCTAGAACTTTGAATGGCATGAAGTGAGAGAACATATATGCCTCGGAGGCATTATTAGTAATCCCTTTCACTACAATATCCCCAGTTTATATATTTTTTATCTCGACTGAGTCAGACCCAAACAACACTTTCTTTGGTGAGCCGGTGTGAGTCATCTGATATACAGACAACAAATTAGCTGTAAGGGAGGTCACATATAGAACATCTCTGAACATACCATGCTTTGCTCTGATGGTGATCCGGTGGATTATTCATCTTCAAAACTACACTGATCCAATATGGTAAAATAGTTATTAATCTATGGGTTTAACTCATATGCTAAACATTATATGCATAGCATGCGCAGTTATAGCATGGCGTGCAGTTATAGCATGCTGCGCAGTTATCGCATGCCGCGTATTTTGCGAATGGGCTGCGCAGCGCAGTTTGCGCATGAGCCGTGCAGCTTGCGCACCTCAAGTTGAACATTGAATGGGTTCGTGGAGGTTACTCATATGCTGTGACATTTGTATGTTGTGACAGCGGATCGGGTATATGGCAAAGACCTCATATGCTGTGACATTTGTGGATTTGGTGGTGACATCAAACGGTTATGTTATTTGCCATAGCCCAGTTGCAAGTTATTTCAACGTGTTGTGAGTCAACATGTGTGCATGGATTTGGTTGCAACGTTTCGTGAATATGGAACGTCGTGGTAACCTAACACTTGGGTAACGATTTGGCGGGATGGCATGGTTCAGTTTTAGCATATGGTTGTAACGATAATAAAGAATATAACAGTTGTGATGATAGAGGATGAGTGGAATCCGTTACTTATCCTCTCACTAAAATGCTTAAATAGAGGATTTCTTGCCACATTAAAGGGACAGAAGGGAGAGATTCAGATTGTTAGAGCACAGAGCTTCGTTTTCTAGTATAAGAAGCTTGGAGAGATTCGTTGTGAAACATCTAGATGCTGTTTCTTTTTGAAGTCGACTATTCTCTATTATATCTTAGCTTTCTTTGCCCTTCGAAGGATAATTGTAATTTCTAGAAGGGAGGTCTTAAAGACTTTGTACAGTATTCTATTTACAGTTGCTGAAGTTGATCCCAGAACCATTTTTTGTACCATTTTAAAGAGATTAATTGGATCGGTACCCATTGGAGAGGGACCCGGAGACATAGCCCAGTGAAGGGGGTGAACTCCGTTATCAACTTCTATTTGTGGCTCTCTGTTTCTATGTTTCTTTTTACATATATTTACCGTTTTCTTGTTCTCATTTTCGTTTCCTCATTCCCATCTCAGTTTGCTGTTCATTTCTGTTTCTAAGCATTCAATTGATGTTAATGCTATTCCAGGAATTAAGTAAACTGATTAAAAGCATTCATTGAACTTTTGATGCACATAAGTTGAGATCCGACGGATCATATTATGGTATCAGAGAAGGTTAACTGCTAGTGCAAGTTTGTGAATGCTTACCAGGTTCAGGTTAAAGTGTGGTGAAGGAGAATTAATTGAAGGAGATCCTGAGATTGGATCAAGGAGAACATTCTCAAGAACCATTTCTTCTCCACGAGGGGAAGAAGAAGGACATATCGAATGGGAAAAACCTATTATTTCAGAAACTCAGTTTCTGGAGGCTTTTATGAGCATGAAATCCATGATGGAAATTCTACTCGATGAGCGAGCAGAAAGGAAGAAGAAAGAAGAAGGATCTTCATCCAAAGATGCAGAAGTGAAGAAGGAAGAAAAGGGTAAAGGAGTAGGAGGTGATGGTGATCCTCCTGAAACTAATCAAAATTTATCTTCTTCTCATACTTATAATGAAATTCCTAATATGCCTTATTTCAAATTGGATGTGAAATTTGAATTGCCAATTTATAATGGAGATTTAGATGCTGAAAAGTTAGACAATTAGATCAAGCAGCTTGAAGTATATTGCAGGGTGCAGGGCATTAACGATGACCCTTCCAGAATTCAATTGGCCACTTTGAGAATGAGTGGAATGGCTCTTACTTGGTGGGAGAGCAATATTTATCAAGATCTTCGAAAGAATGGTAAAATTATTTCAATTTAGAATGAGTTCATTTAAGTACTGAGAAAGCAATTTTATCCTTTAGGTCACATGCAACAATTAATAATGGCCTGGCAAAATTTTAGACAAGATAAAGGACAAAGCATTCAAGAATATACTCATGAATTTAGAAAGAGGGCTATTGCATTGAATGTTGCATTAGATACACAGGAAACTCTTCTTAAGTACATTGGTGGCATGCATTCTTATTTGCGACATACTTTGTTGATGGTTAACCCCAGTACCTTGGATGATGTATGTGTTCAAGCTACACATTTAGAATCTAGAGGTAAGCATGTTAATGATACTTTTGTGAAGAAATCATTTAAATTTGACAGCAAATCGAAAGGTAAAGATCAAGGGAAAAAGAAGATGGCTACCGTTAAGAAAGAGGGTGAAAATCCTACATGTTCACATTGAGAGAAGCGACATGATGTCTCTAAGTGTTGGAAACTTCATCCAGAGTTAAGGCCAAAGAAGTACGGAGGAAACAAAGATAATGACAAAGCAAAAGCTACTGCAGCAGTTATTCAAGACTTGGGATCCAACTAAGGTGATGAAACAAAGGTTACAGCTATCAGAATCCAAGGTAAGAATAAAAGTATCTCACTTCCCATTGATGCAAAATCAAGTTCTAGTGCAAGTACAAATCTTCCATCTACTTCTAAGCAAAATGATAAAAATAGAAGTGCACTGTTTCATGTTCGTGTCATTGCAAATCACACAAAGATTGATACATTGTTTGATAGTGGTTCACAAGTAAATCTGATATCAGAAGAAGTGGTTAAGAAATTGCACTTAGTTACTATGCCTCATGAAAAACCCTATCCTCTTGGTTGGGTTACTAATGATACACGATTGCAAGTTACAAAGAAATGTGTATTGAAGTTTGCAATTACTGAAAGGTTCATAGATGAGGTAGAACTAGATGTAGTACCACTTGATATTTGTGGGATAGTACTTGGGAGTCCATATTTGTATGACCGGAAAGCAGTATTTTATAGAGAGTAGAATAAGTATCATCTTTTTAAATATGGTGTAGAATATATTGTACGAGCACATAAGATAAAACACCAATCTAGCAATAGTCTCTGTAGGACAAATGAAGAGGTTGGTAAATGCTAGTAAGAATTTTGTGTTAATGATGGTTAAGGTGAAAAATGATGAGATCTCTAAATATTTTGAGGGATGTGACCCTAAGCAGAAATCTGAACTGATTGAAATCATTTCTGAGTATGATGATTTGTTTCAAGATCCGAAAGGGTTACCACCAAAGAGAGATATTCAGCATGAGATACATTTGCAGCAGGATGTGCTGCTCCCGAACCTAGCCATGTACCGGATGTCTGTAATGCAGAATGAGGAAATCAAGAAGCAGGTTTAGGAGTTGATTGAGAAGGGGGTCATCCGGCCGAGCACTTCTCCTTGTGGCTCTCCTATAGTCTTGGTTCCAAATAAGGATGGGTCTTGGAGGATGTGCACTGACTATAGGGCCCTTAACAAAATCACCATTAAAAACAGGTATCCTCTTCCTCACATTGATGATTTGCTTGATCAGTTGAAACATGCAATTTATTTTACAAAATTGGATCTGCGTAGTGGGTATCATCAAATTCGTGTTGCTAAAAATGATGCCTAGAAAACAACATTTAAAACAAAACAGGGTTTGTATGAATGGCTTGTGATGCCTTTCGGGCTCTGTAACACACCTGCTACTTTCATGGGGGTCATGAATGATGTCTTTCGACCATTCATTGATGATTTTGTAATTGTATATCTGGATGATATCCTTGTGTTTAGCAAAACTTGGGAAGAGCACATTGTACATGTGAAGAAAGTTTTAGATTTACTGAAGAAGGAGAAGCTTTATGTAAAGATGTCCAAATGTGAATTTGCTAAAACTTCTTTAGTATATTTGGGCCATATTATTGGTGGAGGCCACCTGCGAGTGGAACCAGCCAAGGTTGCTATCATTGTAAACTGGCCACGGCCTAACACCGTTACTGAAATCAGAAGTTTTCTGGGTGTGGTTCAGTATTGGAGAAAATTCATTATGGGGTTTTCTTCCATTGTTGTGCCTTTACATGCGTTGACAAGCATTAAAGAAATTTTCCAATGGGGAGGCAGGCATCAGAGAGCCTTTGACACTTTGAAGGAAAGGATTAGCATAGCACCAGTTCTGACATTGCCAGATTTGCAGCAACCATTTTAGATCGAAACCGATGCCAGTGGGTTTGCCATGGGAGTCGTTTTGATGCAAGGGAGGAAGCCAGTCTGTTACCATTCAGAAACGTTCTCTACTGCGGTAAGTAACTATCTGACCTATGATAAAGAATTGTATGCTTTAGTATAGAGTACTGTGAAGAAGTGGAAACATTATATCATGGGAAAAGAAACAGTTATACATACTGATCATCAGCCACTTCAATATTTACAATCTCAAACTAAAATACAACAAAGTAGGCATTTAAGATGGATGGGATTCTTGCAACAGTTCCATCTCGTAATTAAGTACAAAAAGGGAATTCATAATAAGGTAGTAGACATGTTATCAAGGCCTCCTACGAATGCTTCAATCGTTCTTCAAAACAGTTCATTAACACATGAAAGTTATATTGAACAGTATGTAGAAGATAAAGATTTTAAGAAAGTATATGCATGACTAAGACATGGTAAACATGAAGAGAACTATTATGTGCATAATCAGCTCTTGTATCATCTCATTAAACTCTGTATTCTAGAGAAAGAGAGAGTGCATGTGATCCGAGAGGCACATAGTTCATTGATTGCAGGACATTTTGGAGTAAGTAAAACATTGTCTGTATTGCAGAATCATTGTTATTGGCCTCAAATGCAAGAAACTGTAGCTAAATATATAAGAGGTTGTGTCATGTGTGCAACAAGTAAGCCTAGTAATAGGAAATTGGGTTTGTACACTCCTCTTCCAGTTTCTTCTCGTCCTTGGGAAAGCATTTCTATGGACTTTGTAGGGGGACTACCTATGTCTAGAAAAGGGCATGATTACCTATATGTTGTTGTGGATAGGTTTAGCAAAATGTGTATCTTAATGCCATGTAATAAATAGATCATTGCTGAACAAACAGCTCATCTATTATTTCAGAATGTTTGGGTACATTTTGGGCTACCCATGTCTATTGTATCTGATCGGGATTCCCGGTTCCTGGGAGAATTTTGGTCAAATTTATGGGAACTTATGGATACTAAACTTAAGAAAAGTATAGCTTTTCATCCACAAACCGATGGGCAAACAGAGGTAGTAAACAGAACAATGGTTCAGCTACTCAGAGGATATTGCAGTAAACATCCTAAAATTTGGGATGAGCAGTTGCAGTAAATACAGCATGCTTACAATCATGCAATTCATTCTTCCACGAAAAGATCTCCTTTTGAAACTTGTTTTGGTTATCTTCCAAAAACACCAATGGACTTCTCTTTTGGAAAATATGGAGTGGATGGACATCGTGATGCAGATAAAGCTTTAAAGTTCATTCAGAGAATCCAAGCAGTGCAGCAGGAAGTTCAGGAATAGTTGGAGAAGATCCAGGCAAAGTACAAAGCCAGGCATGACAAGCATCGAGTTGATCATCAATTTCAGGTTGGTGACAGATTTTGGTTACATATCACCAAAGAAAGAATGAAAGGTGAAGGTAAAAAGCTTAAACCTATCAGGTATGGTCCTTTTGAGATCTTGGAAAAGATCAGTACTAATGCTTTTCACTTGAATTTACCTCCATACATGCAAATTTATTCAGTTATCAATGTTGAGAATCTTAAACTGTATGAGCCTCCTATGATCATGGATGAGGAAACTAACATACAGATTCCCTCAGTTGATGATATGGCACCTGAATATATGAATGACTTGCAGGATGATGTTATTCTTGACAGAAATGTAAGGACTTCACAAAGGGGGAATGATGAGTACCTTCGAGTGGGGCTTAAAGGCATGCATCCTAGCAAAGCAAGATGGATGGAGGTTGGAAAAGTGAGGGAGCTGTACCCTCACTTACTTGTAGAATGATCCAAGATTTTGGTGGTCCAAAAGCTCTCCAATGGGGAGGAATGATTCGGTGGATTATTCATCTTCAAAACTACACTGATCCAATATGGTACAATAGATATTAATCTATGGGTTTAACTCGTATGCTAAACATTATATGCATAGCCCGCGAAGTTATAGCATGGTGCGCAGTTATAGCATGATGCGCAGTTATCGCATGCCGCGCAGTTTGCGCATGGGCCGCGCAGCGCAGTTTGCTCATGAACCGCGCAGTTGCACTTGAGCAACGCAGCTTGCACACCATTAAGTTGAACATCAAATGGGTTCGTGGAGGTTAATCATATGCTGTGACAGTGGATCAGGTATATGGTGAAGACCTCATATGCTACGACATTTGTGGAGTTGGTGGTGACATCAAACGGTTATGTTACGTGGCATAGCCCAGTTGCAAGTTATTTCAATGTGTTGTGAGTCAACATGTGTGCATGGAGTTGGTTGCAACGTTTCATGAATCTGGAACATCGTGGTAACCTAACGCTTGGGCAATGATTTGGCGGGATGGCATGGTTTAGTTTTAGCATATGGTTGTAATGATAATAAAGAAGATAACAGCTGTGATGATAGCAGATGAGTGGAATCTGTTACTTATCCTCTCGCTAAAACGATTAAATAGAGGATTTTTGGCCACATTAAAGGGACAGAAGGGAGAGATTGAGATTGTTAGAGCACAGAGCTTCGTTTTCTGTTATGAGAAACTTGGAGAGATTCGCTGTGAAACATCCAGATGCTGTTTCTTTTTGAAGTCGACTATTCTCTGTTATATCTTAGCTTTCTTTTCCCTTCGAAGGCTAATTGTAATTTCCAGAAGGGAGGTCTTAAAGACTTTGTACAGCATTCTGTTTACAGCTGCTAAAGTTGATCCCAGAACCATTTTTTGTACCATTTTAAAGAGATTAATTGGATCGGTACCCATTGGAGAGGGACCGAGAGACGTAGCCCGATGAAGGGGGTGAACTCCTTTATCAACTTCTGTTTGTGACTCTCTATTTTTGTGTTTCTTTTTACATTTGTTTACCAATTTTGCTATTCTCATTTTCGTTTCCTCATTCCCATCTCAGTTTGTTGTTCATTTCTGTTTCTAAGCATTCAATTGATGTTAATGCTATTCCAGGAATTAAGTAAACTGATTAAACACATTCATTAAACTTTTGATGCACATAAGTTGAGATCCGATGGATCAGATGGTACCTCTTCCTACTGCTGGAATTTTGTAATCATCTCCCATGTGAATGGTGGGACCTTCATTGATGTTGAGAGAGGAGAATAGATCCTTAGAAGAAACCATTTGATTGGAGGCTCCAGAATCAATCAAATGGGTTGTAGACCGAGGTAGTCCTGCTTTTAAAGAATGACACCTTTCATGTCCACTGCTTTGTCCTCTGCTTCTGAACAGGATCACTGAAAATTTTGATTATACTCTAGTTGTCACAATAAAGATCCACTGTAGATGAATTCTGAATCTTGAACTCTATCAAGATGCCATGTAGCCATACTACTTGAATAGATGCATTCACAACTACCCAGTACTCTGCTTCTACTGAAGAGAGTGAAAGTGTTGCTTGCTTCTTGTTGGACCAACAAATTGGCCCAGATCCAATCATGAATACAAAACCCAAGGTAGATTTCCTATCATTTCCATATCCTGCCCAGTCTGAGTCTATAAATCCGGTGAAATCTAGTTGTGCTCGAGCTACATAGTGGATCCCATAATCTATAGTACCCTACACATAGTGAAAGATCTTCTTTGTTTCCTTCTAGTGCAGCTAATGTGGCTCCTGCATGTATCTGGCAACAACACTCATAGCATAGGATATGTCTGGTCTTGAATGAGTGAGATACAGAAGGATCCCAATCAGCTTTCTGTAGAGAGTGTTTTCCACCAAAGGTGTGGAACCACCTTCTTCAAGCCTTATTCCTAATATAAAGGGACAGGGGGCTGCCTTGTAATCCTCCATGTGGAATCTCTTAATCCTGTCTGATGAATACCTGGACTATGAGATCATGATTCCTAAAGTATTTTGACTTACTTTGAGACCAGTGAACTGTCTTAACAGTCCTAAGTCAGTCATAGAGAATTCTTTGTTAAGAGAATACTTGACACTATTCAATCCAGCAGCAGAGCTGCTAGTAATGAGCAAGTCATCCACATAAATTACAACTAGAAGCAAGAACCCCTCTTTCTTCTTCATGTAGACATTGCAATCATATTTGCAACTTTCAAAATTATAAGAGAGGATGAAGGCATCCATATTGGAGTACCATACCCTTGGGGCTTCTTTCAGTCCATACAGTGATTCCCTTAGTCTGCAGACTAAGGAAGGATCATCAATAAACCCCTCAGGATATTTCAAATATATCGCTTCCATTAGAGGAAATTTCAATTTAAAATGGGCCTTCCAAAAAAAATACAAATTCCATGTCATCATGTATTAGCCAATCAAAATGATTTAAAATTAAAAAAGGGAGCACCTCTTAAACAATTTCTTCATATAAATTTGGGGATAGGTATCATTAAAAAAAAAAAAACTACTTTTTTGTTCGTATTTTCGACATATCTCCCTATGTTTTTACTCAAATTTCAATCGGGAGAGATAGTTGGATGCGGAATTAAATTCTGCATCCAAAGAGTACCCACTCAACATAATTTTTATGGTCCCCGCTACCCCAAAAACAATAAATACCTGAAAAAACATTATGATGATGTCATCATCACCTTTTTCAGGTATTCTTGTTTTTGGGGTAGCAAGGACCATCAAAAGTATGCGAAGTGGGTACTCATTGGATGTAGAATTTTATTCCGCATCTAATGAGCTCTCTCGATCGAAATTTGAGTAAAAACACAGAGATATATGTCGAAAATACGAACAAAAAAATAGTTTTTTTCTTTTCTTCCTCAAAAATTAATAAATATTATTTTATTATTTTAACTATTATTTTATTAATTTTCCTTAGGAGGCCCATTTTCAGTTGAAACTTCCTCTAATGCTCCAAATCACCATGGAGGAAGGAGCTCTTCACATCCATGCGATGTACTTCCCATCTTTTGGAAGCAACAATAACCAAGACTAGCCTGATGGAGTTCATTCTAGATACTAGAGCGAATGTCTCATTGTAGTCCAGGCCTTCAACCTGAGAGTATCCTTTTTCCAACAACTGAGCCTTGTACTTGGTTGTTGTTCCATCAGCAGCTATCTTGGTTTTGTAAATCCATTTCCACTAAAGCAGCTTCCTTCCTAGGAGTAAGGAGACAAGTTCCCAGGTCTTGTTGTCATGTAGTGAATGAAGCTCTTCATCCATGGCTTCTTGCGATATAGGATCATGGAAAGCCTCCTTGAAGGATTGAGGATCTAACCTAAGCATCATAAAAAACCTCTCATGAAGAAAAGGATCTGTGTGAGACAATGCAACACTCTCCTTATGATAATGGGACCTCATTTTTCTCTTATCATATGGATCCCCGTCATCATCTCCAGTTACTTCTATGAGTTGTTGAGCCCATTTAGGCTGCTGAAATGAGGTAGATGATGGATCTGGATCTAGATCCCTTTGAGGTGTAATCTCAATGTCTAGATCACGCTGGGATGCCTCCTCTTCCAAATCTGAATCTGAAATGTCAAGAATAGAAACTGAATCTACAATAGGAAGTGAAGGAATGTTTATACCTTCATCAGCTTCGAATGGAAGCTATGGTGATGCTAGAACTTTGAATGGCATGAAGTGAGAGAACATATATGCCTCGGAGGCATTATCAGTAATCCCTTTCGCTACAATATCCCTAGTTTATATATTTTTTATCTCTACTGAGTCGGACCCAAACAACACTTTCTTTGGTGAGCCAGTGTGAGTCATCTGATATACAGACAACAAATTAGCTGCAAGGGAGGGAACATATAGAACATCTCTAAACATACCATGCTTTGCTCTGATGGTGCCTCTTCCTACTGCTGGAATTTGGTAATCATCTCCCATGTGAATGGTGGGCCCTTCATTGATGTTGAGAGAGGAGAAGAGATCCTTAGAGGCAACCATGTGATTGGAGGTCTAGAATCAATCAAATGGGTTGTAGAACGAGGTAGTCCTGCTTTTAAAGCATGACACCTTTCATGTCCATTACTAAACTGTGGTTCTTCATCAAGCTTCTTTGCTCTCAGGGGAGCAGTGTTATGCTGCTTGAGAAGAGCTACCATTTCATCCAGTTGATTCCTCATACAATGATATTCAAGATGGTACCCCTTTTCACAATAGGGACATAACTTATTCTCAAACTTCTTTTTCTTGGAGTCGGAGGCCCCTTCGAAAGTTTGTTGATTTTGTTTAGGCTCCGAATCAACTGATTTTGGCTCCTTATTCTTTGATTTCCCCTTGGCTTGCACTTTGGAAGAGTCTGTAACTAGGAGAGCTTGATATTTGGAGCTCTTTATGACTCCCATTCAAATCAACTTGTCTTTCTCCTTGATTAAGGACTTGGAAAAAGAATCTAATGAAGGAATTTTCCAATCGGAGAATCCATCCCGCTTGGAATGAAATATAGAAACAAATACATAATACTCAGGGCCTAGTTTGTTGAGTATGGAAAGGACATTTTGCTCATCCTTCTTTTCTATTCCGCATTGAAGTGCAAGAGACTTGAATTTAGTAAATAATTTCTCAATAGTATTGAAATTGCTGGGATGTGAAAATACCAACTCATTCTCCAGAATGTGTCCCTGAAGCTCATCTTATTTGTAATGTCCCAGTTTTGACCCCATTTGCATTAAAGGATACATGATGTATATGTTTTAATTAATCGTGGTGAGGGGTTAAAGGAAAAAGCCCCACCATCGATTTGTTTGTGTATGTTTCGGAAATAGGGATTGTTGCCAATGGTATATCGTGCTACCTGACACACTATAGTTTTGGGCATCATGTAAATATGCACATCAATTAAAATAAACCTACAACCAGCTATGACGGTGCAACGTTAAATGAAAAGGGAATGATTCCTAAGGTTAAGGGGGGGTTTGTCCAATCCATGCAGGTCATTGGGAGTTTGCCATGTGTCAACCACCCATTTAAACTTCTATTGTCTATTAGTTGGGAGCAATTATTGTTGAGTAGTGGTGGGTGTGGCAGGACTGTCAGTCCTTGCCCACACGCCCACTCCACCAATGGACTCTTCCTCTTCACGTCGCGTGGGGTAGAAGAAACATTCTCTCCATTCTTTCATTTCGTTCACTCTTCCATGATTCCCACTTCATTACGGTTTTGGTCTTGCTCACACTCACACATGGCGGTGTTGGTGTTTTTCCTCCCACCACGAGTTTGTTCTAGCAATCAGAGGGTCTTTTTGTTCACTCTCCTCACGATTTTCCCCATCGTTTTGCTGAATCCTCACACAGAGGCTGGAAAGGGGATGGTTTTCCTCATGCAAGAGTTGGGGACTGTGATATCACGTGGTGAGCTAAAAGATTGGCCGAGAGGATTGATTCTGCTATGTGTATGCTTTCCCTGTCAATGTTGGTAATCCATCTTCTTCCCATCTGCGGACTGTGTAAGGTTCCCATTGTTTCATTATGGGATTGGGTTTTTTATCTTCCCTGGTTTTGGGTTGTTGTGACCTTATTGGGTTGCCGCTGAGTTGTTTTAGCCACAATAGGGCCAAGAACAACTCTAAGTCATCCTCTCTGACCTAAGTTGTGTTCACCCTTTTTGTTTGGGTTGTCACCCTATTGTATTTACCTTCTTCACAGAGCTGGGAACTATTGGTTCTACTGCAGTATGCAGTGGTTGGTTTTCAAATGGTTAGAGTGGGATTAGAGGCTGGGTATGCTTGAGAAACTTGGGGTTTGGGAGCCACTCGGATAGAGTTAGACTATTGGCTTTCTTCTCCACAACCCTTGAAGAGTATTGGAAAAGGAAGTCAAGGATTGAGGGACTGTGAAGTAGAGAAAGGACTGATTCCTGGTGTTTGGTGTGTGGATGTCTTAGAATTCAGGTTAACTCGCAAACAGGCATCCTTAGCTCTCCATTGAGGCCACCAGCTTAGCATCTAGCCTTTCCTAGCTCCTTGACGGCCTGATAAACCCTATGGTGTGGGCTTGGCTGATTTGTGTACCTTGGCTATGTGTAAGCCTGCTTTGACCCTTATTCCTTGAGGAATCATGCCCAACTCGAGGGTGGCAGTGTTGCTGAAATATTAATGAGCACACTGGCCTATGGATGGGTGGAACGTTGCAGCGATGTAGTTGGTTGTGGCACGAATTCTGTTTAAGATGAGTATTCTTGACTATTCCATCTCTGCATTTATATTTACTGATTTATGAATATGATGAACATGTGTTATGCTTGAATGAATGTATGTTTGCTTCCGCTATCTATATGAAGGATTATGCATCTTAGTATGTTTTATGTTTCAAGCTTTATATTTCTGCATTATATGCATGTTCATGTTCATGGGACTATTTTCCCGGGGTTTTTGATGGTTTGGTAGCGTCCTCCTCGCCAGAAAGAGGGTCGGGGATGTTACAGAGTGGTATCAAAGCAAAGGTTACAACATGGGCCTAAATGGGCCATGAAAGGTCAGCTAGCAGAGGCAAGTTTCCTTCTGCCCAATAGAAATCAAAAGGAATCTATGCATGATAAGAGAATTTTGAGAAATTTGAAAATTTTCTCTAAGTATTGGAACCATCGGCCCATCGGAGGACTAAGTACGAACGTCCTCTGACACAGCAGACAGATTAGTCTAACGGACGTCTGATACAGACCCCAACGATGACAAAATTTAGTAGAACGACCAGCCGATGTTATGACGATGAAGGAAGAAAATTGTAAGAATTTTCCTAAGTGCCTGTCGGCCATCGGAAAAGGTTAGTGGAAGAGGGATCCGATACAACAGCAGGTCCCTGAAGTAAATTTCATTGCAATGCTTTTAAGTGCTCAACGGGCTATCGACAAAGTCTAGTAGATTGGTCGATGAAATTACAGGATGTGAGCATCGAAACGTCGGTGGAAGGGACAAGAGGATAGTGGTTTGAACTGTTGATAGCAATGGCAGAGCAAAAATTTTGAAAATTTTTCTAAGTCGTGAAATAATCGGTGATTGGTGATGATTAGTTGATCGCATTTCCGAGCTTAGATCAGGAAGTTGTTGATGCGGCTAAAATTTCGGCGACTACATCAGAAGAGGTTAGCTGATTATGAGCCGCTGTTGCAGATGGCTAGAGGACTATCCTTCTGACGGATATATTCCCCAACCGCCGATGCCGCAGAGGATAGTTGTTCCGACGACCGATGCAGTGGAAAAACATCGATGAAGTTTAGAGGATTAGACCACCGATGGACGTCATCAGAAAATATTAGAAGATCAGAGAGTTATAGTTGATGAGACCGCCAATCGGAAAAGATTAATGGTTGGTGGACCCGTCGTTGCGGCTGCCTAAGAGACTATTCATCTGATGAGTAGTACCTCCGACCAACGACAGGGTTATCACTGTGGGAGACAGAGAACTAGCCTTCCAATGAGTAGAGGATCCGATCACCGATGCAGTAGTGCTTAGAGGATTTGATTGCCGACATATTGGTATCGCCGATAAAGATCAAAAGCTTAGACCACTATAGGTCTGATACAGCGGAAACCTTAGCTAATGAAACTGCCGATGCAGTGGAAAATTATTGTTGATAGGGCCATCGATGAGTGCTACAGAAAATTGTTTCTTAGATCGCAGAAGTGTCGGAGTGGTAGATGGGATGAGACCGAATTTTGACCAAAGAAAAATTGGGGTTTTGCAGTGAATTCCTCATTGGGTTTTCTCAGCAGTTTCAAGGCTGAAAAGGAAGAGAGTTCTAGGTGGTTGAAGTTGACATTTCATACCAGAATACATTTGGTAAAAAGCATCATTTTTGAAGCGGTGTGGTTTTCACACCCAAGGTCATAATGAAGCATGTGGATAGGTGTTGGAAAGCTTATCTAGCAGGAAACAAAGGAGAGTCACCAGAGATTGAATGTGGTGCTGCAAGGTACCAGTGATTGCTTGATGAAGAAATGTCCCACTGTCAATATGGACAAATCCAGAAATTGCATGCCTAGAGGTAGCAAGACCATGAAGTCAAACCAGCTCTTGTGTGGAAGAGGGGTTCCATGCAAAGATGAGGGACTTAAAAAGGAAAATTTCCTTAAACCCTATCTTGCAAATTATAATTACATTTATAAGTTTCATACATGAAATGTATGAAGATATGCCTTGCATGCATAGGATATTGCATGTTGGTAAGAGTAGTGAGAATTATACATGTATAATGAACCACTAATGGTAATTATTGCATTGGTGTTGGCATTATTGGGAAAACCAACGACAACGTGGACATGGATGAATATGTTGCTGATGCTGATGAATGTGACCAGCAACCCTACGAAGAAAGGGATGAGGCAACAAGCCTAGAATCAAAAGTTGGTGAGCAAATTCTGCAATCTCCTGCAAAGGACCAACCAAACTGGTAATGTCAAGGGTGTAAGTAGGACCCATGAAGGTAAGAGTTTAATTATGACAATTGCATGGAGTGGTAAAAGCAAGAGTTCTCATACCTTATACTGCATTCATAGAGAAATGTGTCATGCATGTATTATGTTGTTATGAGCTTAGTAGCCCAAGGAAAGAAAGCACTGATAATCTTAATTATAGTCATGCATCCTATATGAAGTAGCCATGGTTGGGCCATGCATGGTATGTTTGAATGCATAGTATTCCTGAATCAATGCAAGGTAGCATTGAGGGGGTATGCATTAAAAGATTTTATAAATCTTGTAGTTATGCATTGAATGGATGCATATGAAAAGTATGAGTAAATGTTGTGGATATGCATACATAAGTATGGGTGCAAATGTTGTGATGCATTGCATGAATGCATAGAGATAGTGCATGTGTCATTATGAATAACTAATGGCTGAAATGATGAATTGATGACAATTCTGGAACCATTTCAAGAGCTGATGTGAATGTAGGATAATAAGTGCATGAAGAGGGTAGTCATGATCAATTGGCTACCAGAAATGCTCTATGGAAGGGAAAGGTGATACAAATGATATGCTTGTGAAGTAAGAAGTATCTACACCTTTCATTTAAATTACATAAATGAGGGGATTGTACCCTGTAATTTAAAGTATGATAATGATTGCATGAAGTAAATGAGTTTTGGTAATATTGATGTGATTAACAGCTGGAAGTGTTCAAATTTTATAAATTCTGAAAATGCTTCAGTGATTGTTGCAGCAATGAAAATGTTATATGCATCAAGACTTACTAAGTGTTTGGCTAATTGAAGTTCATGTTTCAGGTAGATTGTTTGGAGCATGGCAATGAGAGTAAGACCATGATAAATGTCGGAATCTACCATGTGAAAGAGCCAAACCTTATGAGAAGAGTCTCATGGCTGTGAAAATAGTTTGTATGCATGATGGGTTGTTAAAATTTGAATTGTGAGTTTTGGATTTAGGAAATCGCTGACAACTACTAATCATTATTGGCTTGCATAAGAATGTGTCAGGTGGACCCATTGTAAGTGGGTATTCATGTTATGCTAGTAAGCATAAAATTATGATGGGCACAGTAGTGCTGCTTACAAGAGACCCACGATTGAGGATCACCTCATTGCCAAGGAAATAAATTTCTGTAGTAAACAGAGTTGCAAATCCCTATTGAATTTAATTACTAATGTCATTGCTTGGTATGGAACAGTCAATTTGGATTGTATTATCAAATAATGATTGACTATTTGGCTATTTGATGAATGTGCCAGGGGTACACACTACAGGAAAATCATGTGTGATGGCGTGCAGGAGCCAAACTTCATGGGAAGGTTTTCCCTTATCTTGGAAATGGGTTTTGGGCGAAACTCCATTGGACATTTTGGGAATGTCTCATCTGCACTGCATGTTTGGTAATAAACATGAGTGAGATGGTATAGGTTATGTTAGTAAGGCATGTGTGGATACAAAATGTAAAGAGGAATTGGGATGGCAAACTGAGGAACTGTCAACTCAGAGAAGGGAGCCCCCATTCCTCCTAAACGAAGGAAAAATGCATTGGCAAATGGATAAGTGTTCTGTGACCCTAGCTAAGAATATGCATGTCAAATTATTAAAATTCCATATGTAGAGTATGTTGTGATTTTATTTCCATTATGACAGATTGCTTGAGTATGCATAGGTCCTACATGGATCACATCGGAAAGGGGTGCACACTTTCCCGATGTTGAATCATGAAAGGGTTTTCAATATTGATTACACCCTAGGGGGTGGACACACTCCTGGTGTCTCAATACTTGATAGAGAATGATATGAAACATGATTATGGTTTTTAGAGCAATAACGATGATGAGTTTACATGTATTGCTTGTGTTGTTAGGCTAAATAGATGCAGTCTAGTGTTGCACACTAGAGAGAAAAGGCAAACAATTGTTGTGAGGGATTGCAGAGTAAGGGTTATTGTTGATATAAGTGTATGTTGGTATAAGTGTATGTTAGGTTGATTAATGCCTGGGGATCTATAGTAGATCCTGGACCTGGAAATCGTCATGGTAAAGTTCCAAGCCCAGTCGGCGTGAAGGTGTACTGGATGGACATTAATTATTTGATGTTGTGGAGCAGCCTGCATGCCGACCTAACATCCAAGTTCATAGGCGATCCCAAGGCTTGCAAAGTGAAGCAGGATCCTGTGGACCAACAAGGAAACGCACAATACAGATAAGTATTGGGTTATTTTGCAATTCTTGCTTATGAATATGCATGTGTATATGATTTGGTTATGATGTTTTTAGGTCTTGTTTAAGAGATAAAAACTGATGAGAATAAACTAAACATGTGAATTTATTAAATGTTTGAATATAGGTATCGCTGGAAGCGAGGACTATGAGAGCATCCTAGGGGTGCATGTGGACATGTGACTGTTATGAAGAGATCAGAATGAGTAGTAATGAAAAAGGTGCTAGTGAGACTATGAAGTTCCTAGCAGCCGAGACAAACAATGTGGGGAGGCCCCATGGTTGAGAGGTCTGAAATAGACCAGAGACACTGAGTGTCATGACCAAGAGGGATTAGTCCAGCATTCATGGTGAAGTGAAAGAGGCTGAGAGCATGAAAAGCCACAGCGGTGGTGTGGGTTCTAGGATGGAACAAGACAAAGAGGGGAAAAAAACTCTTGCTGCTCTCTCTTGCCTTTT